>VZTE01005807.1:352196-391525 GCA_013397775.1 Eulacestoma nigropectus | reverse complement strand
GCTGGAGTTCTCCCGGGCACAGTATCGCGCCAAGGACGGCGGCGGTGCCGCCGCTGCCAAGGTGAGGGCACCGGGGACCAGGGGGCGCGGGGAGCGGGGACCAGCGCGGTGGGCATTGAGCGGTGGCTCTGCGCAGGTGGAGCGGATCGAGCGGCGGTGCCTGGAGCTCTTCGGCCGCGATTATCGCTACAGCGTGATCCCCAACGTGCACGGCGAGGTCTGCGCCCACTACCCGCGGCACATCGTCCTTCTGGAGCGTGACGCTGGCGTCAGCCGTGACTCGTAAGGCCCCCAGTTCCCGTGTCCCGTCCCGTGCAGCTGACGCCTGGCGGAGTTGTTGTTGTCCCGGGAAGCTTCCGCGCCTGCCGCTCCGAGGCTCCCGCCGGCCGGGGGAAGCCCTGCGGGCTGCGCTGCGCTAATTATAGCCGGTGGTGTCAGCCGCTCCCGGGATTCCCTTCGCTGCCTGCCGGGGCTGCAGAGCTCCCGTGGGGCTCCTCCCAGGGCTCTTGGGCCGCCTTGGTGAAAGCTGCCAAGCTGAGCCTGTTACTCGAGGCGCGCGCAGGAAACGGGGGTGCTCTGGGGCAGCGCCAGCTCCGCTGCATGTGGCCCTGGAGTAAACCTGAGCACAGTGTTGGTTCCTGGTGATTGCTGTGTTGCAGCTCGCCCAAGGGCTGAAGGTTGGGAGCAAGCCTTTGTGATGCTCTCCTTGTCTTGATGAAGTGCCTGTGGTCTTGCTGCAAGGCCTCTGATGTGGGAAATTTTAGTCTGCAAAGCATCTCGGGGCAGGGGGTCTGATAGGGGCTAGGCAGACAAGGCAGTCTAGATAGATACTTCTGTCTTTCCAGACAAGGTTCGAGGCTATTTCATCTGTCCCCACCGTGGTGAGCAGGTCAGTGGGTGCTGAGGTTTAGTGAGCTAAAGGGAAATGCTTATTCAGTTTGGTGCACATCTGAGCCAACACATCTCTGGACTTTGACCCACAAGCTCAGGATCACATTGGTCTTGCTTCTGGCTGAGCATGAGCTGCTCCTTCCAGCTCCAACCACAGGCTCTTCGTTTTTATTTTTTGTTTCAAGAAAACGTAACGCAGTTTTGCAGTCTTGACTGTGTGTCCATGACGAGTAATATGTTCAGAAGGAGGGTCAACAGGTCCTTCTCACAGGTCTAGCTGCTTTGCCTGAGGAAGGGAAACCATCAGCTGCCGTGCTAGCATGTGGGCTGGATGCGGTAGGAGGGGGTCTTTGGAAACCAGCCACAACTGACTGTCAGATGGAAGAATTTTTGCCTAACAGTTGGATGAGATTAGAAAATATTAACCCCCTTGCTGCAAAAAACAGGAAACTGAAGTTTGAAGCTGTTAAATGTACCTAGGGGAAGCTTTAAGGAAGAGAAACTGAATACTTCTGCTTTTCCTGCTCTTGCAAGAGGAAAGGATGCTTAATTTTTCTGACAAGTGTTCAAAACGAGTACTTAGACTTGGTGCCCTGTTTTCTTCTGTGAGCTTTGCAAGCCAGCAGTGACAGTTAACTGTATTTATACTGATTCTTTCCAAGTTTTGATTTACTGTCCCAAAGAGAGTCACAAAAACAGACTACACTTCATCGTTTTTCTCCTGATTTCAGGGTGATGATTTTTGTAAAAACCTCCAAGTGATTTTCAGACAAATGCAGGTTTCAGTTTAATAATTTTACTCCAATGGAATAATTATGAAATAGAGACCGTTGCACCTCTTGTGTTACAGAAGGCAAGAACCTCTTCCAGTGAGCAGGACACTCCATCTAGGACCGAGTCTCTTTGGCTGCTTTTCATGGAACCACAGAATGGTTTGAGTTGGAAGGGACCTTAAACATCATCCAATTCCACCTGAAAGATCATCCAGTTCCAACCCCCACTGCCATGGGCAGGGACAATTTCCACTAGACAGGTTGCTGAGGGACCCATCTGACCTGACCTTGAACACTTCTGTTTTTATCTTTGTAGTGTTTTTAATCAGCTGGTGAGATGTTCTTGAAGCTTCACACCTCTGAGAATACTGAGGTGCTTTGGAAGCAGTTATCACATGTGCAAGCTCTGTGCTATACCATCGTTTCTGCCGGTATAGCTGCTTCTGGAGCCATGTGGGGAAACAGCAAAAAATGGATATTTTAAACCCAAATCGGTTCATTCTGTGGCTGGGCAGCTGGGGGAAGAAAGGATGTTGCTTGATCAAGGTTTGCTAACAGTACTCTGAAATCCAGGCAGGTGCAGGAGGAATTCTGTGTGGTTTGAACCTTTTTCTGTAGATCTTACTCCTGTTTATGCTGCATTTCATCACTAGTTCCTGTAAAAGCATTACACCTGTTCTTCAGAGCAGCTTTCCCACTTGCTACAGGAGTCTTGATACAACTGTGTTTGTTTACCATGTTCGCCTCTAGCTCATGTTCATCTCTTGAATTACTGAGGGTAGTTATTGAGATGAGAAGATCTGAGAGCCTTATTTGTAGCACAACCATCACTGATGGCAGAGCAGGTCTCTTCAGTGGGTGTGCAGGCTTCCCAAGGAACAGGTGTGCTGTGCCTGGGGGAGGGGCTTATCCTTCCTCATCCCCCGTGGGGTGCTGGTCTTCCTGCTCACTCCATGTCCTGGGCTCCTGCCAAGCTGCTCAGTCTCATTCCCAAGTGCTGCAGAAACCTCTCCAGGGAAGTGCAGTGAGTGAAACCTGTTGTCTTGTCTCAGCTCCCAGAGAGGTGCTTCTCTTATAATTTCTGTTCTTTCAGGCATTTCATTTTTGCTCAGTCTTATATTCTGGACTTGGAAGCAGTGCCATGGAGTTATTTTGGTAACACCACATTTAAGTTCTTTTTTCCCCTCTATATTTGCTTTTGCAAAGGAAATGTGAAGGGAAGAGTGCAGAGTGCAGGATATATCTCTTAATTGCATGCATTTGTTTAAAAACAGCCTCACAACCAAATCCATGCAGCGGAATCTTTTGAGTTTCATAATAGTTTGGTGTTGGGAATTATACACAAAGGCATCTCTTCTCACACTTGCTTACGTTTTCCTATCTTTCCGATTAGCACCCTCATGTTCGCATTGTTTAAAGATTAGCTTGGGATTTTGTTCTTTAAATCCTGCTATATGTCAAAGATCTTTGGAGCTGGACAGCAAAGTAATTGTATATGCAAGAAAACATGAAAAAACTTAAACCACCACTATGAATTCTGAGAACCAAATCCTTCTTTTTAAAAAAAAAAAAAAGGAATTTGAAAGTCTTGTTTTCTGTTTCTCTGCTTCTGCTGGCCCCAGCTTGTATAATATTTTCCATAAACAGATCCATTTCCATTTTAATAATAGATTAATTTTTTAAATCCTTCCCAGAATGGCAGCTGCTGGTACATTGCTCCACACTCTCAGTGATTCTGAAGTTTAGCAACTTTCTTTAACTTCCATTGTAAAGATATTAATTTGTTCTTAGGCCAGTGTTGTCCTTTGCGTTTGAGTTCTCCTCCTGCTCCTCCGTTGTTCTCTCCTTCACCCTGTTGCACATATTGCTGTGCATCTGCTCATCTTCATCTGCTCTTCCCATCAGACCCTGGTGGTTTCTCTTGCAGCATAGGCTGTCCCTTGGCCATCCTACTCATCTTCCTGTGCCTTTTCAGGCAGGGGTGGGTCAGTAGAATCCGATGCTTTATCTCAGCTGAGAGCCTGTGCTCTGCACAGTAATGCTGGTACTTCTACATCTCTCTAGGGAACTTCCCATTATCCTATTTTTCGTCTTTTTCAGATTTACCATGTTGATAATGTATTAGCATCCAGAGATCATGCAGTTCATCTGGCTCTTCTACTGTGCTCCATTACTGCGCCAAGGAAGATATAGGTTGGATATTAGGAAAAAGTTTTTTACAGAAAGAGTGATAAAGTACTGGAATGGTCTACCTGGGGAGGTGGTAGAGTCACCATCCCTGGATGTGTTTAAAAAGAGATTGGATGTGTCGCTCAGTGCCATGGTTTAGTTGAGATATTAGGGCATGGGTTGGACTAGATGATCTTGAAGGTCTCTTCCGACCTAGTCATTCTGTGATTCTCTGATTATTGGAAAGGGCTAACTGGAAATTCTTGTTAATCACCTCCAGGTGCATAGCCATGCAGTTTTGTATGTCCAGACTTCACCTGGTTTCTAATATATCACTCTGGATGCTTCTCCAATTCCAACTCTAGTTCTCTCTGCACTGACGGTTCCTCCTGAAGGTCTCTCTTGAAGGTCTGTGTAGTTCAGAAGTTAGTTTGGATTCCTGTCAAATATGGGCTGATACTTGGACAAAATGGAGCAACTTTAACATGTTTCCAAAATGCCTCCCAGCATGAAACACCATTCTATTTTAACTTCAACAAGAAAACCGAACAAAATGTAGTTATGCAGATGCAGCTGAGATTAATCTAAGTACCCTCCTCAACCCACTAGCTGAATTGGTTGTTTAATTACCTGGCAACACAAATGCTTGAGGTTCATGGAGTGTTCAAGATTTCATTTTCTATTATATTTCTTTTTTTTCTTGCAAAACTATGACTCTGATAGTGAATTCGCTATGAGGGTAGTGCTGAGCTGCTTTTTGATGGAAAGGTGATGGGGAGGAAAACGGAACATGTATTTTTGTAGACACTGGCTGTCCTTCCCTTGTAATCCATGTATTAGTCTGTGGCAGACCCTACTGATGGTGCTCATATTGCCAGTTCCTGATGGTGCTTTCATGTACTGTGCATTGGTCTTTCAAAATAAGGACAAGGAGACAGAAAAGCATCCAAATGTGTTGTACAGCAGCAGAAGCAATTCTCAGAGAGGTGTTTTCATGCTTACAGAGCTGGCTTCTAGGGAAAGGGGTGGGATTGCAGCCCAGGTTTCTGTGGCAGCTTTGCTGAAAGACGGGAGAAGATGCTCTGTGTGCTGACCTGAATTTCTGCCCACTAGGTCTGAGAGCACTGTACAGGTTGGCAAACTGCAGGACCTCATCAACCGGAGTAAGATGGCCAGGTGTAGAGGACGCTTTGTTTGCCCAGTCATTCTATACAAGGGAAAGGTAAAAGCTTCATGTGTTACCTGTCTTTACTTAGAAAATTACCTTTCTGCCTGCCATTTGAACTGTGGAGCCACATCTTCAGTCACTTATTGCCTTTCCAAACACTGTAAAAATCTGTGCTTAGGTACAAGCAGGCAGCCTGTAGTAGCAGGTAGCATTAGCTGTCTGTGAACACTTCAGGCTGTTCTCCCACACCAAGTCATGAGCCTTGCACCAAAGAGCTAACTTTTTTTTTATTTCCTATGTATGTCCCTTCTGAAGTGCTAAAGATATTTGGTGTTTCACGGAAAGATAATTATTGTCCCCGTTTGTCACTTACTCTTCCCAGCAGTTCCCTTTGAGTAACTTTCCTCTCTCCAGAGAAGTTTCCTTTGTCTGTTCCCTGAGGAGGCAAGATTGCATAAATGGTCTTATGAATGTGTGGGCTTGTCTACAAGGGGATCTGTAAGAAAGTGAAATTAGATTCATTTTTATGCAAATTACTTAAACTGTGTTGAAGCCCTGTAGGAGTAGTCTCATTTAGAACTTAAGTAGCTTAATTCAGTTTTCTTAGTTGAATTTAGAAACAGTGTATGAATAGCAAAATCATACCTGTGACAATTTTAATCTAGCTTGACTGAAGCCATCGTGGGCTGCATCTGCTGACCTTTTTCTGCAGGAGTGAACTGCCCAGAGTCATCTTGGGACCATCCATAATCTCATCCAGAGGAATGTGGAAATAAGGCTCAAGCAGGGTATTAACAGAGCATGTGTTGCTAACTTGGCAGGAACTGACTGTATTATTGTGTTGGAGAACTGGAGATGAAAATGTGATTTAAAAGCTAGCTACAGATAAAGGCACTTGGGAGTTTGCTGTGTTTGGAGAACTCAATCTGGACCAGGGTTGCAGGGCAGACTGCTTAGAAGTGCTAGCTGTAGGTACCAACCCTTTCTATATAACCTGACAGCAAATAGGCCTGATAAGGGAAAGACTCCTGGAGCCTATGTGATTAATAAAAAAATCTTCGTCTAGCATATTTGCAGATCAGCAACACTGGCCGGCTGGGGAGAGCTCTATGGGCGCACTGGCTACAACTATATCTTCTCTGGTGAGTGAGGAGCCGTTTGTCACTGTCTGCCTGGTAAGGCTGGTCAGTACTGGAAGAGAGAGGTACACACGAGGCCAGGCTCTTTCCAAGAGCAGTGAGAGCTCTAGCATGGCCTGCTTGTATCAGATTTAGCATAACAGAGCAAAGAGTGAAACCTCGTGTCCTGTTTCCAAGCACTGTGCTGCAGGACAGTGCCACAGCCTATAAGAACACTGACAAAAGAACTTGAGGCTGAAGAGTGAGTTACTGGAAACACGTAGGCAAATAAAGGCGTCCCAAAGGATTCAGGGTACCAATTCCCAAACACTGGGGGTTGGAATAATGGAGGAGAGAGGATTAGAGCTTGCTGTTGCTTGACTAATCACTGGGAATCAAATACTGCTAATGGTGAGATATACTGGACTCCAGGGAAAGCTCTTGAGTGGCGTAGTGCGTGCCTGTAGTGTGGGAGCTGAAGCTTGGCTTAAAAAAGCACTGCATACCACTTTTGAGGTGTCCTCTGGCTGTCAGCCATGGGTTTGACCTGCCCAGGTACTTTGCAATGACAAGGAAAGAGACATTAGAAAACAAGCTTTTCAGGAAGAGGAAATGGGGGGATCTACATTTAGGTGTGAAGAGAAGGCACCAAACCATGACCTTCTTGTGTGCGTACATATTTTGTCAGATTGGGGATTGAGTTGGTTTACAAAAGCTTCAGTTCTTAATGCCTTTCTTGCAGGAGGTTCTGATGATGCTTGGGCAGATGCAGAAGACATTTCCGAGGAAGACTCTGCACTTAGGTTTGTATGCATCACTGGGATGAGGAAAAGGGAGTCTGGACATAAACTGACTGGCTCAGCCACTCAGTTCTGCTCTTTTCTAGTTTGGGCATTGGGCGTAGACTTGAGACCCATCACCAGGCTCAGGGACTTACTTTCCTTGCTTTTGGAAAAGAGTCTTGAATATTAATGGCTGGCTGAACCTAGTGTAGCTGAAGCCTGCTAATCTGTTGCCAGAGGGAAGGCTTGGAGACAGGAATATGTAGAGCCGTTTAAAAAGGTATTTGAAGGGCACAGATGTGTTTACTTCATCAAAAAGTACATCTCCAGGCTGTAGAAATTGTGTTGTATCTTACATGTTTGTTGCAGAGTGGAGTGAGATGTGGGAAGGGACCATGAGCACAAACTTGCAGTGTCAGTTCTTTGCAGAGTCTGACTCAGACCTGTGGAGACAAGGCTCGTGCTGTGCTGCTTATGGCTAGAAGTGGTTCAGGGAAGAAATGTGGCTCACCTGGGAAGAATCAGACTCAACTTGGTCAGTCTTCCATGCTCACCTTGCTTTGCCTCGTTCTGTCTTGCAGAAACGCAGATTCCCAGCTGTTTGACAAGGTCAGAGGGCACGACATCAAGCTGCTTCGATACCTCTCTGTCCGATATATCTGTGACCTGATGGTGGAAAACAAGAAGGTGAAATTTGGCTTGAAGTGAGTCTGGGTTCATTTGGTTTTGTGCAGGCTTTAGTTTGCAGCTAGTGTAGCCCTTATATGTGAGTTGCTGTCAGGCATACACTCAGCATCCTGGGAGCAGTCCCTGGAAGAGTTCTACAGCAGGATAGGTTAGTTGACGCTGTAAAGAAAACACCAAGGTTTTAGGCCACAGAAAACCGTATCAATGGGCAACATAGCTGCTTTCATCTGTCTTCTGCAGTCTGAGTGGCTTTTTCCCCGTAGAGCTTATAGTAATGAGACAGTCACCCCTTCAGAAGGGAGACAGCGAAGGAGCCCTCTGCTTGTGCATAGGAACAGAGGGAGATGTTTCTCCTACTTGTCTCAGGGAAAAGCTTTAATGATTTTGGGCTGTACCTATTTATGTGGATGTGTTGAGTAAGTCCTGCCCCTGCTCACTGCTGAGTCAAGTCATAGCGCAGGGAGATGCAACAAATCGTTTTTTGGGTGCTGGTGTCTGTGTGAAAAACACTCTGTAAATATCTGCTGTTCTCCTCTTGTCCTGTGCAGTGTGACATCTTCTGAGAAGGTGGACAAAGCTCAACGTTACGCTGATTTCACACTTCTCTCCATCCCATATCCAGGTACAGGAATGATGTCCAGAGGGACTCCCAAGGGACAGGAGACAATCTGTTTCTGGGGACAGGGAAATAACTCTGTGTATGTGTATGTGTATGTAAATGACCGTGACTTGCTGAATGTTTCCTATGCTCCCTCTGGAGAAAAACTCTTTTAAACTGAGAACAGTGCAATGAACCCAGATGCTTTGGCAGTGTGAGTCAGCATTAGGCACTCTTTGAGGTGGCAGAATAATTTCTCAGCAGTCCTTATTAATTCAAGCACGGAGGAAAAGTCCCAGAGGTGGAGCTGGTTAAGATGGCCTTTGACATCTCTGTAACTCCCAGCTACCACTTGATGCAAAATATATATCTTGTTCTCTGTTATGTAAAAACCCAATTCTTAGGGGTAATTTCTAGTCTAGTGTTCCAGAGCTCTGCTGTAAGAAATCCTCAGTGTTTGCCGAACAGTTCACCTGAGCCTGCAGTCAGACAGAGGCAGCCCTTTGCAGCCTGTCTCCCCAGCTATATCCATCCCTGTGCCTAGCAACCACTGCTGGGTCACTTGCACTCTTTACAGATGAACTGAATATTCCTGCCTGCCTGCTGATGTCAGGCTTGGCGACAGGATCAGATGCAAGGCTGCTGTGCTTGAGGTCTGTCTGCAGACTCTTCTTTCTCCCTAGTGCACAAAGAAAGGGAGAGGAGAAAAAACTCAACGAAACTGTGGTGGATGATCCAGACCTAGACTTTTCCTTGATTGCTAGTTTTTGCTCTTAAACATGTTTTTAAAGGTGTATTTCCTTTTATACAGAAATTAGTGACAATTCAGAGAAGCTGCATGAAGCTTTCTATCGAGTTTGCCATGCAGGTTGCCAAAGTATACAGAAATAAGAGTATTACTGATTTCTGTAGTACATAGCACAGATATATGTTGCTGCTGCACACATCACCAGACTTGGAACAGGAGAAAGACTGTGTACACAGATCTTCTGTAGGGCTGTAAGGAATCAAGAGGAAGTGACTCTATGGAGTTAAGCTGCAGAGTTGTTTCTGTATGGGGATCTGCAAATGGTAAGCAATATTCAGTGATGGTCCTTCCTGTTCTGCCCTCTGAGACAGCTGCTTTCTTTTAGCAGCTCATCACTGCCACGCTAGAGGTAAACCTTATAAAACTGTGAACACTCCCTGCAGATGCTGCCTGATTTCAGCAGTGCTGGTCCATGGGGAAATGTTGTCATTCTGTTAAATCTAAGGCATACACATATAAGGATCAGAAGCCCCTCTAGTGACTGGCCAAATGCCGCGATACATTCTTTGCTGATGTTTCCAGGGTTGTGTTGAAAGAATTTTTGTTTTGTAATTTGTTTCTGAAGTTATTCTGAGATACTGTCGCCTTAGGCGAGCAAGACAGTGTCCAAACAGAGTCAGAATTGTTTTGATTGGAAAAGACCTTTAAGATCGAGTCCAATCATTAACTCAGCACTGCTCAGTCCCCCACTAAACCATGTCCCCAAGTGCCACATCTGCCTGTCTTTTAAATACCTCCAGGGCTGATGACTCCACTCCTTGCTGAGGGTGCACTTGATCCCCTCATCCAGATCATCAGTAAAGATACTAAAAAGGCCTGGCCCCAATACTGAGCCCTGGGGAACACCACAAAACCTGGGGACCAGGCACCAGCTGGATTTAACTCCATTCACCACCACTCTTCGGGCTCAGGCATCCAGACAGATTTTACCAAGCAAAGAGTAAGAACTGCCTTGAGTGAAGGACTTGGGTTAAAATGGGGTATCTGTAGAAGCTTTTGGTATTTGTGGATGCCAACATGCCATAATCCCCCATTCTTTGCATGAAGTAGTTGTTTAATTGGAGTTAAATCTCAACTGGCAGATTGTGTCCTGACTGTATGTTTGAGGATTAGTCCTATCCTTGCACAAAGATTCTTTTCTTGTTTTTTTTTTTTCCATTGAAGTTACTTGTGACTTGCAGGGTGGGAATCTCTCTCCATGTTCTGTGCCTGGCACAGGGGTGTCTGTGTAGTGTGGGCACTGTGGCACTGCTGAGGTGTGCACAGCACATTGGGAGAGGTGCTTTGTATAGCCTGCAGGCAGCTGCAGTGCTAATGGTGCTGCTCAGCTGTGACTAAGTGACTGCGGCTTGCAGCAGAGACTTCAAATAGTTGTTTGAGAAGTGCCAAGCCAAAGGACCCATTTCAGGAGGGAAGGGCTTGGGGGAAAGCTTGGAAGTGGTTATGTACCCCCTTCCTTCAGATGGGGTAAATCCCATCTTTGAAAGAGAAGACTTAAATGTGAGAGAAATCACAGCCACCTCTAACAGAGCCATTTCTTGTTACCTGCAGCAGATGCCCTGTGAAAGTTGGCTTTCCCCAGGGCTCTGCCAAAACCTTCTTTTGGTGGCTCCTTCTCACTCAGCATGTCAAGCTGATGCCTTAGATCTGTGCAAAAGTCCATGGCCCTGCAAAACATAGCTCCTTGCGGAAACCTCTTGTTTGGGAAAAAATGAAATCAGTCCCTCAAGCTCCCCATTTGCTGTGTTTGGAGTTTGCCCTTTGCTGTATGTGTCTGTACTGCTGAGTGCCCTGGGCTGTTGTTGCTGGAGGCTGTGCTGCACAGTATACTGAGGATTACTGCTCTTTTCTTCCCACAGGCAGCAGTTTTGATTGGTTTGGATTTCTGGAGCCTGTTGCTGCCAGCACTCCTAGTCCCACAGAGCACTTCACTTGTTAGTTACCAGTTAGCTGAATCGTTGTCCATTATCTCTTTTTTTTGCAGGCTGTGAATTTTTTAAGGACTACAAAGACCGGGATTATACAGCTGAAGGTCTCATATTTAACTGGAAACAGGTATATGGATGTTACAAAATGGAGAGCTGTGTGTTTTACTGGGCCTAAGTCTTGCCTCCCAGTTCCTCAGTGATGGTGTGTATGTCGTGTGCCTATTTCTGATCCCAAGGAGGAAATCAACAGGACAAACAAAACAGGGAATGTACTAAATTATTGATTGTAAAACAAATGAATCATTATCCTGAAGTCTAGGATGCTTGACCTCTCATGGAAGATATGGATTGCTCCCAGTTTTGAATTCTGATCCCATTGATAGCCTCAGTTCTCAGTTCTTTCTTCATTTTCTGTCTCCTGCTGAGGGGATGGTTGAGTGGGGCAGTCCTATGGAAATTCAGAGACTAATATGCCCAACTTTCACTGCTGGGAGCACATAAAAGCTCCTCTTGTCCATTAGTCCTTCAAAGAGTCTGAGTTTATTCTTAAAACGTCAGGATTTTGCATCCAAAGATGCTTTGCTGAGATGTTTTTTTTTTTTTTTTGTAATGCACCATTTGGCATTTGTTGTCTTGGTTTTTTCTGGAACTCGCTCCCTTCAAGTCGTGACTTTTCTCTGACCAACTGTGTTTGGGTTTTTTACAGGACTATGTAGATGCTCCATTAAGTATCCCAGTCTCTCTGACCCAATCTCTGAATATTGATTGGAGTGAGTACCAGGTGAGCAAAGTGGATGTCTCTGTGGGAGATCAGGGATGTATTCAGGAAGGATCAGGAGAGATTTGAAATCTGACTTACTCCTATTGCTGTAATCTGGCTCACTTCAGACCATCCCAGTGGGGGCGAGGCTGCTTGACAGTTCAGAACAGCAGTGGAAATCCTGTACCCAAAAGCTCCATGGCTTGCTGTGCCCCGAGGCAGCTGACTGTAAAGTCAAACCTTTTTCTGTAGCTTTTGAAAATTTGCAGTCCATGAGGGAGATAGGTTGCTAACAGAGGTAAGGAACAAGACAGGAAACAGAAAGCAGTATTACCTGTTCTCAGTCTCAGCTCGACACGGGCCTACCCTGGGCAGACTTCCTTGGCTGTGGAGAGTCTTGATAGAGGCCAGCCTTATCCTCTGTGAGCAGAGCCAAGGGACTGGGCACCTTCTTCAGGGGTATGCAAGGTGCCTTCCTATGGGAGAGGAGTAGAGAATCATGACCGACCATGGCGGGTCTCCATTCCTTATTACTGACAGCATGGCAAACAGTAATTGAACTCTTCTGTTTGCTCAAGCTTAAAAGTTTACCTTTGTGCACACCAGGGAGTATCACCTCGTACTACCAATTGGTGTGCTCCATTTCACACATCAGTGGATCTACTAGGTTTTGTGGGGATTGACTGTGCTGGGGCATGTCATGTTACTGTGCCCTGTGGCTGGAAGCACCACAGAACCAGCAGAGCTTCCTGTGCTGGGCCGGTGTTTGTTGTCAGTGATGTAAATACTGTTCAAGTGCCAGCATAAGCAGAATCACAGAAAAGTTGAAGCAGAACTAATAGAACTACAGCTTGTATATGGCTAGAAACTTGTTCACTAGAATACTGAGCAGCCAGTATTTTTAAAAGGATATTAAAAATTGAAGAGGGTGTAATAAATAAATGCAGAAATGATTTGAGGACTGGAGAACATGCTTCACTCAAAACTGAAGTTCTCAGTCTGTTTAGCTAATCACTAAGGTGATGGAGGATTGACTTGATTAATGTGTAAGTACATTTGTAAGGAGAAAATACTAATTCTAAAGCACTCTTCAATCTGGGAAAGAAGAGCTGCACAGGAAGCAATATCTGCATCTGAAATCAGGCCTTCAGATAAGGAAAAGCAGTGTTGCATGTTATTTTTGAGGATAATCTGCTGGAACATGCTGCCAAAGGAGTAATGAGCTGTCACCCCTATTTGAGATGCTTTTCTGGGCAAAGATGTTGCCAAGTGCAAGCTTCAGGCTGTACTTGGGGCAACTGAAGAAAACTTTCTCGTTCGTGGTATAGAGAGATCAGCCTGGATAATTGGATGATGCCTTCTAAAATAAGCAGAAGATGGATTGAATTGGGTAGATAAAAGATTTTGTAATTATGTGTTTTCCTGCTGCAGGCTGACTGTGTTCCCTGTTTCCCTACTCTTTTGTGGCTCTGCAGGCTTCACGGCTGAGCAATATGTTCTTTGTCTGACACTAGTCTTCACTGTGGTTACACACAGATGTGCACACATGCAGGCACACAGCGAGGGTTCTGTTGCTTGTGGTCACATGTCACTTATACCACTAACACTTCTGCCAATGAATGTGTCCCACTCTGCTTTTTCCTTGCCAGTGCTATCTTATTTCCCTTGAGCTAGTTTTGATTCTGATCAAACCACTGAAATTCCTTGCATCTTCTCATGACGTGGTGGTCAAGTGACAAGCTTGGGCTTATTCTGATGCTTTTCACCCGTATGTCTTGTAGTGCTGGAGTTCTCCAAGTTCAGAGCCCTTCTGTAGTTCTGCTGCTACTTGAGGGTCACTGCAGAAGAACAGTGCATGTCTGGAGGGTGGGTGAGGGTCAGCCCTCTGCCAGCAGCCTGCTGGGGGCATTTTCAAGGACTACAGAGTTTTGAGCAAAGTGCTTGGGTTGTGGGAGCAGGCTGCTGGCCTTAGCCTGCACATCCCATCGTGCTGCTGGCGTTGCACACGTGGCTGGAATGTGGCTCAGCCACTTGGTAAAATGCACGTGTGCAGAAGTGGGTCAGTGCTCTGAGCATGGGCCGCTTGGAGCTTTGAGGCTGCTGGCAAAGCAGCTCCTCTGCCTGCCAGGAAGACAGTAGGAATGGTCTTTTATTGTTTTATTTGCCTACCTGGTATCTTGTCCTAGAGTGCCTCTTCAGAGGATGGGGAGATTGATACAAAGGGGAAGTCTGTCACTTTGAGGAATGGCCACATGGTTATTTCTGCTTTGCTGCTGTTCTGAATAGAGCAGCTCTGAACTGCAGAGCAGCCTTTTGCTGTGGGCAGACCCTTGCTGTCAACGTTCCTCTTTCTGCAGAGCTGGGACCTCGTACAACAGACACAGAACTACCTGAAGCTGCTGATCTCCATTATCAGTAGTGATGGTAAGGCAAACACCTTGCTCCCAGCAGTGTAACTGGAGCAGTCACTGTCCCTAGAAGAACAGCTGATGGTATTAGTGCCACTGTGGATCAACTCCCAATACAGAAGTCACTTTTAATTCTCTGCCTTCAAAACAGGGTGATGGTCTGACCATCTCAGAACTCCAGCTCCCCTCTTAGAGAGGGACTTGCTGATTGCTTGAAAACCCTTTCTTCTCGAACATGAAGGGATATCTGAAAACTTAGCCTATTGTTTTACTACTTTAAACCTGAAGAGAAGAAACATTGTTTCTTTCCTTTTTGACTCTTGCTCTTGTTTTGCTGGTTACCTGTGTTTTGTCTTCCCAACACAGGATCTCATTTGGTGCCTGTTTAAGAGCCCCTTCCACTCCCTTTCGTGATGGACACCTCAACTCTTTGAAGAGTGTCTGTTGCCCTGTGTAGCATCCCATTCCCTCTGGGCACTGTGACCTAGCACTGATGGATGGAGCCGTGGCTAGCTCTGACAGCATGGCCAGCTACACTCTCCTGCAGTAGCTGTGTTGGGACACACTGCAGATTTTCTGTAGGGTGTAGGATTTGTGCCTTGTGTGTGCCTCTGCTCAATGTGCAGCAGGAAGGTTAGTGAGACTGAAAAAATGTTCAGTTGGAGCTGTTTTCTCACCAGTATAGAAATAGATTGTGATAGTGGGTTTCAGCTGGGTAGGTGTATGTTCAGGGTAGTAAAGTGATGTTCATACCTAATGACTCTGTGTCCTGAGCAGCTGTCAGGACCAGGACAGCACATCATCTGGTGCTGCTGACAACCCAGGACACTCTGAGCAATTTGTTGGCTGCTGTATTTAAGACAGAACGTTCTGGCTGAGCTCTGCTCTTGAGCCCAGACTGTGGGGACAGAGAGTAGCTTGTCTCTACAGATTTGCCATAAAGAAGTCATTGCTCTCATTGGAACATCCTTTTTTTTTCCTTCTCCATCCTACCCCTGCCTGGAACAGATGACAGCGGGCTCCTGGTGCACTGTATATCCGGCTGGGATCGAACGCCTCTCTTCATCTCCTTGTTGCGCCTCTCCTTATGGGCTGTGAGTACCTGGCTGACCTCCTCCGCTTCTGGGGCTGATTGTTTGGAGGGCGAGTGACTGTCACCAGGAAGTGGTTGTGGAGCTGTTAACGTTCCTAATGTTCCTTCGGACATGCTGTCACAGGCAGGTGGAGGAAGATGGGTACCCTAGATCACCGTGACAGTTTTCAGCAGATCATGAGTTCCCAAGTTGCAGTCTCCAGGGCTGCTGCCTGAAGGCTGTGTCGTTTGCTTTGCAGGATGGGCTGATCCACACGTCCCTGGAGCCATCTGAGATTCTCTACCTGACAGTGGCCTATGACTGGTTTCTCTTTGGGTAGGAATGATAAGTTTTACTTGCATGTGCATCCCTGTGCAACAGGGGAGAAGCCTTGAGGGGTCATCTTTGATGTTTGTTCACAGCCAAAGGTTGATGTTTGAGCAGCTCCCAATGAGCTGGGGCAAGAAGGGTTGATGCCTTTTTTTACCTGAGGGCTCAGGCATCTGGCTGTTCTTGACAGCTTGTACTCTTCTGCTGATTCTGGCATGTGACTGAGCTTCCCTTGCTCTCTTTCCAGGCACATGTTAGTCGATCGACTCAGTAAAGGAGAAGAGGTGAGTGTTGGGTCTGGGGTAGTGGCTGAGAACTGCTTTGTGTTCTCAGGATACCTGTTTAAGATAGCAGCATTCACTGCCTGCTCCTGCTAGTATCAGTGGTGTGGCCAGGCTCTAAAAAGATTGTTCAGGTGCTGGAAGTATCAGGTAAGAGCCTTGCCCTGTCACTTTGTGATGCAAAAGTTGTGGGGTTGCTTCTCTCTCAGGCTACAGTTTTGTTGGAGGGTGTCACTCCTGCCAGTTTCCCTCCTGTGCCATTAGTGTTCAGGCACCACATCAGAGGGTGCTAGGACTTGCTGTTCAGCTCAGCAGTGAGAAGGATGCCTAAGGTGTGTGACTCCTTGAAAATAAAGCTGGATAGTCTTGCGTGCTTGTCCTGAGTGCCAGCCCTCCTGCCTGGGTGCTGCAGCTGCATGTGGCTTGCATGTCATCACGGCTCATGGAGCAGCTTGTGTTGGTTCCATTGTGTGAATTTGGTGGGATGTGTCTGTGGGTGCATGTATGGGTCTGGGATGCACTTAAAATTAGTGTAACTAATTCTCTTTGAAATTTTTCACTGTTTAACAGCAAAAAAAGATTGCTCTGACTATAGTTGCAGTATAGTGCAATATCATTTCTGAATAGGAAAGAGATGGGGTGTGTGTCTAATCCTGTTGCTATTCCCCCTGCTCCTCAAACTCTCACCTTACTAAGGAATCTTCTACCTTCAAACAGCAGAGGCAGGACCCTGGCCTATCTTCCGTCTTTCAGGGGTAGAGAATCCCTGTTTTAGCATCGTTCCTCCTATTCCTTCCTTTCCTGGTGTTCAAACCTGGCAGCTCTGCTCTGGTGCCTGCCTGGTCATGGGTAGAGTGAATAGCTGCAGCAGGAGAGGGGGTGCCTGGCTGCCTCTGGCACTCCCTGCTCCCCACTTCTCCCAGGAGAGGGGCACAGCTCTGCATGGGTGAGTGGGGTGGCAGGGGCACAGTGGGGTGAATGATGCAGAGCAGACTGGGGTGTGGCAGGGCACAAGCTTGTGGTGACAAATGCTGTAGGTACCTTGTGCTTCCAGATGTGGTACAGGTCTGCTGCTGAGGTGGAGTATGTGACTCTAACCCTGCAAGTCCTGTTGGGTTTGCTGTGTACCTGGGTGTATAAGCAGCTGCTGCCATCTCTGTTCCATTCTGCACCGGTGGCCTAAGTACCTGCTGTGGGCTTGCAGCATGTGTGCAAGGCACTGATGAGGAGACTTGTTCCCCTTCTTTTCTGGGCCTCCCCATGGCAGGGAGCAGAGGGGCAGTTTAACATGGAAGAGAAAGCCTAGCATGGGATGGTGGCAGTCCATGGCACGCTGGAGGCTGGTAGCTGCAGATTTCTTGGTATCTCCTTCCTGCCAGCACCTTCTCACCAAGATAAGAGGCTGCATGGAGCCTTGGGTTCATTCCTGAACCGCTCTTCTCTTTCCCTTTGCTCAGATTTTCTTTTTCTGCTTCAATTTTCTGAAGCACATCACCTCTGAGGAGTTCTCTGCCCTGAAGTCACAGAGGTAAGGAGCCTGTGCTTGCTGCTGCATGGGCTACAGAGCCAGGGAGCTTGTTAGTGCTGCTTCTTTGGGGAGATGGAAGCCCTAGTGTCCTGGCCCAGTTTTCTTTAATTTATTCTGCACTCTGAAGGCTGCAAAATGAGGCCAAGGCTTGTGAGGTGCCACATTGTGCTCTGAAAAACTGTCCATGCTGAAATGTGCTCTCTGCTTAGTGACTGTCCGTGGCTGCTTTAGCACGGATGAACCCAGAGATGTGTGCTCTGGCTCAAGCAGGCTGCACAGCAAGCTCCATCAGGCACTGGTGGGGACAGAGGGGTGGCTGGTTTTTAACAGACTGCCCAGCGTAAACCCTTCTTATTTCAGGAGGGACAGAAAGAAGCAAAGCCCACCCTGGATGCTCTGGATAAGCACATTATGTGCAGTGTTGCCTGTTGCCACCTTCTCAAAGCACAGGGGGTTTGGGTTGGGACTGTTAGGAGTCAGACAGTGCACACTGGCCCATCCCCTCCCCTCTGCCCCTGCATAGCTAATTCCCCACTGCTCTGATCTGCTATGTGTGACGGAGACCTGGCTATGGCCAGCCTCCACACAGCCCTGAAGTGTACCTGAGGTAACTTTGTCTTTACTTCCCCAGAAGGAAGAGTTTGCCACCTGGCTTCACCCTGGAAGAGATCTGCATGCTCAGTGAGTGCTGCTGTCAAGTATCCGTGCCCTTGGGTGCTGGTAATGGTTCATTGCTTGTGGGCTTGGCTTCCCAGCTTCAGGATGACCCCAAATGGGTGTGCTGCCTTTGGGGCCTCGCAAGAACACAGGGCACAGGGAAGTGTATTGCTTAAAGGGAGGGAAAGTGAGTGAGACCAAGCTGGTCTTCAGGTAGCTCTGTTTTCTTTTCTCTAGAGCAGAAAGACCGAGGCAGCACCACAAGCCTGAGCAGTGACTTCTCCCTAGGGATGGAAAGTTCCCCTGGAGCAACTGGGAGCTTTACCTATGAAGCAGTGGAGCTGATGCCAGCAGGAGCACAAGCTCAAGCAGCATGGTGAGGAGATAACCACTTGGTGGGCTGAACAAAAGGGGCAGGCTCTGGGCCTGATAGAAAAAATATTTCTGAAGTGTCTTGTCCTCCAGGTCTTCTCTCTGTAGCATGGATCCTTAGAGTGGGGAGAGGAATTTGGCTGTCAGAAGCTTTGCTGCAACTTGTATTCCAGAGCTTCAGCACCAAAAAGTGGAGGCCACCCCATATTAAAAGGCTGTCAGGCTTCTGCAGGGATGCTTCTAAGTTTGTACATAGATGAGAGTAAAGCATTGGTTTCATTTTCACCAGTTTCACTGTTAAACTTCATCCACAAAGGATTTCATTGCTTTTAAAAGATGGTTCCAGACTGCCAGAAAAATTACATTTGACAGCAGCCTCCCCAGGGAAAAGTGGAGATGGTTTAGCTGCCCTAAAATGAAGCTTAATCAGAGTTTATGAAAGACATTATACAGGGGGAACGTCTGCAGTTAGTGGGAGTTGGGCTGGGTGGCCAAGAATCCCCTCTAAATTTTAGCTCCTCTACCAGCATGAGGTGTGTGAGCTGAAAGCAGGTTCCTGCGTTTTCAGTACTGCCTCTTGATAGAGGGTCACACAGAACTTGCCTGGGGATGCAGGTGGCTGTCTGGAAGTGGGGAAGGTGTCTGGCAACTCTGCTGCTCTGGAACAGGTGTTGTACTTGCTTGTGGAGTTTCTGGTGCTGTTTGGGGATTTCAGAGCCTTGCTGTAGGGTTGCCCCTCTCAGTTTAATTTTTCTCTCCTGTCCCTCAGCACATGTGAAGAGGCTATTTTATATTGCAATGTTTTAAATTAAATCTGGGTTGTGCTGGAGGCATTTGAAGTCCTCTTGGACTGAGCTTGCAGCTGTGCTAGTGGCAGCAGCCTTTCTAAAGCACATTGAATATTCAATTTAAAGTGCTGAGAAGGGAAAGGAGAATATCCCTGCAGAATCACAAAATGGAGATGGAGAGTCCCAAACTCTTTGCCAAGTAAGCAACACGGAGCCCTCTAACAGACAGAGCCTACCTATCCACATCAAAGCGACTGCATCAAGTAGAGAACAACTTTACACTTGCAGGGCTGCAGGGTAGTGAACTGGAAGCATTTATGTTACTCTGAGTGCTCAGGACATACAGACTTGATTCTGCTGCACAGAACCTATGTGTGCTTTTCACAAAATGTGAAGTGACCAGAGCATGCTGGAGGAGACCAGCTGCACTTGTGTGGATCAGGGCTGGATTTTGCAATGTGTTTCCTAACTCTGCTTTGCTTTTATTTCTGTGGGAGACATCAGGCTGTGTTGGGCTAGCAGCTGCTCCACAGGGATGGTTTGGGCCGTGCTGGGGGGCATGAGCTTGGGAAAGGGGGAAGGTTGTGAGCCTTGCCATGAGTGCTCAGTGAGGGGACTGATCATGGATGTTTTACTGCAGGCTGTTCTGGCTGTGTAGTCTGGAGAATACATAGGGCTTGCTACAAGCTGGATGAACTGGGCTGTGCATAGCATGAGTAGGGAGAGGAGGGGATGTACTTTGTTGTGTTGCCCTGAAAACAGGTGGCCTCACAGTCTCTGTGCAGGGAGAGGCATTTGATTTTTAGCTGTTCAAACCTGTTTCTGCAGGCTGTACTTGGAGATGTTGGCAGCTATGATAACATGAGATGAATAATGCTTAAGAGAGGCTGTGGTGTGATGTTTGAGGGTGGACACCCTTCAAGAAATGAAGAGAGGATATTGCGCTTTCCACTCTACAATGAGCCTGTCTTTAGCTGCACTTGCTGACAGTGCTTGAGATCTCAAAGCTGAGATGCCCTTCCATGTTTTAGGAAGAATAGCATCTTTTTACCTTGAGTTTGTTTGCTTTAGAATTTTTCTTTTTTACTTTTTTACATAGGGAGGTCTTTGTCCAATTCAGTGTGGTCTTGGAAGGGGGGAAATTCTTGGGACTCTTCTAGGGAAAAAACAAAACTAAATGACTGACATATGAAGGAAAATCTTCTGAACATGGAGCAGCAGTGATGTGAATTAGTCCCAAATGTGTGCTTGTTTGGCATGTAGTTGGATGGTACTGTGAGCTAAGGCCTGATGCAGCAATGGACAGTGAATCATGACTGAGTCTGAGTGTGCTGGCTAGGAAAGAAGCCAAAGCAGTTTGGGCTGTCAGCATAGACAGAGAGAGAACGGAAGCATGCCTACATCTGGAGTGACTGTCAGCTGTAAGCACATGGTCAGAAGTGTGGTCAGTGGTGCCCAAAGGGAATTGATAAAAGGGAAAATAGCACTGGTGGTGTGTCCCTGTTGCCCTCGGTGCACACGAACGCCCACCTGGGCTGATAGGCACTGTGGAGTTTGAGCAGATTGAAATGGTCTTTCCCCGCTGAGAGGCCCCTTGCTCAAGGCATTTTTGCTGCTAGACTAAACGAAGCAATCGCTGTGTGTGTGTGGGCTGATGCATTCTCCCGTCTCTGATTTCCAGGTCATGTGGATGGTGATCTATAAAAGAATGGGCTAAGATGGGTTGAGCTCACTGTACCCCCCTCACTGAGCGGTTACCCGTGACTCATGGTTCCTTGGGAGGGAGGAGGGCGGGTTCAGTGGAAACAAGAGCTTGTAGCTGCTGGGCTAAAATCCAGTCTGTGGTGGAAAGGCTTCCTAGTTGGAGTACATAGAAAAGTCAGCTTTCTCACCCACGTCCTCTGTCCCACAGGAGGAAGAGCTGTGCATCGTCACCGCAAGCCATGCTCTGGAGCAGGGCACAGCAGTCTGAAGACAGGCTGTCTTCCACAGGAATGGTTGAAGTCAAGTCCTCCAGCTCCTCCTCATCAACCCATTCTGATAACTTCCTGAGGATTGGAAGCAGCCCACTAGAAGTGCCCAGATCCAGGTGAGATGGGACAGAGCAGAGAATTTCTCAGCAAAATCAGTGTCTGTTAAAGGGAGTGCAGGGCTACATTTGTGTGGCTCTGGAAACACTGTAGCACCTCTGTCTGTATCTGTGGACAAACCTTGGGAGGCCTGTTCCTCTCTCGTCTGACCTTGTCTAAAGTGCTGGCCATTGAACACAGGCACTCCTGCCTCAGCCCCTAGAGGAGTGAGGAACCGTGCTGATAACAGCCAGCTGTCTGTTCTGCCTGTCCTCAGCGCATGCCTCAACTCTGAGCTCTGGCATCTCTGCATCCTGCATGCTTGCAGCTCACAGCACTTTCTCTGTCTAACGCATCCACCAGGGTTTGAAATGGCAGTGGTGTTTGAGGAAGGAAGCTTTTCAAACCAAGCAGACCTCACTCTGCATCTATCCTGTCCCCCTTTTCATCTGCTGACCCTCCTGATGATACAGGTTGGAAAAAAACTGGGTGCTGGTGGCAAGCAGAGGTAGGAATCTGCTGGGAGCAAGCTGTGAGCACTGTGCCAGCACAAAGGCTTCTGCCTGGAAGGCTGTGTGTTCCTGCTGGGGAATGGGGACCCTGGACCTGAGCCTAATCTCATGCCATAACAAAGGCACCCTTCTGGAGTCTGATGCTGCGATAGGGCGGAGTTGAGCGGTGAGCTGGGCTAGGAAAGAAAGAACAGAGCCTGTGGAGCAAACACCATGTTTGTAGGCCATCATGGAATAAAGAGACTCTGAGATAAGAGGTTGCTGTTAACAGCATCAAATGCTTGTGTAGTCTCTGCAGGTTTTCCGATGAGTCTTTTTCTGATGATTCTGAAACAGCCACCAGCCAAATCTGAGTACTCTCTCATCA
Source organism: Eulacestoma nigropectus (assembly GCA_013397775.1). Taxonomy (NCBI): domain Eukaryota; kingdom Metazoa; phylum Chordata; class Aves; order Passeriformes; genus Eulacestoma; species Eulacestoma nigropectus. The sequence continues at coordinate 369,458 of VZTE01005807.1, read as the reverse complement.
TAGGGAAAATAAAATGACAAACAAGTAAAGCATTGAAAATTTATAAGACTTTCTTAACAAGCTTCTCTCAATTCCAGAGAAAAACCCCAGTGTCTGACAGTTTTCATAAATGATGCTAACTGTTCTCCCCAGGGAAAGACATCAATAGGAGGGGTTTGGGTTGTTGCTGGGACCCACCTCTGCATTCTCTGTAAGATGTAAGAATCTTCCAAGAAGAGAAGAAAATACTGGAAAGAAAACAGCTTGTCTTACGAGCTGCTTTGTTCACAATGGTAGTGCCACAATTCCTGTGTGTGGTCCCATGCCATTCCCAAGGCCTGACAGGCTGTTCAGTGCTTGCTGGTAGCAAGCTTGCAGCAGTGCTCGGGAAGAAGCAGCCTGTAATGCTTCAGCCGGACTGCTCTGCAAGAGCAAAGAGGAGAAACAAGAGTAGGCAGAAGAGCACCATAACGAGGGCTAGGGTTGCCTTATCAGACATTGTCATAGGTTGCAATGGGTTCTAAGCATGGTATGTTTTTTCGAGAAAGAGGTTTTGGCATTCTACTTGGCTTTTGGTCTCCCTGTTTCAACTGTGGTAGTTTAAATTGGTCTGGTAGATAACACAGTACCTTCAGCCACCATTTTCTACCCTGAAGGAAACGAGTCCCATTTTGGATGGATGACTGTATCTCTGGTGGAAGGAAGAGGTAAATTGTCTCTTCACCTCCTGAAAAATTGTGGTACTAAGATGGACTCCTAAGCCAGGAGCACAGAGACTGATCAGGATGCCAAAAATACCTTTATTCCTGCAGTGCTGCTGGCAGGTCAACACCCAAGGCTTTTGAGATGAAGAAACCACTGTACTTGACTTCATAATCCTCTGTTTGTGTGGCCATAGCAACAAAACACTTTCCTCTGCTGCTGCAGTGGTTAAAATGGTTGCTTACAGAATGCCAGCAGGTATCCTTCAGGTAGTTCAGGTCAACAGCCCAGTCCAGGTGCTGGCAGTCAGGGGAGCCCTGGAGGGAACAGTAAGGCAAATCAGCAAGAGACATGCGCAGGGCCTGGGAGGGGAACTGGTCTGTCCTAAAAGAAAGGGTCACAAATGCCCAGTCAGACATTAGGAGCCAAGCCGCTCACCTGGCCAGGCAATGTCAACAGGCCACTGCTGTGACATTACCAGCCCATCTTGTGAATCTTGCTCTGATCCAGAGGTCCTGGGTACCTGTAAATCCCAGGATGGTTCTTGTTAGGCAAAGCAGTACAAAGGCAATTCCTATCAGTCTTTCTAGCTTGTTCCAACGTGTTGGTAAGATCACATCTATGGAGGACAAACGCACAGGAAAATACTGCATAGACTATTTGCAGAGTAGGACAAGGTGCTGCTTGTTCTACAGAGAGCTCTGATGGCAGTCAGTGTGCCTCAAATTGAACCCCCTGCATGCGAGAGGGTTGCAATTTGCAAACCTTTTCCTGTATTTGCGTTTGACACTAGCAGTCTAAGCGTCCCATGACACTGCAGAAAAATTCTGTATCTGTGTCAGGGTTTTATCATGCGTCAGCATAGCACTAATGTGGATTAGCAGCTGGATAATCTTTGGTCGAATGTGCTTTTGCTAAGTCAGTTAAACAAAACCCAAAGTACTGTGATCTAGAGAGTCGAGATCTGGAGGAGTTAAATTGTGGAGGATCTGCTTTGACCAGCAGTCACACTCCCTTATTTTGTTTTTTAAGGGCTGCAGATGGCTCAGCTGTGGGTCTGGAGAGAGCACAGTGAGAGCAGAGTAGGACAGAGGAGCTGCTGCCCCTTGGCTTTGGGTGTTTTGTAGGTAGTGAGAAGACTGTGTGTGCACTGTGTATCTTGCTCCTTACGGCCACTTCGCTTGGAAGGTGTATCTGCAACGTGACAACTTGGGGTAGTGACCACAGCAGGAGAGGAATTGTTTACAGGAAAGTTTTCTGGAATTATTGCCCGACCGTGCCACATAATGGGTTTGGCTGGCTGGCACGTGACTATGTGCTGCAATCAGAAATGATGATCAAAGAGAACGGGCTGCTCGGGCACTATCCCAGCCTGTAGATAACTGCCTGGGTTTCAGCCAGGACTCCCAGTTCTTGGCAGAGTGCCAGACTCCTTGCCAACATTTCCCACGCAAAGGTGGGAAGGGCTGCCCTTTACTCTAGGTTGCCACAGTCTGCCTGTACATACAGAACCTACTTAATGCTTCGGTTTGAGGCACAGAGCATATGCTGGCAAATGAGCTGCTTCCCAAATAGTCCTAGGCGTGTGGAAATACGTGAGGTGAGCGGGGGCAGCACCGGGCAAGATGGCAGCCTAGCTGTTGGCACTTGGCACTCATCTCAGTTACGTATTAAGAAAGGGAAGGATCTCTGACTGTTGCTCTGCCTCCAGTATTGGCTCTTCTCTGGCAGGCAAGTGAGTGTCCATGTGCTCTGAAATACTGTCTTGTGCAGTGTGTTGCATGGGAAGCACTGACCTAATTAAAAGGAACCATTCCAGGTTAGGAGCTGCCAGTTTATGGCCTTCGAGAGGTCCCTTCTTGTGTGAAAGAACAGCTTGCAGCTCATCTCTGTTTTGCTAATCTAATTTAGTTAATCTTGCACTTTTGAGGGAGTTTCTTCCCACTCACGGACCTGAAGAGGTGGGTGTGTGAAGCTCACTTTGATTCTTTTTCTGTCTGCCATTGGATGTCTGTGGCAGAGACAACGACTTGAAGACTGGCTGTATCTCATCTCCTCTAACCATGTCAGCTTTGCTGTCGTTGTCCGGCTGCTTCCCAGGACTCCGTGCTGTCCTCACTCCTAGCCAGCCTCTGGCATGGCTGTCATGTATTGCAGGCAAGCTGTTCTTAAGGACTGGGGAACTGGTTCTGGTGTCCCAGCAGTTCCATCTTTTTCCAAGGGCCTCACTGAAGCTCTTTTGGGGCCTCTGCAGTAAGACTTTACAAGAAGTATTCAAGGTAGAGATTACAGGAAGACTTTCACCTCTAGCATTGACTGGATTGCATTGGGGTGCAGTCACCCCAGGCATCTGGTCTTGGGTCTCCAGCCAAGCTCAAATTTTAAGAAGCTCTGCTGCCGTTGCAGTGCAAACACAAAATTTCCCATGCTGTGTCTTCCCAGGCTTGGCCCCTGCTGTCTCTTGAGGCTGTTCAAGATGCTTGTTGATTGTGACACTTCCTCAGGAGCCTCCCTTAAGAAGGCTTTGGGGATAGAGGGGAAGGTCTGCCACAATATCTTAGCTCTGCTGGCCAGGCTCAGATCTCTGGGCCAGGAAAGAAACGACCTAGGCTCATTGCCGAGTCAATCAGTTTATTCAATTAATCGACAAGTGTTTGTTGTGCTGCCTGGAGGCAAGACTCAGAATTGACTGCCTTGAACTCCTAGACCCCAGTGTTGTTGGGTTAGATGAAACCTTACTAAGTTTGCATAGCTGCTTGACAGGGTTGGGGACCCCAGGAAGGGCTGGAGGACTAGAGAGTCATCGAGTCAGTCTTGCAGGAGATACACAGTGCTTTTATCAGCCTGTCCATGGCAGGATTGAAGAGATGACTTGATCCAAGAGGTGGTGTAAGATAGTCTAATCTTAGCTGACAACCATGGAAGGTGGCCAGCAGCTGGAAGCTGAGGCCACACACCCAACACAGAAAAAACAATCTTCTGTTCACCTTCTTTAGCACAGACTTATCAGACTGGTGTGGTTGATGATATTGGGCAGAGGGACATTTTTGCTGTCCCTGGTGCCATGGATCATGGCTTGCCATGTGGGCAGAGTCTCCTGGGCAGGCTCCAGGTACTACCCTCCCTTTGCAAGAGCTGCAGAACTCTGCTCAGTTCTTTTTACCTTCACGTGGAGATCCTACTGTAGTCCAGGCCCTCCTCTGCCATTCATGCTTGCCCTCTCCAAAACCTTTGTTTCTATCTGGCCACAAACCTGTCCTCTGTTCAGCAACTCATTACTTTTCTGGCAGAATCCTGTTGCTGCCTACTTTCAGCCTGAGCCCATTGCCTACAGATCTCTTTACTCCTTTAGCTCAATTTCTTGTCACCATGTGTGACACTTCTGTTTTTCCTGTCTGGCTGTGTTGTGGTCTCAGGGAGTTGACATCTTCCTCTTCACTCTGCACTGAAGCAGTATTCCTCCATGCTTCTCTCTGGCATCCTGCACTGTTCCCACTGTGCTTCCATCATGGCATCGTGCTCTGGGCCCAGACATTCTGCCTGCTCTCCTTCACACTGACTTCCTCCACTTTATCTTCCAAAGGCATGGAGAGAAGTAGATGTCACTGAACAGCTGCTCCCCTTCCCTCACAAATTCCTTGCTTTCCAAGGAAGGTTATCCCTGTGTGATCTCCTGAAGGTCTTTCTAACAGTATATGCTGCACTTTTGCTTTCAGTGACATGTCCTCATTTTTACTTTGGCATTACATGACCCAGGAAAAGCACCATTTTGCAAGACGGGGTTCTCCCAGTACTCTGACCTGCACTCCTCAGTTCACTGAGCAGCCAAAGAACAAGATCTGTGTGAGACAGGTGAAGCTCTGCTCTTCCTGATTTCTGCTGTCTTGCCCTTTAGGAGCCTGAGCTGCTAGACAGGGGTATTACCCCCAAAGTGTAGCTGTGATGGGAAACTGATACGCAGGGAATTGTGTGACTCCCCTTCTGTGCTTGCACAGGCAGCTCAGGACCACGTTTCCCACGGCTCAAACTTGGCTGTATTGATCAGACTAATTAAATGGCAGGCCTGGAATTAGATTGAGATTGCAGATCGATTTCCTGCTGTGCATCTCTTCCCACCCTTGCCTTCCAGTCTAGCTCAGGTCCTTCTTGCTGTGCGAGAGCCTGTCTTTCTGGCTGTTCTCCTGATCCCTTGGGGAGCAGCTGCAGTGCGCCAGTGCTATTCTTAGCTGTGAAGACAGTGTGCAAGTACCTGGCCCAGCAGAGCTGGAGCTGGAGCACTGCTCTCTGCCCAGCAGAACTCAGATAAATTATCCAAAAGATCTTGGTAGTGTGTAATTGAGCAGCTCTGCCACAGGCTGTGCTTCCAGCTATGTACACTCTGCTGTGCAGCAAGGCACAGTAATTGCTCACTCCCTTGGAAGCCAAGAGCTCTGGGTTTGTCTCAAGCGATTGTGCCCTCTTCTCTGAGATTTTGAGGGACTCCTCAGATTCACTTACCATGTTTCATGCTTCTTTCTTTCTTGGTGGGAGGTTGCACACATCAAACAATTATCCTTCCTTGGCTATTTAGCCTGTCCTAAAGATGTTTTGTCACCTGGTTTCTGGCACAGCCCTTTCTTTAACACAGAAATGAAGAGATGTTCAGGTGCTGGGGGTAGGTGTCCTGGATACACCTTGAGCGTTGGCTCTGTTCAGATCTGGTGGTAATGGCTCAGGAGTGATCTGCTTTTTAACTGCTGCCAGGACAATGATCTCTTAAAGTCTTTCCCAGCACCAACCAAGTCACAGCCTTGATTTGCCCTGCTGCCCTGGGATGTGCTAACAGTTACAACAAGCAACAGGGGAATGTCCTTTGTACAGCACAACTTTCGCATCGGTGAAGGATTCAGGGCAGGGACAGGATGTGCTGCTCTATCTCACTAATGGGTTTTTCAGTTCTGCATGGCCATCTGCTTCGTGCTGGCTCTCTCCTGTCCAGTTCTCGGTGTGCTCCTGCTGCTTTGTTGGCCCCAGCCAGCTTGGCTTTCCCTTCGCTTTCAAAGGAAAGGTTTGGTCTGGGGCCCAGCCAGAGCTGCATGTTGCACCCTGGTCCCTGAGTGTCAACAGTGCTGGCACAGGCACTGCTGGCCGTCTGCCCAGCAGGTCCCTGGCACTAGCGCCAGCAAAATGCATGTGCCTGAATGATCTGACTGATCCTGCCGTCTCCCTCTCTCTCTGCCCCAGATCGGTGGACCATTCTCTGCCCGGATCTTCCGTTTCCACAGACTTCGGCAGCTGGCAGATGGTGACAGGGTGTGGCAGTATTCGGGAGCAGGCAATCCTGAACGCAGACACCTCTCTCCCTTGCAGCTTCCCGGATGAGTTCTCTAGCACTTGCCTGTAAGTGTCTCAGATGCAGGATCTCTCCTTCGGTCTCTTGGCTGCCTGCAAGCACTGCAACTTTGTCACTCTGGCACTTTTGGACAAGCCTGGGAGCCCATAACAACTGTTCCATCTTCTCTGCCTTGATATTTTCTATCCACAAACTCAGTCCCTGAACACTCTTTGCTTATGCTGAACACAGAAAGAAAATGGCACTTTCTCTGCCTAATGATGGGGGAGCACTTTGCTTTTTTTTTTCTGTAGGAAGAAGAGGTTTTTCTCTCTTCCTCGAAGATGCTGAATTTGGGCATAATTGAGTGCAGTTGAGGATTCATGTTTGTCAGGACAGGACTGGTAATCCAGATTTTCTTGCTTTTGGATTTTGCTCACCTACATCTCCCCACTGGGGTCAGATCCTTGCTGGAGTAAGAGAAGGGCTTTCCTTCTGTAACCCAAATTTTGTCTGGCCTTGTGCAGCATCATTTGCAGGTGCTGTGCCTGGCCAGTGCAGAGCCATAGAGACCCTGTGTCCTGCCACATCCTGCCATGTGAAATGGCTGGGAGGCAAATGTTCCTCCCCAAATAGAAATCCACCTCTAGAAGCTTGAAAGACTGGAGATGCGCTTTAATTGCTGTTAGAGGAGAACCTTGGTTTGTGCCTTCAGGCTGCAAACTCTCCGTCAAGAAACTGAAATGGCAGATCAGAGGCTGCTGCTAGCAAGCAATGCAAGAGCTGTGCTGCCAGATGTTCGGTCCCTTACTGAGATATGAGTATGTGCTTTGGAGGCAGAGGGGAAGCAACATGAAAACCCTGTTAAACAGGCTGCCTGCACTGGCTCTCCATCTTGTGTGGCTGTGTGCTGTGCTGCTGAAGAGAGCAGAGCAGCTGCCTTCAAGTTATGGTGAAGCTACAAGATCCATGAGTTGACAGATCAAAACGTTGCAAGAGATGTCGGACATGGCCTGGCCAGGATTTGCTCTTCTTTCCTGAGGACACACTGAGCTGTTCCTGCAGTAGTTTGGAGATGGGCAAGGGAGTAGGGACTGAAGGATGGGCATCTGAATAGTGACTGCTTTACTGTGTCCTGAGCCTGGCTGTGCTTGGTCACTGCTGATCACCATCAAGTTGTTGCTGCCCTTGAAGTTGGATCCAACATCAGAATAGGGAATTCAGTAGAGAAACACGAATCAAAGTTGATAAGCCTTGGGCTTACGCACTTTGGAGAGTGACTGCTTGGGGTAGTGGATTCAAAAGGAGGAGAACAGTGGTGGTGCTTCTCCTGTGGGTGCTCTGCCCTGTTCAGCTATTCACTAAAGCTGTGGGTTGCTTGGGGGCTGAAGACTGCTCAACTGAAGGGGCTGGGACCAGGCACTGCATTGAAAAGATGACGAGTTCCCAGGGGTGTTGTGTTGAGCTTAACCCAGAGCTTCCACCCTCTCTCTGCTCTGCATCAGCCCTGTTTGCTCAGGACTCCATTGTGGTTTTATCCCAGTTTTTCACAGCCTGACACAGTATGATTTTTTTTCTTTTAACTCCATTTAAGTTCCCACTTTGCATCTTCACTGGCAGCAGCTCGATGAAGGTATGCTTTTCACAGCCTACTTCTTGTGCTTGTGTGGGGCTTGTCAGGGCTTACTTCGAGCTGGGGCTTTGACAGCCTCCTCTCATCCTGCACCCTGATCTGCAGGCGAGCGGGCAGGCTGTAGGAAGTGTAGCAGGGCAGAGTGCCGTGGATTTGGCAAAGAAGTGCAACCTGCCTCCATGGTGAACTGTTCAGGGTGAAGTGCTGCAGCTGGTCTGCAGGGCTTGGTGTGGAGCAGCGGCTGGCTGCTTGACCCTGTGCCTTGGAATGTCTCACTCCATGAAACAAACCCAAAAACTCAAATACAAAATCTGCCCTGTAAAGAGGTGTGAGAGCCACAAGACACAGGACCTAACTGCTGCACGCCCTCGCTTACCTCTGCGCGTGACATCTGAGATCGCTATACTCGGGTGCAAGTAAGTCCTGCCTTCACAGAGCTTATTTTAAATGCTAGCAGGTTTGCGAGTTCCACGTCCTAATTAGGTTGCCAAAAAGCATCGCCAATGTGTTTAGGTATGTTGTTGCCTTTTTTTGCCCTCTGGCTTCTCTTTATTATCAGACACAGTAAACAGCGGCCTGGTTGGCTGCCTCGGCATCACTTGCTGTTTATAGGCCTCCCACCATATCCTCTTGCTGCTGTTTCCGGACCGAAGCTGTTGGCTGTGGGTGGTTAACAGTTCCATTCAGATGAGCTGTGCCAATTTATAGCCAGCCCAGGCGCTGGAAGATTAAAGAGAATTTTTTATGGGGAAGGTTCGTGCTGTGCCCTTGGAGTGACCTTTGAGGAATGTCTTCATCTCTATGGGAGCCACTGGCATATCACAGAGGCACCACAGCAAGGATCGTTTTAGGCTGGAGAGCTTGGAACAGCTGCCTCTGAGCCCCAGTCTTGCTTTCCCCTGCTCCCTCGGCTGAAGTCTCGCCTTCCTTCTGCTGTTTTCCCCCTGTCCCTAACCAGGTGTGTGGATCAGCAGGAGAGGAGAGCAGGTCCCATGGGAGGTCATGCCCTAGTCTGCTCTTGCTTGCCGAGAGCAGCCATGCTGGGGAGCAGAAGTAAAGCGCTGCTCAGTTCTCCTCTTCCTGTGGCTGGAGTGTTCCTTGGGGCTTTTGTCACCTTGTCTGCTCCCTCTCATCACCCCTTCCAAAGAGCTGTCTGTGCTGGCACAAGCACACGAGGCTGGGGCTGGTGGAAGTGAGGGATGGTTGCAAATAGGTTGGAAGCGTCTGTCCAGGCACAGCACATGTGGACAGGTTTCATCTGTGTGAGGAGAGGGAGCTGGCACAGGGGCTGATACCAGCACCCACTTGGCCAAAGCACCACTTTGTTTATGAACTGCAGCCTTGTGAGCACCATGGTGGTGGGAGAAACGGGACAGTGGGGTGTGTGAAGGAGGAAACCCCGTAGGGAACAGGAGACTGAGGCTGCAAGTGGCTCCGTGGGTTGGGTTGGATGAGGAGGCAGTGGCACCAGCTGCCATCAGCTCTGTGGACAGAGCCTTTTGGGGCTGGCGCTGCCTTAGGCTCTGCAGCGTGCTGAGCACCACAGACCTGCTGGCACTGGGGACAGAGCCGTGGTCATGCTGCCCAGCCCTATGTCAGGAGTGAGAGCTGGGATGGGGAGAAAGATGGCTGCAGTCACTGACCTCCCCTTCTCTCTCCTAGACTGGTGTCGGCAAGTGACCGTGAGTCCCGTCTGGAAGAAGTGCGTTCTGCCTTTCTGGCAAGCTACAGCCGGACCATCGGCCTAAAGGCTGTGCCCCCCAGCCCCTCAGGGGCTATTGGTGGCCTCCTTGAGCAGTTCGTGCGGGGCGTGGGACTGAGAGGCAGCAATACCCTCTGAACACGACGTTCCCACACCACTGCCTGGAAAACTGGGGCTGGCGCATCCCCCAGCAGAGTCCTGGGCCCCTCTTCTCGGTGCGGGCACCTGCTGCACCCAGCGCCCGCCGCCAGCCCTCCCTGCCTGGGGTTGGCGGGCGCGGGGTCTTCGGCGAGTCTCTGCAGTAAATGACCCGAGCTGAGCCCTCTCCTGCCTCCTCTCTGGGCTGCGGGCGGGGGCAGTGGGGCCGGGCGGGGGGTGGTGCGGGGGAGCCGCGCTGCCGGGGGCGCCGCTTACTATTAATAGCCCGGCCCACTCTCCGCGAGCGTCGGCACCGAAATAACACCGAGCCGAACCCGGGAGGAAGCCCTCGGCGGGGCGGGGGGGGGGGCGGGCCCCCCGTGCCCCCNGCGGGATGGGGGCTGAGCCCCCTGTGCCCCTGACTGGGAATCGCGGGCGGGACGTTCGGGTGGAGCAGAGCCCCAGGAGCCGAACTTCCTGGTGCCCGGGTTGGTGCCCCCGCTGCCGGCAGGGAAGGGGCGTCGTGCTCGAGACGTGCCGTGCCGCGCCGTGCCCATGCCGTACCCGCCCCCGGGCGCGCCTCCTCGGCGGCGCGGGAGGAGGCGGCGCGGAGCATCGGCGGCGCCCGGGCGGGGATGGCGGCTCCGGGAGCGCTGGAGCCAGCGGCCGGCAGCGTGCCGGGCACCAAGGTGGAGCTCACCGTGTCCTGCCGGTGAGCCGGGAGCCGGGCGGGGGAGCGGAAGGGCGACGGCTAGTCCATGGACAGGGGTGGGTGCGAAACGCACCGGGATGCGCCGCGGGGCTGCTCGCTGCGTCCCGCTGCCCGCCACTCAGCCCCTGGTTCAGGGGGCTCTGAGCTGCGCGTCCTCGTCCCTCCTTGGGTAGCTCTCGGTGCCAGGGCGTATGCCCAGCGTCCCTCTGCCCTGCTGCCACCCGTCCCGTCCCCTTCATGGGGTCCCATGGGATGCTGGCACCGGGCACGGCTGCGTGAAGCGACCCGATGCCCTCGGCCGGGGCTGGGGCGCGGGACGGCCCCTCGCGGGGCGATGCTTGTAGGACGTGGGTGATGCTGGCGGGTTGGGGTGATGCCGGCGGGGCGCGGGGTGCCGGCGCTGGCTGCGAGCGGCTGCGCGGCTCTGCCCATCTCTGCCCGGCTCGGCGAGCTCGGTGCGAGACAACGGGACCGGGAGCGTGGCAGCGTTGGCGATGGCGGGATGGGGACTGCGGGAGAGGGGCTGCTCAGTGCCCCAGCTTCTGGCCAGGGTCCGCCGGTCAAGCGGCGGCGGCTGAGCCGGTCTGACGGCGGCTAAATATAGCCCGTCGGAGGCACCGCTGCCTGCAGCCGGGGGTCCCGCTCGCAGGGACAGGCACCAGCGTCCTACTGGGAGGTAGCGTCCCCGTGCCGTGGGTCCTGTGGCACGGAGCACCCCGACCGGGGTGGGCACCTGCAGCATATCCCCGAACTATGCAAACTCTGGGCCGGGTCGGGGGCTGCCGTGCCCTCTCCCCGCGGCTGAGCCCTGGCCCCCGCTGCCAGCTTCCCGGACGGCAAGCAGAGGGACTGCTGGGCCGCGGGACCGGGCAGCTCCAGGCAAGGACCGGGAGTCACACCTGGAGACAACCCAGGGCAGGGGCAGCCTTCGGCTTCGCAGTCCCACGACCCAGCCCAGACCAGGGTGGGGGTCTCTCCCCTGCGCGCTGGGGCCAGGAGAGCTGGCTTAGCCCCGCAGCCTCCGGCCGTGCCCCAGCCGACCGTGTGCTGCCACCCCGGGGGTGTGGGAAGTATCCCAGCAGAGCCGGTAGCGTTCCCCGGCACTTTCCGGTGTCACACCGCGCACAGGACGACGATCAATCGCTCTGCCGGTAGCTGTGTCGGGGGATGCCCACTGGCTGCTCAGCCCCTGCTCCAAGTGTCTCCTTTCTTCTCATTTCTGCACCCCGCCATTAGCCAAGCTCCTGCTGCCGGAGCGCGGCGGGCACTCTGCCGGCGCCGGCGACACTGGGGAAGGTTTCATCCTGTAAATGGGTTCCCTGTCAAGTTCAATTATCATCAGCGCTGGAGATGCTGCTCGCCGCTCGCCCCGCTGCCCCACCGAACGTTGCAGAGGGAGCCAGCGTGTCTCCTTAGGGTGCCGATGCTCTTGTCCATGGGTGACAGCACGGCCTTCTGGCATGGTGCTGACCTGTGATCAGGGGGATGGACATAGGGACCCATTGCGGGGCCAGGTGGGTGGTGCTCAGGGTAGCTCACGCCTGGCTCTTCCCCCAGGAACCTGCTGGACATGGACACCTTCTCCAAGTCCGACCCAGGTGGGTGGCGGAGCTGGGCAGGGACATGGCATGGCAGAGACACGGCACGGCAGCCTGGCTCTGCTCCTCTCTCCGCAGTGGTGGTCCTCTTTGTGCAGGTCTCGGGGAGCAGCGAGTGGAAGGAGGTGAGCGTGGCCCCCTCTCCTGGCTAATCCCCGGCTGGGTTAAACGGGCCCATATGGCCACCGTGTCCACGCTAATGATCCCTCCCCGTCCACGGTAATGATCCGGCCCCGCCAGCAGCACTAATCCCCCACTGGGATTAGCGCCGAGGCAGCTGCGATGGGGACGGCTCCTGGGGGGGCCACCCTCACCCCTCTCCCTGCAGTTCGGACGCACTGAGGTGATTGACAACACCCTGAACCCTGACTTTGTCCGCAAGTTCATCCTTGACTACTACTTCGAGGAGAAGCAAAACCTCCGCTTCGATGTGTGAGTAGGGTGGCCACGGAAGGGTTTGGCCCCACTGAGGGTCGAACAAAGCACTGAGTCAGTAATAAATAAGGATAATAAATAAGAATACAGTGTCGAATAGCTTGGATGGGTGGAGAAGTGGGGCTGTGTGCTGGAGCATCCCTGCAGGCACCAGCTCAGGGCTCTGCTCTCCCACACCAGCTACAACGTGGACTCCAAGAGCTGCTCCGCTTTAAAGCAGGTGAGCACAGCCTGTGCTGGGGGGACATGTAGTGACTCCCCGGCGTGACACCATGGTGGGACACCCCGAGGCTGTGCCCTGTGTGGGTGCTGTTGGGATGGGACAAGTGCCCCTTGGAGGGCTCTAACCTGCTCTCCATCTCTCCGTGCCCCATGGGGACTGGCAGAAGGTAGGTGCCTGCCACACACCAGCTTCTGCTCTGTCCTGGGAACCCAGACCTCATGGGAGTACCTGGTGGGGTAGGATGGGGCCAAGACACACCATGGGAGTGGCTTTTGAGGAGCAGGATGGATGTAGGGTGGCCCAAGGGATCCAGGACGAGTCAGGGCATGTAGAGCAGTTCGGAGGGGGGATACAGGATGGGTCCAGGGCTGTGGGGATGCCCTGCAGACACAGAATGAGTGTAAGGCACATGGAGCAGGCACCTGGGGTAGTCCTGGGGATGCACAATGGGTCCTGGGCTGCGAGGTGGCTCCTGGGTCACAGTGGAGGTTCAGGACACTTGAGGTGGCCCAGAGTCAAGTTGGTGGCAGGTCCCATGGGTGCATTGGGAGAGAAAGGGGTGGGTATGGGTGGTGGGGGACTGGGGCAACAGCCCTCCAGGGTATCACAGCGTTTTTTTCGGGGCACAGGACTTCCTGGGGCAGGCGTTTGTGGCACTGGGAGAGGTGATTGGGTCCCAGCGGGGACGCCTGGAGAGACCCCTAACGTGAGTCACACCCTGTGGTGAGGTGAGGTGGGAGGGTCCCACACTGTGTCTCCACCACCTACCTCACTGGACTCCTCCCTCCATGTCCTGTGATGGAGATTCTGGTCACACTGCCAAGCATCACCAGCTGTGGGACAGAAGCCCCAGCCCTGACCCCACCTCTTGCCCCTGAACTGTCCTCCTTGTCCCCAAGCTGACTGTGTGCCTCTGGTTCCAGGGGTGTCCCAGGGAAGCGGTGTGGGACTATCCTGCTGCTGGCCGAGGAGCTGAGCAACTGCCGGGTGAGTACCCATGTACCAGCTGCAGTGAGGAGAGGGCTGCATGGTCCCTCAGTACAGAAGCTGCTGGTGCCAGGGGTGAGGACGTGGTTGGCAGTGACAGTCCCTGTCCCCAGGACATCGTCACGATGCAGCTATGTGCCAACAAGCTGGACAAGAAGGACTTCTTTGGAAAATCTGACCCTTTCCTCGTCTTCTATCGCAGCAACGAGGATGGCACGTGAGCACAGGGACCCAGTGGGGCAGGCAGGGTGCCAATGTCACCAGACAGTGTGGCCCAACCCTGCCCTATCCCCCCAGCTTTACTATCTGCCATAAGACAGAGGTGGTGAAGAACACACTCAACCCGGTGTGGCAGCCCTTCACCATCCCTGTGCGCGCCCTCTGCAATGGCGACTACGACCGGTACAGGAATGGGGATGGGGACAGGGACAGGGGCAGCCATGGGGCCAGAGAAGGGTATGAGCAGTTCTTTGTGGGCTTGGCCCCGCAGCAGCAGGCAGCTCAGAATTGGGTCCTGATTGGGTTTTTTTGTCTTTTGCAACCCAAATTACATAAAGGCATCCCCCTCCTTTCCAAGGCCCCCACCGTGACCCAAATTTCCCACTTCCCTCCTGGCAGAGCTGCAGGCTGGGCAGTCAGGGCAGCTCTGCTGGAAGCTGGTGGGCAGGGTGCTCACTGTGGGTTGGGCTGTGGGGCTGGGTGTCCCCAAATCAGGGGCTGGAGGGGCTGTGCCAGCCTGGCTGGTGGCTCACCCACTGTGCGCCTTCACTTTCAGGACAGTGAAGATAGATGTGTACGATTGGGACCGGGATGGGAGGTGAGGCAAGGGACATCAGGGTGCTGCTGAAGCTTCCCAGGGCACCTCTCACCCAGGTGCCTGGCCATGCTGACCCTGTGTTCCTCCTGCAGCCATGACTTCATTGGGGAATTTGCCACCAGCTACCGGGAGCTCTCTCGAGCACAGAGTCAGTTCACAGTGTATGAGGTAGGGTGGTGGGTCGGGGTGAGAGCAGGGTGCACTCCATGCTGGGACTGACCCACCCCTGTGTCTGCAGGTGCTGAATCCCAGGAAGAAATGCAAGAAGAAGAAATATGTGAATTCTGGCACTGTGAGTGGCGCTGGGGAGTTCCTGGACCTCCTGCCTTCCAGGGGCTAGTGCTGCTCCACCTGCTGTGTGTGCCAGGTTGGAGGGGGCTCCAGATCTGATCCCCTGTGTCCACAGGTGACACTGCTCTCTTTCTCCGTTGAGTCTGAGTTCACCTTCGTTGACTACATACGGGGCGGGTGAGTGGGGGGCCAGGAGCCCCCCAACTCCTTGAGATCCCCCATAGTTGAGTGTCTTGGGGCAAGGACAGTGGTGACAGAAAAGGTGCAGCATGGAGGTGGCAAGGGGGCAGTGGGGCTGGGAAGTAGATGCAGAACGGTGGCATGGGGCTGTGGGGTGCTGGCTGGGGAAGGGGGAGCCCAGGCAATGGGTCTGGGCAGGGAAACACCGGCACTGTAGGGCTGGAAGATGGTATCCCTGTTCCGTGGGGCCGGCAGCCTCCCTCGCTCTCCCCCTAAAGGACACAGCTGAATTTCACTGTTGCCATTGACTTCACGGCCTCCAATGGTGAGTGCACCTGGTGTCTGGGGGGTCCTCATCACCGTGGGGCTAGCCATGGGGCGGGTGCGATGAGCACTGTGCCACAGGGTTGCCATCACAGCCCACCTCGCTGCACTACGCGAGCCCCTACCAGCTGAGCGCCTATGCCCTGGCACTGAAGGCAGTGGGGGAAATCATCCAGGACTACGACAGTGACAAGCTCTTCCCTGCCTACGGCTTTGGTGCCAAAGTCCCACCTGATGGCAAGATCTCCCACCAGTTTCCTCTGGTGCGCCCTCCCTGTGGGACAGGACTGAGGGTGAACCCAGACCCTCTGGCTGTGGGGCAGAGCTGGTCTTGGGGTGCCCACAGCAGCTTGGCGGGGAGGGAAAGCACTCTGGCCACATCCTGCCCCAGCATCCCGCAGCCTGGGGGACACCAGAAGCTGTGGTCCTCCTCCAAGCGCCTATCTTTGTCCCCCAGAACAACAATGTGGAGAACCCCAGCTGTGCTGGCATTGAAGGCGTGCTGGAGTCCTACCTCCAGAGCCTGCGCACCGTCCAGCTCTACGGTCCTACCAACTTTGCTCCTGTCATCAACCAGGTGGCTAGGTGAGCGCCAGGGCACTCTCCTCCCCTTTGCCATCCCCAAGTGCCATCTGTCCCACAGCAGGGCCAACTGCCCCACACCAAGGGAGTGCTTGAGGGATCCCATCCCTTTTCCCCATAGGACAGCCGCCCAGGTGACCGACGGCTCACAGTACCACGTCCTCCTCATCATCACTGACGGTGTCATCTCTGACATGCTGCAGACCAAGGAAGCCATTGTCACCGTGAGTGCACCCTTGTTGCTCTGAGTTCACCTCACATGGGCACTATCCTGGCTGACACCCTGCCTCTGCTCCACAGGCTTCCTCCCTGCCCATGTCCATCATCATCGTTGGAGTAGGTCCAGCTGAGTTTGAGGGTGAGTTGAGACTTGGGGACACCAGGGAAGAGGGATGGAAACATTGTCCCTTCCTCTGGGGTGCCAAAGGCATCCAAAGGGCTCGTGTTTCCATCCCTGGTGTTCACCCCACTGAGGCTTGGTGACACCAGCTGTCACCCCCAGCCATGGAGGAGCTGGACGGTGACGAGGTACGGTTGTCTTCCCGGGGACGGTATGCCGAGAGGGACATTGTACAGGTAACTCTGGCATTGAATCCAGACCTGCCATGGGTGAGAGATGCTCAGTCCCCCTTGCTGACCCCCACAGCACCAGAGTTCTTCCCAACCAGACTGAAAACTTCTTGCCCTCAAAGTTTGTGCCATTTCGGGATTATGTGGACAACTCGGGCAACCAGGTGCTGAGCATGGCCCGCCTGGCCAAGGACGTGCTGGCTGAGATCCCGGAGCAGCTGCTCTCTTACATGAAGACCCGTGACATCAAGCCTCGCCGGGCAGATCCCGAGTAGCTCTTCCATGAGCCATGGGACTGGCTGGTGGGGCAAAGATATGTCACCTTTCTTCTGCTGGTGGCCAGGGCTTAAGCATGGAGATGTGGCCCCATTAGGGAGATAATCAGCTGCTATGGTTGGTGAAAACAGGGCTGGGAGCCGCTTCTGGCAGTGAGACCACAGGGCTGGACATCCTCGGCTGCCTCTTCCTCCTGCCTGATGTCCAGCAGCAAGGCGGGACTGTCCCTCGGCCGTGGCAGCGCGGGCAGGGCCAGCGCCGGGGGGACACAGAGTGAGAGTGTGTGTGTGTGTGTGTGTCTGTGTGTGTGTGTCGGGAGAGCAGCCTGGCGTCTGCCCGGGAAGGCTGACCCTGAGTGCCTGCCGGGGGTCTCAGCCCCGCTGCTCCTTGGGGCAGCGGCCTCGCCCTGCTCCTGCCTGCGCCCCATTCCTGCCTGCACCCCGCTCCTGCCTGTGCCCTCTCCTGCGGCTCTGCTGACCCCGGCTGGCCGGCCTGCCCCATGCCCTGCCCCACGGCAGGGGCTCCCGCCACCGGGGGGTGCCGGGGCGGAGGGCAGGCGGGTCTCTACTGCGTTACCGACTGTAAATAAACTGCTTAACCGGGTCTGCTGCCGTGCTGGGGTAGGGAGACCGGGGAGACCAAGGGAGGACCGGGTGGAGTGAGGCGGAGAAGGCCAGGGGGCCGATGGTACCGGGGGGCGTGTAGCCGGGCCGGGGGAGCCGGGAGGGCCTTGGAGATCGGGGTGACCTGGGGGACCGAGGAGTCCGGAGGGACCGCGAGGACCAAAGGGGTGAGGGGGGCG
>VZTE01005807.1:340114-351741 GCA_013397775.1 Eulacestoma nigropectus | reverse complement strand
GGGGCGGCGGGGCGGGGGGCCCGGCCCGGCCCTGCCTCGGCCCCCCGCGGCCCCGCCATGGGCGTAGACTTCGACGTGAAGACCTTCTGCCACAACCTGCGGGCCACCAAGCCGCCCTACGAGTGCCCGGTGGGCACCTGCCGCAAGATCTACAAGAGCTACAGCGGGATCGAGTACCACCTGTACCACTATGACCACGACAACCCGCCCCCGCCCCAGCACAACCCCCTGCGCAAGCACAAGAAGAAGGGGCGCCAGGCCCGCGCCGCCAACAAGCAGTCGCCCAGCCCCTCCGAGACCTCCCAGTCGCCCGGGCGAGAGGTGATGACCTACGCCCAGGCCCAGCGCATGGTGGAGGTGGACCTGCATGGCCGCGTCCACCGCATCAGCATCTTCGATAATCTCGACGTAGTGTCCGAGGACGAGGATGTTCCCGAGGAGGTGCCCGAGAATGGGAGCAATAAGGAGAACACGGAGACGCAGAGCGTCCCGCCCAAATCTGGGAAGCACAAGAACAAGGAGAAGCGCAAGGATTCCAACCACCATCACCACAACGCCTCAGCCAGCACTACCCCCAAGCTGCCCGAGGTGGTGTACCGAGAGCTGGAGCAGGACACCCCTGACGCCCCGCCTCGTCCCACCTCGTACTACAGGTATTGTCCGTGGCGGGGTGCAACGAGATTCCTAGGCTCATGCCCTGGGTTTGGAGGCGGAATTGGCCCCACTCTGTTCGAGTGGCTTGTCCGTGGCTCCTGGAAATGGCCTCTGTCTGTCTCTCCCAGGAACAGAGCTGGCTATTCCATGGCTTCAGGCTCCTGGGGCTCTGCCTGGTGTCACATCACAGTTCCGAGGGGTCTGTGCATCTGCAAAGCTCTCAGTTGCTGCTTAGGTCATTGCCAGCAGTTTGATTGCTGTGCTCTTTCCTTGCTGGAACAGCACATAAAATCAAAACGAAACCCAAATGTGTCCTTTTGCCTCTCATTCTGCTCTTTGGAGGTATGTTGGGATAGTTTCAGAGCCCTTCAGCACCAGGGTGTACCTGTAGGATCTGTCTGTTTGTGGGCATAATTCTTAATTGCTATCCTACAGTACTCTGTGAGAGATTTAGTGGGTGCATTGGCCCCAGTTAATACCTCAGGCAGGAGTTAACGGAGCCCCCTAACCAGAATTAATGAAACATGGTGTCTCCATGCATGGTTATCATGTCTTGGTTGTGAGGCTGCTGCCTCCAGAGCACTGGCACTTGCTGGGTGGCACGTGCAGGCCCCTTCCTTGCACTGATGAGTCTCCAAGGCCTGACCTTGCTCCTTGGACCAGTGTTGTTTTGTCTCCAAGCTGCTGCTGTGCCACTGTGCTAGTCAGGGTGCAGCAGCACCTCCCACTTCTGCACATTCCTGCCTTGTCCCTGTTTCTTTATTTTGACTTATGGCTCAGCTGGAGCATTTGAACGTTCCCTCAGCCACAGACAAATCCTGGAGTTGGGGCTCAGCAGCTCCAACCATGTCGAACATGCCCTTACTTTCCCATGCTGTCCTTCCAGGTACATTGAGAAGTCGGCAGAGGAGCTGGATGAGGAGGTGGAGTATGACATGGATGAGGAGGATTACATCTGGCTGGACATCATGAATGAGAGGCGGAAGAACGAAGGCGTGAGCCCTATTCCCCAGGAGATCTTTGAGTACCTGATGGACCGGCTAGAGAAGGAGTCCTACTTTGAGAGCCACAACAAGGGGGATCCAAATGCCTTGGTGGATGAGGATGCCGTCTGCTGCATCTGCAACGATGGGGAGTGCCAGAACAGCAACGTCATCCTCTTCTGCGACATGTGCAACCTGGCTGTGCACCAGGAGTGCTATGGAGTGCCCTACATCCCCGAGGGACAGTGGCTTTGCAGACGATGCTTGCAGTCACCCTCGCGCGCTGTGGACTGTGCCCTCTGCCCGAACAAGGGGGGGGCCTTCAAGCAGACAGATGATGGGCGCTGGGCACATGTGGTCTGTGCCCTCTGGATCCCGGAGGTGTGCTTTGCCAACACTGTCTTCCTGGAGCCCATCGACAGCATCGAGCACATCCCGCCCGCACGCTGGAAGCTGACCTGTTATATTTGCAAGCAGCGTGGCTCTGGGGCTTGCATCCAGTGTCACAAAGCCAACTGCTACACCGCCTTCCATGTCACCTGTGCCCAGCAGGCCGGGCTGTACATGAAGATGGAGCCCGTCCGGGAGACGGGTGCCAACGGTACCTCCTTCAGTGTGCGTAAAACCGCCTACTGCGACATCCACACACCGCCAGGTTCCGTGCGCAGGCTTCCTGCCCTCTCCCACAGTGAGGGGGAAGAGGAGGATGAGGAGGAAGAGGAGGAGGGGAAGGGCTGGAGTTCTGAGAAAGTCAAAAAAGCAAAGGCCAAGTCTAGGATCAAGATGAAGAAGGCACGGAAGATCCTGGCAGAGAAACGAGCTGCAGCACCCGTGGTTTCCGTGCCCTGCATCCCCCCCCACAGGTATGACCTGCCGCCCTCCCTGGATTGGGGAGAAATTTCTCCTTTCCTCCATGCTTTGTGTCCTGGTTTCCATGTGGGCATTATCCTATTTCTCTCCTTAGCTTTTTGCACAGGTACTTCTCACTTTGATGTCACAGAGGGCTGTGGTCGTTTCCTCTGGGAGTCCTGCAGAGAGGCGGGGCCATGCGCTGCCCCGAAAAGGTGTCTGGGCCTTCAGCAGGGCAGGAAATAGCTGCCGTTAGTTTAACAGTAGAAAATGAACTTGGCCAGATGCGTCAGGAAGCAGCTGGAGGTTCCCAGCACTCCTTTCCTGTTGTGCTGACCTCAGGCACTGGAGTAAACGAGGCGGGGAGGAGGGAATTACTCTCCTTTCTGCCGAGGTCTGTTTTCTCCTGAGGCTGTGTCAGGCAAAAGACAGAAGTGTGGGAGCAATTCAGGCCTGGGAAACGGGCTAATCCCAGGGCTATTTTGGCTCTGGAGCAGAGAGATCTGGGGTCGGGATCCTTGTGCTCTGCTGAACAGAGCTCATCCATCCCAGCAGCCACGTACTCTTCTGGGCTTCCTCAATGTTCTCTGCCAGGCGCAGCAGCAGCAGCTGCTCCTTCTCGGTGCTGCCTGTTGGAGCAGGGCCGGGCGCCCACAGGTGCTGAAAGCTGTCTGTGAGGAGGGGTGGCTGGAGAGCACCAGGACTCCTGCCTGCCAAGGAACACGGCGGTCCTAAGGCTGACTCCCCAGCACGAGGCCTTGCAAGGGTTTGTGTTTCTGTCACATTCCAAACCTGTGGTTTCATGGGAAGGTGCAAACACCCTGTAGTTACAGGGGCAACTGCTTTGTGCCTTTCTCTGGTTAGATTGTTGGGCTGGCATGCAAATCCCAAAACAAGAGCATCTAAGAGCCTTGCCAGAATTTGTCAGTGTAGTTTATAAGTCTGGATGTCCTCAGCAGCGTGTAAAAGCACATAAGGGCATCCTAGGACGTTTTTGGATCTCATTGTCACCCTGTAGCAGATGACACTCAGTTGAAGCACAGGTTGGGCATGGAAGCATTTGCCTTTGTGGTGGTGAGCCACCAATCCTGAGCTGCTGAGCTCTCCTCCGTCCTGTGGCAGGAGCTGTGCTGGGGCTGTGACCATAGGACACTGTCAGGACCCTTGGACCCTCAAGACTATCTCCTGTGCAGTTGGAAGGGAGCTCACAAAAGCCGCTACTCTCTGGGCAGCGTTCTGGGGACTTGGGGAGGCAGGTCCCTGCCACAAGGCTGCTGGCTTTTCCCCACAGTCTGTTTGTATCCCAAACTTATGTTTTTGCTCACTCTGGGCTTGCTCCATAGCAAGAGCCTCTTTTCTGACGTGTGGACATGTTGGCAGGCAGTTTGTAGGGTCTTGCTGCTGTCACGCTCACAGTGAAACCCACACTGAGCTAGAAGCTCTTAACCTCTCCCCAGGCCTTCCTGTTGGGATTAATTATTCCTCAAGGGCTGTTGCTATAATGCCGCATGTCTTCTTGTGGGAACTGTGCTTGGCCAGTGATGGCATATGAGGCTGCTGTCCCCAGCATCTTCAACTGAGGCTGATGCAGGTTGGGTCGTCCCCTGGGAAGAGCTGTCCCTGGGAGGTGGGGAGATGCTGAGGGTTCGTCCCTTTGGCTCTCTGCTAGCAAGGCATCTCTGTCCAACTCTACTGAACAAGGCTGTCCCAGCCCCTTCAGACTATCTGCTATTGTAGGAAGTAAGCAATCCCTTTTGTGGTGTTTTGGGCTGTTTAGGATAGTCTTGGATGGGACCTCTGTTGTACTCATGCCTCCTGCTCCCTCCTCATGCTTTGCCAGGGCTTGAGTTTCTCTGGTAACATTTGGCCAGACCCTCTGTCACAGCAAGTGCTCCTCAGCCTGGTAAATAATGGTTTTAGGGTAGTAGCACCTTAACACTCATGGTCTCACGGACCATGGGAGCTGTTAAAGGTCTAGCCCCCAGTGTGGCTGCACCGCAACCTGCCCCAGGCTTTGCCCAAAAGTTGACAGGAAGTAGAAAGGACAAGTCTGTTATGGTGGTGCACATTTCCTGGCATCCTCTGTTGTGCCTCCCCTGTGTGACTTGGTGTTACAGGAAGTCCTGCCACGGAAAAAGGGTGTTCTCTGCCTGAGGAGCTTCTCAGCTGCTCTCGGGTGGCTTTGCTGCTACATGTCCCTAGACAGGGCTTCTCCTGCAGCAGCCAGGCTTGTCTCGTTGATGGACTCTGTGGTTCCTCTCCTTTCCTCAGGCTCAGTAAGATTACAAACCGTTTAACCATCCAGAGGAAGAGCCAGTTTATGCAGAGGCTGCATAGCTACTGGACTCTGAAGAGGCAGTCCCGCAATGGTGTCCCCCTGCTCCGCCGCCTTCAGACACACTTGCAGTCACAGAGAAACTGCGATCAGGTAAGGGCTGCTTGTGGGGGGACTGCAGGGAACCCTGGCTGTGTGCGTGCTTCCTGTGCCTTTGGAGCTGTGGGCTCGGAGCCTTTGCTGCATGTGATGCCTGCAGGTGCAGAATGAGGGTCAGGGGTATGAGCTTTCAGATGAGGAAAGGGCAGCCCCAGCTGCTTTTGCTGTTTCACCTTCTCCTCCACTCTCAGTGTTCAGAGAATTGCCAGGCAGCGATGCCATTGGCAGGCTGCCATGAGGAGGGAATCCTGCCCTCTCAGGCTGCCACACTGAAGGTAGTTCCTTTTTTGTGCCTGCATTTAGCCAGTGGTTATGGCAAACCTGTCAGAAATGGCTCTAGTATGAGGCTGCTGTGTCAGGCAGCGTTGAGAGAGATGGCCAGGGATCTCCAGAAACAGTCTGGAACGAACCAAGGCCTCACTTCCAGTTTCTGATACCGCTCCAAGAGTGCTCCGTCCGAGTGCTGCTTCCAGCCCACAATCTGCCTCAGCTCACAGTCAGCACTTCACAGATGTGAAGTCTGGTGCCAGAGAGGAAGATTTTTCTTCTGGCTTCCTGTCTGAGCCCTAAATCTTTCTTTCTGAGCCCTTTGATGACTGTGACTGGGCAGGGGTTTCTCCTGCCTTTGTCTGCTCTTATTTATTTTTGCTAGAGAAGAGTTGAGACTGTTTCTGCTTTTGGCTATGGCAGGATAAAAGCTTTAATTTTTTTGGTGCTCCAGATACGAAAGCAAGCAGAGCTGTGTTCCCTTTTTGCCCTGTTGCACTTTGTCAGAGCTGTGAGCAGCAGCACAGACCTCTTGGGCAGCTGCAGGCAGTCAGTCATGTTAGGACGAGTATTTCCAGAGGCTCAGGATGTCCACCTCCTGACATCCTCAGGGCTTGGTAACCAAGGGGCAGGTATTTAGCTCTTGCCAGAGGTCAGACTGGTCCTGAATCACCTGCCTAGGTTACAAGAAAGGAGCTGTGACCTTTGCTGGACCAGCGGGTCAGGCATGCTAGTTCCCTTTTCCAGGGAAGAGCTCCAGCACACAGTCAGGAAGGTGGAGATGGGAGCACATCTTCTATCAGCTCATGGCTTCTGATGTTCCCACAGAGAGACACTGAGGATAAGAACTGGGCCCTGAAGGAACAGCTGAAGTCGTGGCAGCGCCTGCGCCATGACCTCGAGCGTGCGCGCTTGTTGGTGGAGCTGATACGCAAGCGGGAGAAGCTCAAGAGAGAGACGGTAATGATTGCCCCTCCTTGGGGAGCCGCTGGGGTGGGCATCAGCAGGGGCTCCTTAGAGTGCTGTAGGTGTGTCAGGTCCCCTCAGCCATGCTACGCCCTGCTCTGATGGCTCCGAGCAAAGGTGGCTGCTCTGCAAGGTGCAGGTGGGACGCACAGGTGCTGGAGCCGGTGTTACATCTCTGCTCCCCAGAAACGGGGGTGAGGGGCAGTCTTTGCCCCTGCAAGGAGAGGAGAGGGCTTGCTGTCCTGCAGGGCTGCACTGCTGCTCCCTGGGGACAGTCCCCACTGCCTGGCTGGGGCCAGGGGCTCAGCCCTGCTCTGTTCCTTTGTTTCAGATCAAAGTGCAGCAGGTGGCACTGGAAATGCAGCTGACCCCCTTCCTCATCCTCCTCCGCAAGACGCTTGAGCAGCTGCAGGAGAAAGACACAGGCAACATCTTCAGTGAGCCGGTCCCTCTGTCTGAGGTAACAGAAATCTACGAAGTAAGAACCCCCTCCCCCAGATTTCTACTTCACTCAAACTTGTCCCTTGCTCATACCAAGGGCTGCCCAGGGTGTGTTCTGGTCCAGAAGATCCCTGAGCAGCCTGGTGCTGGCTCACGCATCCCAGCATCCCTCACTCACCCAAGGGGGGTGTGCAGCAATGCCCCTCCTGGGTGAGTCGAATGCAGAACAGCTGAGCTGGTGACAGCTGGGAGCACAGCACTTGGCCCGCCCTTTGCGTGTGTTACTTGCGACATCCCAGGGTCTGTGAGCAGTTGGGGATTCCCACTGGGAAAGGCGAAGTGCCAGCCCTTAGCAGTTGGCATGCTCTTACCTGTCCTCTTGTGAAGGCCTCTGCTAGGTGACTGACTGAGCACAGCACAGGGATGGGTTTGACCCTCAGACTGTCACTGCTGCGGGCAGGAGAGATAATTCCTGAGACTGTCACTGAGTCCTTGCCTGGGAATATGGGGAAAGTCCACATGGTCTCTGCAAGGTTCTGGCAGCAGGTCAGTATGGAGGCATCTTAGCAGATGGGGAGGAAGGCTGCACCATCTCACCTGCAGCCAGTGCAGCCAGCTGGATGGCTCCATTTTACCTTTCTGCACTCACCCTTTCCCCTGGGGCTCAACTTGGAGCTCCCTCTCCAGGAATAATGTATAGCATACTGGATCCCAGCTGCCTGCAGGCAGGAGTTGAGGACAGGATGCTGGCATGTGTGCTGGAGCCATAAAATGCTTCGGAGTGCGTATCTGCTCTAACAGGTTGAGCACAGCACATGGGCTTCCTAGTCCGGAGGCGTTGCTTTTCCTCAAGCTGCAAAAGCAGACAGCATTCCCCGATGTGCATTTGGGCAGAGCACAGAGAGTGATACCTGATTCCTCTAACAACTGTTTTCTTGGAGCAGGTACTGCTAACTGTGGCTCTTGGGCTTTTAGCTCTGGCTCTTTCCTCATGCAGGTCCCAGACTACCTGGATCACATCAAGAAGCCAATGGATTTTCAGACAATGAAACAAAATCTGGAAGCCTATCGCTATCTGAATTTCGATGACTTTGAGGAGGATTTCAACCTGATTATTAACAACTGTTTGAAATACAATGCCAAAGACACAATCTTCTACCGGGCAGCCATCCGTCTGCGGGAGCAGGGAGGTGCTGTGCTCCGGCAGGCTCGCCGGCAGGCAGAGAAGATGGGCATTGACTTTGAGACAGGCATGCACTTCCCCCACTGTGTAACAGTGGAAGAGGCTCAGATCCAAGACATTGAGGACGGTGGGTACTTGTTCCCCGTCCTGGGGTACGAGGGCTAATCAGAGGTAAAGCCTGGGCAGAGTCAAGGCACCCAAGAGTCTGAGCTGCCTCCTCTGGGAGGTTAAGTCGAATGCTGGGCTGTGTCCCCACTCCCCGGAGAGCTCATGGTTTTGTTAGCCAGGTACCTATGAGCCCCATTAGGTTGGTTCTAGGTGGTTTGTCTGTCTGTCCTTTCTTTCCTTTTGTGTCCTTGTTCCAGACGATGTGAACCCTGGTATTCTCCACACTGCTGATCAGCCTGCTTTCCCCAGTAGTTCCAACTGGCTGACTTCCCGCAGGGCTCCTTCTCTTGGTCTTTTAGGATAACTTCCCAAAAGGGTTCACAGGTGTTTGATGCCATGTCAGCTCCTTCTTCTCTGCAGGGAACCTGGATTGCCTCATGTCCTTTCAGGTAGAGGAACTTCAATGAGTTCCTGATTTCTTTCATCCATCTCTTCCTCTTTGTTTCCCCAGAAGATGTGCGGCTGCTGCTCTCAGAGAATCAGAAGCACCTGCCCTTGGAGGAGCAGCTAAAGATCCTGCTGGAGCGGCTGGATGAGGTCAACGCTGGCAAGCAGAGCATAGGACGGTCCCGCCGGGCCAAGATGATCAAAAAGGAGATCACAGTCCTACGGCGGAAGCTTGCGCACCCGCGGGACCTGGGCCGGGATGGGCTGGAGAGGCACAGCTCCTCTGCCAGGGGAGTCCTGCAGTCCCACAACCCCTGTGAGAAGGACCTGCAGACGGACAGTGCTGCGGAGGAGAGCAGCAGCCAGGAGACTGGTAAAGGTAATGCTCCCTCCAGAACTGCCAGTCTGGGGAGCTGTGGAGAGCTGCCTCTGGACAGGCCTGGCTGGGGAGAGGCTGCCCTGACAGGTGCCTCCTGAGGCAGAAGGACTCTGTGGGCAGCTCCCCACACACACCTCGCTCTTCACTCCTCCATGGGAACAGGGCAGGTGGCCTCTTGTGGGACAGTCCCTTATCTTGCACCCCTCTGCGGGGACTCCTCATTTCCTGTAGTGCCTCCCTTAGGGGTGGGTGCGGAGTATGATGTCTATGCTTCCTCAGGCTCCCTCTCAGCATGCTCACTGGATAGTTTGTAGTGAGCTGTGCCAGCCAAACGGGAGATTGGATGAAGGAGGCCACATCCTGTGTCTGTAACAGCCACAGCCTCGTGCATGTTTGCCCCTGGGGAGGGTTGGCAGGTCACTGGTGTTCACAGCTGCAGTCAGCACTCACCTGGTGAACTCATCTCCTTGTCAGTCGAGGAACTGGATGTTGTTCCAGAGACTGACAGTTCCAGCTGTGTGATGTGGGGCATGAGATGGATTGTTTCCTCCTGCCAGGCCCTGCCAGCTTGGCCATGTTGCCTGGTTTTAAGGGGCATTATGGAGCAGGCTGCCTTCGGTGTTCCTTCCTGCCTGAGGGCATGAGAGGGAGCTGCAACAGCACTGACTGCTGAGCTCCAAATGCTCTCCCAGGGCTGAGAGTCCAACAGGCCAGCTGCCAGCTCCCTGGATGGAGATGCTGAGCTGGGCTCTGTGGGGAGCACAGCAAAAGCTTCAGGCAGAGCTACCATGTGCACTGGGGGTTTGCCACCTCTGCATCCCAGTCCTGTCCCCTAGTCACTGGGAAAAGCAGGTTCCTCTGCAGTCAGGGAAGATCATCTGAGATAATGTTCCGAAGAAACGAAGCTGTTTCTTGACACCAGTGCCATGCAGCCCCTGCCATCAGGGCTGCAGCTGACACCTTCTGCCTCTTCCAGGTCTGGGTCCCAGTTCTTCTTCTACCCCAGCACATGAAGTTGGCAGGAGGACCTCTGTGCTCTTCTCCAAGAAGAACCCTAAAACTGCAGGCCCTCCAAAACGTCCAGGACGCCCCCCAAAGAATCGAGACAGCCAGATCACTCCTGGGCACGGGAACAGCCCCATTGGGCCCCCCCAGCTGCCAATAATGGGGTCCTCTCAGCGGCAGAGGAAGAGAGGGCGAAGCCCGCGCCCCAGCTCCAGCTCGGACAGTGACAGTGACAAGTCCACGGAGGACGCTACCATGGGTGGGTGCAGCTGGGCAGCCATGGCCCCGCTGGCAGTGCCGTGGCAGGCTCTGGTGCAGTGGTAATGCTCTTTGTTGGGGTGTTTTTCAGACCTGCCAGCCAACGGTTTCAGCAGCGGGAACCAGCCCGTGAAGAAGAGCTTCCTGGTGTACCGCAATGACTGCAATCTTCCCCGGAGCAGCTCCGACTCAGAGTCCAGCAGCAGCAGCAGCAGCAGCGCTGCCTCAGACCGCACCAGGTACTGTCCCTGGCTCAGCTCTGCTGACAGTGGTGCTGCCCAGGGTGGCAGTGGGCAGCTCTCAGCCTTGAATTGCTGGACGAGGACCCCATTTGGTGGTCCCCATCTTGTTCATCCTCTGGCAGCCCGGTTGCTAATCTCTTGAAATCTGTGAGGTTTGTGCCTTTTTAAATGTAAAACCTAAAGGTGTGAGTGTGCAGCAAAGGGCTAGTAGGAAGCATGAACTGGGAATTCCCTCTTGGCACAGCCCCTGCTCTGTCATTGGCCCTTCCAGCAGCTAGGACCAGCAGGTTCCTGCCTGCACCTCTAATTCAGATCAGGGCACATCTTCTGGTCCGCCCAGCTGAAACTGGGTGAGGGTCTGGCTTGCACCCTGGCAGAAGCACCATCCTGCCTTTCTGCCTGGTACCCCTGCCAAGTCTTTTCCAGTGCTGAGGCCAGCGGTTGGAGGCCACAAGCCCTGGTATCTCACCAGCCTGGCCCTCTGGAAAGCAGTTTCTGGAAGCTTAACATGAGTCCTACTGATGGCTCTGCTCCCTGTCTCTGCAGCACAACGCCCTCCAAGCAGGGCAGAGGGAAACCCTCCTTCTCCCGAGTGAACTTCCCAGAGGACAGCAGTGAGGACACATCAGGGACGGAGAATGAGTCCTACTCTGTGGGCACAGGACGAGGCGTCGGGCACGGCAGTAAGTACTGTGGCTGCGCAGCCATGTGCCTGGCTGGCACCATCACGTGGGGGAAGACACCTGACTCCCCTCTCCTCCTGTGCAGTGGTGCGTAAGGGCATGGGGCGTGGCGCAGGGTGGCTGTCTGAGGATGAGGATTCCTCCCTGGATGCCCTGGACCTGGTGTGGGCCAAGTGCCGGGGTTACCCCTCCTACCCAGCACTGGTGAGTACTGCCCGTCATTGGGGCCTCTGACATCCACATCCCCTCCCTGGAGACTGGCTGTTGGGGTCCCTGTTCTCCTCTCAGCCCTCCCCTGCTCTTTTGGCAGATCATTGATCCCAAGATGCCGCGGGAAGGCATGTTCCACCACGGTGTCCCCATCCCTGTGCCCCCCTTGGAGGTGCTGAAGCTGGGGGAGCAGATGACTCAGGAAGCACGAGAGCACCTCTACCTTGTCCTTTTCTTCGACAACAAGCGCACTTGGTAAGGCCAGGGCGCCGAGGGCTTTGTGGGGGGGTCCCTGGAGACGATTGTAACCCTCAAATGAGGTGGCCCCCCGCTCTCCGCAGGCAGTGGTTGCCCCGGACGAAGCTGGTGCCTCTGGGGGTGAACCAGGACCTGGACAAAGAGAAGATGCTGGAGGGCCGCAAGTCCAACATCCGCAAGTCGGTGCAGATCGCCTACCACCGTGCCATGCAGCACCGCAACAAGGTGCAGGGCGAGCAGAGCAGCGACTCCAGCGAGAG
>VZTE01005807.1:319194-333853 GCA_013397775.1 Eulacestoma nigropectus | reverse complement strand
TCGGGTAGACACGACTGGGGGACACGCGTGGGGTTGCAGGACAGACCCAGCCCCGCCACTCCTCGCCCCCCTCCCTAGACTGAGCCCAGCACCAGCAGGACCCACTCCCACAGCCGGGCAGGACTGTCCCCCATGACGTCCCCAGCTGTCACCACACCATCACCTGCACACGGCTGCCTTTATTGCCCGTGCTCGCGGCAATAGAAACCACCGGTACATAGAGACCTCGGCCACGCCCCCACCGGGCCCCCACCTCTCCAGCCCCTTCCCCTCCCTACTCCCCCGAGTCCACCCGTGGGGGCTGAGATCTCCCCCTGCCCCGCATCACAGAGAGGAAAGGGGACCATGGGAACCGCACCATCATAGCTGCCACATCTGGCCCTTGCAGTGACCTGGCTGATGTCACCCGAGTAACGGGGGAGTGCGGGGAGGACATGGGCGTGGAAGCCACCAGCCGGGGTGGGGTGTTCATGGGAGGGAACTCCGCAACTCCACAGGGTGCCCAACTTGGGTCAGTAACAGCCCCACACAGTGAGGGGACAGCAGCTGGGCTCCTTCATCCGAGGAGGGAGGCCAAGCAAACTCAGGGCATGGGGGAGGCTGTGCCAGTTCCTTCCCGTGGTGGCAGGGCTCAGGCAGCGCAGCCACCTGCAGGTGAGGTCCACACAGAGTGGGGGGTCCTCGGTCCCTGCTACCCATCCAGCAGCTTGAGGATGCTCTCCCGCTCCTTCAGGGTCTTCCAGGCCTGGTCCTTCTCCTTTTTGGTGGGTGTGCGCTTCTTCTGCCGGGCAGCCATGATCTTGCGGAATGCATCCATCACCTCATTGTCAGCCATGCGGACACGCTGCCGCAGCTCCTGCCGGTGCAGCTCCTCCTTGGCCAGCCTGGGGGGCACAGTGGGGTGTCAGGCCGTGTTGGGCAGCCCCCTGCCTGCACCCGTCCCTGCCACTTGCTCTCACCGCAGCAGCTCGTGCTTCTTGGTGCGGTTGTGCGCGCTGAGCGCCTTCAGCTCTGCCTGCCTCTTGCGCAGCTCAGCCAACACCTCGTCCTCTGAGTCCTCAGCTGGACGGTCCTCTGACTCCAGCAGGCCCTGGGCCACCAACTCCTCCTTGATCCGCCCCTCCAGTGACTTGGTATGGGGAACACTGCCAGGGTGGAGAGTGGCTGCTGCCCACCATACGCCCTTTGCTCCGTGACTCACAGTAGCAGGGAGCCAGCAGCGTGCTCGGTGCACCCATGGGCAGCACTGAGCTCCGGGCCCGCCTCAGCTGCTCACCTGAAGGGCTTGTTCTGGCTGCGGGGAGATGTGCCAGCACCGTCGGCTCCCGAGTCCTTGCCAGTGATCTCAGGGATGGGAGAGTCCTCAACAGGGGATATGATGTTCTCCTAGCAAAGGGAGCACAAAGAAAAGGTTACAGTCCTGGATCTTGGCAGCAATGCCCCACAGTGCCAGGTCATCCTGGCATGGCTTCATCGGAGCCCCTCACCTCCACAAGGGCCTGAAGGAGACGCTGTGTCAGGGGACCAAAGGGACACCCGTCCTCTGGCTGCTCGTGCTGGGCTTCTGACTTCTTCAGGAGGGCATCAACGTCTGGGAGGAAGTGGGAGAGGGAAAAAGCAACCCCAAAGGCACGGAGGTGAGCAGTGGGCCAGGGTGGCCACAGCCTTTCTTGGGCTTGGCTCCACTGGGCACAAGCACTCCCAGCCCCTCTGGGCAAAGGCAGGGGTGGGATGGGGGCACCTTTTGTGTCCAGCTCAGTCAGTGGCCCCAGAACACCTTTCTTCTTGTCAGCAGCAGCTGCTGCCCGGGCTCCATCCTTCTGCTCCTCCAGCAGGTCCTCTTGTGCCCAACGCTGGGAGTAATGCTTCCCCAGCGGAGGAATCTGCAAGAGCAAGGCTCAGCACAGTTCCTGGAGCCTCTGCTTTGCCTCCCACCTCCCCAGTGCCACAGCAGCATCCCAGGCATGAACACTCACTATGAAGTGCCAGAGGGGATGGGGAGAGAGGGCAGAGGAAGAGGCTCAGGAGCTTTTCACCTTGTAATGCTCAGCCTCATCCTCCGGCGGCTTGAGCAGCTCCTCCAGGACTCTGACCTCCTCATTGGTGAGATCGGCACAGTAGGGCTCCACCGATGCCCAGAACCTGCGAGGATGGATGAACTGTGAGGGAGAGCTGCAGGGGAGCACGTGGAAGGTGACACACATCCCCTTTCCCTCTGTAGCACCTCTTCTTTGAGGCTAGAGACAGCCCTTGTGCCAGGTGCTCCAAGGAAGGAGAAAGATGATCTCAATGCCCCCCAACACCCACACACCTGTTTGGAGCATCATTTTTGGGGATGCGGGGCACATCAATGGGATCATCCTGGAACTCATATTCCTGGATCTTGGGCTGCAGGTTCTTGGACTTGGGCCGGCCAGGCCCAGGCCCAGTCCCATGGCCCCCTTTGCCCTCCAGCTTCTGCTTCTTGGGCTTCCCGTGTTTGACAGAGGTGCCCACATCGTGGTCTTTGCTCAGCTTCAGGAACCGCCGGTCGCCCTTCTTATCCTGCCAGTCCGTCAAGATCTGGAAGAGAGTGATGCCCCATAAGGTCCTGCGCCCAGTGCTGGGCAGGAGCAGGCCAGAGGCAGCCCCTTAGTGGGAAGGAGCCGGACAGAGAGCCTGTTCCTGACCCAGCGTGGTCCCAGCACCTGTGTCTCGGCCTCCAGGACGCGGAGACGGCGGCTGGCAGAGGACAGCAGCGTCTCCAGCTCCAGCTGCAGTGTGTCCAGCTCCTCGATGCCGATGCCATCGTCCTCCGAGCGGGCCAGCACGGCCGTGTACCGGGGGCACATCTTCACGTGGTCCACCGACTTGAAGTCATGGAACTGCAGCGGGCAGTCCTTCAGCTCGCTCATGGCGGTGGGGACCGGGCACCGAGTGGGCTCTGGGGGACCGACGGGCGCACGGGGGAGCCAGGGACAAGGGAAGCCAGGAGGGAAGGGAGTGGAGTGGGGAGCTACGGAGGGTCGGGGGGCATCAGGGCTCTGTGGAACCCGGGGTGGGAGATCACGCGGAGAGGAACGTGGGGAGAAACACAGGGGTGCTGAGGGAACAAGGCGGGGGGAATCACCGAGGCGCCGAGGAACCCGGCGGGGGGATCACCGAGGGGAACCGGAGGGAGATCACCGGGGCGCTGCGGGGACCCGTGGGGGGATCACGGGTCGCTGCGGGGACGACACGGGGGCGGCCCCGGGGCGCAGCGGAGGCCGCGGGGCCGGGTCTCGGCCGGGAGCCCCTTCCGGCCCCGCGGGCGCCCCGCCCCCGCCTCCTATTGGCCGCGACGCGACTCGCGCCGCCGCTCATTGGCCCAGCCCGCCCTCCATCTCTCTTCCCTAATATGGAAGCGCTGACAGGCGCGTACCAAGCGAGGCAGGGTGTGGGGGGAGCCTCGCGAAGTCTCGCCGTCGCCACACGGCTCCGTGCCGCGGGGGGGCCGGGCCGTAGGGCGGGAGCCTTCCGCCGCCTCCCCCCTTCCCGCCGCAGTGGGAGGTGCCGCGCATCCCGGAAAAGGTGATCGGCCACTTCCGCCTGCCGGGACCGGAGCGCCGCTGCCACCATGGTAGGGTGGGGGGCGCCCGGTGAGGGGCAGTGGCAGCGGGGAGGCTGGGCAGGGTCGGAACCGGGGCCGGCGGAGTGAGCGGAGCTGGGGGGCCTGCGGGCTGCTGGTCGGGGGCTGGGGCAGGGGGCGAGACCCGAGCCCCGGGCTCTGGTCGGGGCTCTGACGCCGCCGCCGCCGTGTCCCCGCAGACTGCCACGCTGCGCCCGTACCTGAACGCGGTGCGCGCCACGCTGCAGGCCGCGCTGTGCCTGGAGAACTTCTCCTCGCAGGTGGTGGAGCGGCACAACAAGCCCGAGGTGGAAGTCAGGTACGGGGGCGGGAGGGGACACCAGGAGAACCCTGCGGAGTCCTGGCTGCCCGCCCTGGGGGCCGCTGGCCCGTTCCTGCCTTGCGCTGGGCACCCCCCTAGCCCTTAGGCATGGGGCTGGTGCCGGCAAGGAGCCGGGGACCTGCGGGGAGGAGGAAGGGGATCTAGCTTGGGACCGAGGGACTGTCTGCCCTGAAGAGGAACATCTTCGGCAGGCGGGAACATCCTGTAGCAAAGTACCCTCATCCCCATGATCCCCGCGGCTCCCCTTCCCTGTTTCCCACCAGTAAATGCTTCCCTCTGAGTCACTCCTGCCTTCCCTCTTCGCAGGAGCAGCAAAGAGCTGCTGTTGCAGCCGGTGATCATCAGCAGGAACGAGAAGGAGAAGGTCCTCATCGAGGGCTCTATTAACTCTGTGCGCGTCAGCATCGCGGTGAAGCAGGTGAGAGGAGGTTTGGGCAGGGGCCTGGCAGCTCAGCCTGTGGGGAAGCCTCACTTCCCTTTTTTCTCTCCAGGCTGATGAGATTGAGAAGATCTTGTGCCACAAATTCATGCGCTTTATGATGATGAGGGCTGAGAACTTCTTTATCCTGCGCAGGAAGCCCGTGGAGGTGAGGTGACAGGGAGGGGAGATGTCGCTGTCACCACCAAGGACGGGTAGAGAAACGACATGGAGTCCAGGCTCAGGGATAAATGGAAGCGCTTTAATAACTTTTCCAAAAGCTTTTATATGTTAGTTCGCTAAAATGTGTTAAATGGCATAAGGTAATTGGTGCTTTAGGCTATCCACCTCTTGAGGGGATTGGCCACATTCTAAGTAAGACACCCATTCCTAAATATTTTTCTAGTTAGAACCATAACAATAATAC
This sequence comes from Eulacestoma nigropectus, assembly GCA_013397775.1. Taxonomy (NCBI): domain Eukaryota; kingdom Metazoa; phylum Chordata; class Aves; order Passeriformes; genus Eulacestoma; species Eulacestoma nigropectus. Next base: position 329,079 of record VZTE01005807.1, on the reverse strand, counting down.
TGCAAAACAATCTCCAGGTGCAAGAAGTTTACAAAATTGTAACACTGTTTTGAACAGCCTGCATGGGAAAAACAGAGCTCTCACAAAACGCTGCAGAGAGCTGAAGAAATTCCCTGCTGAAGCTTTTTCATAGGGACATAGGGACAAAGCAACTCTTGGCTCCTCTCCTGGCACTGGGAGGATGTCCAGTGCAGAACTGGGATGTGAGGTTGCATGGCCAGCGGTTTGGGTGCTAAACCTTAGGGTGCTTCTCTCTTGGGCAGGGCTATGACATCAGCTTCTTGATCACGAACTTCCACACGGAGCAGATGTACAAGCACAAGCTGGTGGACTTTGTCATCCATTTCATGGAGGAGATTGACAAGGAAATCAGTGAGATGAAACTCTCTGTCAATGCCAGGGCTCGCATCGTGGCAGAGGAGTTCCTTAAGAATGTGAGACTCTGAAATGGGAGGAGAGGTCTCTGATTTTGGGAGTGGGGTGTGGGGCTCAAAGCCAGTGTGGCCCTTGTGCCCAGAGCCCCCCTGTCCCATTAGTGAGGACAGGGTGACATCCCACCCAAGGAACCTCTTGGGGACAGGGAGAAGAGGATGCCAAAAATGCTTGTATCCCCTTTGCTCTTGAAGCACCAGCTTTTGAGACCCCCAGAGGTTGCTCAGTGGCAGCAGCAGCCTTGGGGGATGAGACCCTTTTGGTGGGTGCTGAGATGGATGTGCAGTGCCCTGGGGGAGGCAGCAGGAGAAGCTGAGCATGGATCCCTGTGAGCAGTGGCCACCCTCAGCCTCTGTCCCGGGTGTCAGGAGGGTGGTGAGGGCTCTTGGTATACCGCAAGCAGGGACTAACAGCCGCGTGTTTTCTCTCCAGTTTTAGGCCGTGGTGCAGGACCCCGTGGCTCCCCTGTGCTTGTGCCCGCCGGGCACTGTGCCTGTGCCTGCTCCCGTTCCTCGAGGACCGCTGGGCGGGGCCGGGCCCTGCCTGCCCTTCTCTGGGCTGGGCGGGAGCAGCCCCCGCTTGCAGCAGCACGGCCCTGGCCGCTGCCCCTGTCTTGTCTTGTTTTTTAAACGGTCTTGTTTGCTGTATCCACCGTCTCAGTCTCCTCCCTCCTGCTGCTCTGCGCTACACCGGGGGGTGGGGAGGCACTGTGGCCCTGGGGGGGCAGATCATGGAATGGGAGCAGGGCATGGAACTGGAGGGGCACGGTGTGGCAACAGCCAACAGTGGGGTCAGCCCTGATGGTGTGTGAGGGGCCGTGGCAGGTATGAAAGGACTTGAAGCCAGCCTGGGGGCAGCAAGGGGCTTGGGGTGTGGGGCACAAAAGGATTTCGGGCAGGGTGCAAGGTTTGAGTGGGGGATGGCAGGCTGTGGGCGTAGGGGGCTATTTGTCCCCCCCTTCTGGGCAGTGGAGCCGTTGTGGTGGCTGGAGCCGGGGCTGTGACATCACAGCAGTGCTGGCGTTGAGGGAGCCACATCCTCCATTCTGACATCCATGGTACTGGGGTTCAGAGGCCATGTCCTGCGCTGGACTCCTGCTTCAGTCCCCAGCAGGACAGGGGAATAGGACAACCCGCTTGGCACAGAGGAGGAAGAGCCACCCACAGCTCCTCTCACCCTCAGGCTACCATGGGACAATGTGACACAGAGAGCAGCACTGCAGTGACACGGCCCCCCAGCCAGGGACAGCACTTGAGCAGGGTACACTCCAGCCACCCCACAGCCCAGCAGGCTGGGGACAAGGGCACAGTGGGGCATCCTGGGGCTGTGCAGTGCAGCTGGGACACTGGCACGAGGCTCAGCAAATCAGAGACTGCCCTTTCAAGGCCCCGAAGCTCAGTCAGGCAGAGGCAGGCAGGTTAGTGCCTTCTACCTCTCCATGCCTGCCCTGTGGGACTGGGGACAGTGAGCTCAGACAGGGCTGTCCTCACAGGGCGCTCCGCAGCCACCACCACCAGCTGCCAGGTTGGCTGCCAGCACTCGCTTAACCTTGAGCAGCTCAAGAAGGCCAAGCTGCATGTGGAGATGGCCATTAAGGTGAGGGACCTGATTTCACTCCCCTCAAATGCCACATGCTTGCATTTCTGGCTCAGGAGAGCTGAGCCAGAGGAACCACAACTGGGGCAGGCTGAGCCCATGGTCTCTGCACAGGAGAAGAAGATATTCATGGTGCAGGGCCCCTACCCCATCATCCGCCACCTGCTGCGAGCCCGGGGCTGGGTGGAGAGGAAGCTCCCCAGCGTGGGCAGACAGCTGGAACAGCATCGTGGTGACCAAAACAAGCAGCGGCTGAAGACGAGGCCACGTAATGGTGGTGGTGGGCAGGGGGAGGCACTGCTGAACCCATGTGGTGGGGCATGGCCTTTTCTGGGGACCACAGACCCCCTGCACTACCCATGGCCACCTGCTGAGGAGGAGGAAGAGAAGGAGGAGGAGCAGTGTGATGAGGACCCCAATGGCATCCATGACCTCATGGTTAGCTGAGAGGGCTGGGGTTGAGCTCTGCCACTGTCACCAGCACCCTTCCCCTGGGACCCCCAGGTGCAGGCACAGCCTTGGACAGGGGATGAGGGTGGGATGGGGGCTCTGTGTCCCACCATGGCTTCCTCCCTCTGCCAGTCCTACCTGGTGCGGGACCGGTTGCCAAATTTCATCTGGACCAACTTCCTTGAGGCCACTGACCATGAGCTGCTGCAGCAGGACCACGTGGTGAACCACTATGCCCGGGTGGATGCATTCACCACCAAGGTGGGAGGCTGAAGCCCTTGGGGAGGGGGATGGGGTCCAGTAGGGACTGACAACCTCCTCTAAACAGGAGGGGCTGTGCCTCAGCCTACAAAACCTGCCGTGGATCGAGCAAGCTGACCCCAACACCTTCTTCCCTCGGTGCTATCGACTGGGGACTACGGATGAGCGAGAAGCTTTCATTGGTGAGCTGAAGGCTGTTGCCCCCCTGTCCCTCCTTGTGCTCCCACTCCTCCGACGTCCTATGCAGGACTGGCTGAGGATGATGCCTCCCTCTTGCAGAGGATTTCCGCCTGACAGCAGCGCGCAGCCTGCTCAAACTGGCCCTGGAGGAGGCTGGGGACAGGCCGGTGAGGACTAAGCAGGTCCCAAACTCTGCCAAGGGGGCAGGTGAGTACATGGTGCTGGGTCTGGGGGTGATGGCAAGGAGTTCAAAGTTACGGACATCTGAGGGCTGAGCTTGGAGGCACAGGCTCTGCTCATGGCTGTGGCCTGGGATCCCCCACTCCTTCTTGCTAGCCCACCTTATGCGTGCTCTGCTCCCCATCCCCACGCACCCAAAGCCACCCACCCTACAGGGAGTCTCTGGCCCCAAGGCTGGCATAGGAGTCACATCTCTCATCTCAAGCATTCCACAGCACAGGCAGGCTCCCCCCTGTACCCTGAGCTGGTGGAGGAGGCCCTGGAGGTCTGTAAGCAGCACCTGGGTGTTCTGCGGCACCAGGACATTGACAGGGGAACCCCATCCCCCTGCAGGACATGCATCAACTGGGACCGCTTCCTGCAGGAATACTACCGTGTGGCACAGTGAGTGCTTAGTGGGATGGGGGAATGGGGAGCACCATGGCAGGGCTGATGCTGAGGCCCCCCCTCCCCCCCACAGTGAGGGGGCAGGGCTGGTGCTGACCAGGCAGCAGCGGAAGCAGTGCCAGAACCTTCTGCGGTGTCTGGCAGAGCAGCTGCCCCAGCTTGGCATGGAGGGCAAGCTCAACGTCTGGATCCTCAAGCCTGGTGCCGAATCCCAAGGCAGGGGTAAGGCTGGAGGAAGCAGGGAGCACACAGAAGCTCCCCACTTAGGAGGGGTCCCACCATCACTGTGTTCCCCAGGCATCATCTGCACGACGCGGCTGGAGGAGGTGCTGCAGCTGGCACGGGGCTTCACAGCACCCTCGGTGCAGGTGGGCAGGTGGGTGGTGCAGAAGTATGTGGAGCGGCTGCTGACCATCTTCGGCACCAAATTCGACATCCGGCAATGGTTTGTTGTGNTGGGTGGTGCAGAAGTATGTGGAGCGGCTGCTGACCATCTTCGGCACCAAATTCCACATCCGGCAATGGTTTGTTGTGACTGACTGGAAGCCACTGACCGTCTGGTTCTACCAAGACTGCTACCTGCGCTTCTGCTCCTGGCCCTTCTCCCTGTGTCACCTGGAGCGGTGAGTGCCCCCCACCCCAGCTCCCCACACCCCAGCACCCTGGCACCCCCTGACCCAGACCCACTCTCCCTGCCCCAGTGCCAGGCACCTCTGCAACGTCTCTGTCCAGAAGTGGTACAAGACGTCACCAGACCAGGACCCCCGTGTGCCCCCCGACAAGATCTGGTCAAACAAGCAGTTCCAGGAATACCTGGCACAGCTGGGGCAGGCGGATGCTTGGCACCAGGTGCTGGTGCCCGGCATGAAGGCGGCGATCCTGAATGCCCTGCGCTGCGCCCAGGACCAGGTGGGCTCCCGCAAGGGCAGCTTTGAGCTCTTCGGGGCCGACTTTCTCATCGGGGAGGACTGCCAGCCCTGGCTGCTGGAGATCAACTCCTGCCCCACCATGAGACCCTCCTCGGCAGTGACCCGACAGCTCTGTGCCAATGTCCAGCGGGACACACTGCGCCTTGTGCTCGACCGCAAGAGCAACCCCACCTGTTCCACTGGAGCATTTGAGCTCATCTACAAGGAGGTAGGCTGGGGGGAAGGGGGGCAGACACCCCCCAGGCACTCCGAGCCCCCACTCCCTGCTGTCTCCCTGCAGGCAGCTGTGCCTAAGCCTCTGTCAGCGCGTGTGAAGCTGATGGTCAAAGGCTGTTCCCTGAAGAAGCCCCAGCCAGCACAGCAGCAAGCCCAGGACAAGCCCCCCACCGCTGTGGCCAATGCTCTCCAGCACCCTGTGTCCTCAGGGGCCAGAGCCACCCATGCACCCAAGCGAGCACAGCATCAGTTCCTTACCACTCTGCCTCGTGCCCCCAAGCTCCCCATATCACCAGGGGGCAGAACCACCCAGGTGCCCCGGAGAGCAGAGCATCAATCTCCCACCACTGTGCCCAGTGCCTCCAAGCCACCTGTGTCCCCAGGGGTCAGAACCACCCAGGTGCCCTGGAGAGCAGAGCATCGATCTCCCACCAAGGTGCCCAGTGCCTGCAAGCCGCCTGTGTCCCCAGGGGTCAGAACCACCCAGGTGCCCTGGAGAGCAGAGCATCGATCTCCCACCAAGGTGCCCAGTGCCTGCAAGCCGCCTGTGTCCCCAGGGGTCAGAACCACCCAGGTGCCCCAGCCCAGAGCATCAACAGGAAAGCTGCCTTCTCTGGAGCAACAGAGCCACTGCTCTCCCCCCAGCTCTGACCCCCTAGCACCACCAAAAGCTTGGGCCTCCTCTGCTGGGAGCCAGCGGCTGCCATGGCTCAGTCGCCTGCCTGGGCAGCCCCAGGCTGCACAGCCCCGAATCAATGGCTATCCCCTGAACTGGGTGCCTGTGCCACCACCCCGAGGAACCCCTGGCAACCACTGGCTATCCCACGGCCGTGCCCACTGCTTCCCTCCTGCCAAGCCCCTGCGACAACCTCTGTCTGCACAGAGCACCAGGACCCCGTGCCTGAAGCAGAAGCGCATGGCAGCTCCCCGCAGGATGCGGAAGACCTGGGACGCTGAGACACCCCCAGGAGTGGACAACACCCTGTCTGTCCTTGCGGGGCCAACACCACAGTACCTGGCTACCGCTCATCCCAAAGAGCTCCCACTGTTCTGTTCTGGTACACACCTCCTCCCTTGTGCACACTTTAAAATAACTGTGTGATAAGGAGCCTGGATTGGACCTTCTGTGTGTGAGAGCTGTGGGAAGGGCTAGGACTGCCCCTGGGATGGCGCTGCAGGTGGGAACTTGGGGCTGCCAGGGCAGAGAGCAGGCAGGAAAAGCCGCCTCTTCTCCTGCCTGTGGTCACCCCTGCCACACAGAGCTGCGGTGGGTGTTGATGCTGCTGCATCCTAGTACTTGGAACCAGGGCAGACAGAGACTGGTGGCAGGGCTGGTGCCCCCAGCAATGCCAGAGGGACAGCCAGGAAAAATGCCTCCTCTGTGTGCCAAGAAAAGAACTGAGTGCTGAGCTACCCAGGCAGCCGGGGGAGATTTTAATGGGGTGGCAGAGAGCAAAAGGGTGGAGTGGGTGTCCCCCTGCAGCACTAGGGCTCCTAGTGCTCAGGCAGCCCCAGGCAGCGCAGAGTGTGCAGGAAGTGGGGTGGTGGAGAGGCGCAGAGGGGGCCCTCGGGCAGCACCAGCTCCTGCAGGTGGATGTGGAGTGGGAGGTGATGGAGCTGCCATGGAGAAAGCCCCAGCTGGGACAGCAACTCCTTGTCCAGCACCTGCAATGTGGGTGGGCAGCTCAGTGGGAGGGCTGAGGGCTGTGCTGAATGCCCTCACCCGCATCCACACTGACCACATACCTGTGTGCAAGTTGGGGTGGTCTCAGGGGTCAAAAAGAAGGGCACTCCCAGCACCCTGCCCACGCGGGAAGAGTGCTCATGGTCACCCAGGGCCGGGCACAGCAGCAGCGTTAGGTGCACCTGGAGCTGTTCTGGGAAGGCTGGGAGGAACAGGGGGAAGGTGAGATTGCAAGGGTCAGGAAGCATGGCTGGGGTGGTGGAGGTGTTGGGGGGCAACTCACCTGTCCTAGGCCGGAGCTGGAGGAGGGCACAGCCCCCCACAGCACGCAGCACCCGGTAGTGTGTCAGGGTGCTCTTCACATCCTTCCTGGCCAGGCTGTGGCATCCTGGGGCCGGCACTGGCACCACCTGCAGAGCACAGCCCTCAGCACTCCCTGGGGTACCCCTTGTACCCCCAGACCAATGGCACCCCCTTACCATGGCTCTGTCCCCATGCTGCTGCCAGCACAGCCCAGTGCAGATCTCACCCTCCACCTCCGCCGGGACTCCCACGGTGACAGCACTGCAGGGCAACGTGGTGACAAGGGGACAGGACCCCCATGCTAGCATGGCAGGGTCCCAAGGACTCACCGATATGTGGCAGGGTACTGGCCTCTCAAGCGAGCATTGGTGAAGAACTGCTGGAGCTTCTTAGTGGTGTGGTAGCAGCTGGACAGGAGGACAAGGCCAGAATACTCTCTGTGGGGACATGGCTGCTCTGAGCCCTGGAGGGGGAAAGGCAGCCCCTGCTCCACCCCAGGACCTCCAGCCTGGAACCTCCTCCCACACCTGGCAGGAGCCTTCACTACGTGGAGCTCAGCAGTGAGGCTCAGGCGTCGTCTCAGTGCTGGCAGCAGCACATCCAGGCTCAGGTCCCCAGGGCGCCCTGGGAAGATGTGGGCGGGTCAGCACCCGCTGAGCCCCCCACATAGCTACCTCCACCCCTGCAGACCCCCCATTCCTGTCCCATACTCACCCAGGATGGGGAGGCCTGGGGGCTTGCTCAGCGCCAGCAGGGCTCCTGGTGAGGGGAATTCTGGTCAGGATGTACCCCCCTCACTGTCTCCCTTACCCCCATCCTCCCCGGTCACAGGTACCTTCCCGGTGCACCACGGAGCCCTCCAACAGCCCCAGCGTCTCCTTGGGGCCCAGCAGCCACCTCCACCTGCAGGGGATAGAGTGGGCAGGGGGACACAGGTGCGGCTTCCCTCAGTCACCTACCCTGCATCCTACTCTGCGTGTCCATAAATCTCACCCACCGCTATCCACCCTCCTTTCCACGCGTGTCCCCGCACGCTCATGCTTCTCCAGCCCCTCTGTGCTCACACATCTGAAACCCCACAGGTGTGTCCCCAGTCCCAAAACTCCCCCATAACTCCAACCTCATAACCCCTCTGTACCCACGCGCGTGCACCTCCAGGTGCCAGCACACCCATGGGCGTGCACCCCATGTACACACGCACTCCCCCCACACACGCACCCCATGTACATCCCCCCCTGCGCGCGGCTCCGCGCCCCGCTGACCCCGCGGCGCGCGCTCCCGCTCCCACGCGCGCCAGTCCACGCGCGGCGGCGGCGGCGGCGCTCCCGCTCCCCGCCATGGCGGCACCGCCGCGCCTGCGCCGAGCGGCCCCCCCGGCATCCGGAGCCGGCGGCCGCGGTCATAGAGCAGCGGAAGCGCGGGCAGAGGGTCCCGTCCGCAGGTGCGGCACGGAGGGGAGCGGCGGGCTGGGGGAGGGCACCGCGGGGATGTCCCGGAGGGCCGGGCGGTCACGGGGAGGGAGCCCCGGGACTGTCACTGTGGGAGGGAGGCCCGGAGGGCTGGTACCGGGGCTGCGCTGGGGAGGCGGGCAGGGAGGGCGGCCCCGCCTGACGCTGTGCCTCCCCAGGACAGCACCATGGCTTCCCGCGGGGGTCCCCGCGCCGCCGGCACCGATGGCAGCGACTTCCAGCACCGGGAGCGCGTGGCCTCGCACTACCAGATGAGGTAGGTGTCCCCTTCCCCGGGACTCCGGGGGGGACACGCGACCCCAGCAGGCCCTGATGGCCTCACACTCTCTCCCCAGCGTGACCCTCAAGTCGGAGATCAAGAAGCTGATCTACACGCATGTGGTCATCTGGCTGCTGCTCCTGGCCCAGATGGTCGTGGGGCACCTCAAGCTGCTGCCCCACGACCAGGTGGCCATGCCCTACCAGTGGGAGTATCCCTACCTGCTCAGCATCCTGCCCTCCCTCCTGGGCCTCCTCTCCTTCCCCCGCAACAACATCAGCTACCTGGTACTCTCCATGATCAGCACCGGTCTCTTCTCCATGGCTCCCCTCATCTACGGGGCCATGGAGATGTTCCCCATGGCGCAGCAGCTGTACCGCCATGGCAAAGCTTACCGCTTCATCTTCGGCTTCTCGGCCGTCTCTGTCATGTACCTCGTGGTGGTGGTGGCCGCGCAGGTGCATGGCTGGCAACTCTACTACAGCAAGAAGCTGCTGGACTCCTGGTTCACTAGCACGCAGGAGAAGAAGAAGAAATGAGCGGGGATCGGTGGGTTCCGTGAGGTGCTGTAGCTCTGCAGTCCTGTGGGGCGGCGCTGGCGCATCTCCGGTGGGTGGGGGATCGTCTGAGCCACACCATGGCCCCGGGCTCGCATGCAAGGGGGGAGACCCCCGAGGGCTGGGGCCGTGGAGGGTCCCTGGGGTGCGTGCCCCTTCCTCCGCGTGTTGCTCTATGGAAATAAAGCACCGTCCGCGCTCCCACGCGTGTCTGCGCCGCAGGAAGCGCCGCCTGGCAGCGGGCGGGGGGGCGGTGGGGCCGCACGTGCCGGTGGAGGAATGCGGCGGGGCCGGCCCGGGGCGGGGAGCGGCGGCGCTCGGCCATGGGGCGCGCGCTGCTGCTCGCCGCTGCCGCCGCGCTGCTGGTGCTGCTACCACCCTGGACCGGGGCCGCCGTGACCCGCCTCCGGGTCTCCGCCAACTTCGTGAGCGCCGGGGAAGGGAGGTGGTGGGGGAAGGTGGGAGGCGGGCGGTGCCGCGCTCACCGCCGTCTCTTTGCTTGCAGGAGTGCCGGGCCACCGGTGAGTAGCGGTGGGGCAGGGCTGTCAGCGCGGGGGGGGCGCTCCTGGTTTCCGGGGCACCGAGCCCCCCGCTTCCGAGGACTCCCGATCCCCGAGACTTCCTGGCCCCCGGGGCTCCCTGCTTCCAAAGACTCCGGATCCCCGGGGCTCCCCGTTTCCGAGGACTCCCAGTCCCCAGGGATTCCCGCTTCCGAGGACTCCGAATCACCCAGGCTCCCGGTTTGCCAGGACTCTGGATCCCCGGGGCACCTCCCTTCCGAGTACACCTCCCCGGTACTCCCCGGGGCTCTCTCCCTTCCAAACACTCCCAGTCCCCGGGGCTCCTGCTGCCTGCGGGACCCCCGTCGCAGGGCCGCCCCCCTTCTGCTCTCCCCCTGCAGCCGACAGGACGCTGAGCCGCC
>VZTE01005807.1:263902-301706 GCA_013397775.1 Eulacestoma nigropectus | reverse complement strand
GCCGGGGGGGTGGGGGGGGGGGGGGCCCTATCCCACACCTGCCCCACACTTGCCCCAAACCTGCCCCACACTTGTCTCCCAACCGCCTGGCACGGATATGCAGCGCCTTGGCAGCCGCTGGGCTGTGGGACCCTGCCAAGGTTCAGGTAATTAGTTAATCTGCTTAATTGTCCGGCTGGAAAACTGCCCACCCTGCCAGGGCTTGGGCTGGCAATGGTACGGCCACGGCACCACAAAGTCACACCAGCTGAGGACTCCATCCTGCACGGTGACACCTGCACTCCAGCTCCCTGCTTGCACCCCTGCTCCTCTCTGCCTGCACCTCAGCAATGCTTGAGCTGCCGAAGCCTTGGCAAAGTCCTGTGATCACCATTGCTCTTCTCTCGCCAGGCCAGCAGGGACATGTGGCACCTCAGGTCCCCATGACAGCACCTGCGTGCTGGCAGCAGCACGCAGTGCCCCACTCCTGCTCCTTGCTACCTGTCCATTCCCGAGGCACTGTGTTCACCACCAGCGCGTGGGGCTTTTCTGGTCCCTGATCCACTCTTCTGTGGGGTCAGGAGGCTGTGGCAGCCACTTCAGCACAGGGTCCAGGAATGTGGGCAATGCCGGCACACTGGGCCCCAGAAAGTAGGCAGGGCAGGCAGCTAGTCTGGGGATTAGTGCTGGGGAGGCCTCACAGGGGGAGAGTGGAGTAGATCCTGCACTGCACCAGGCACTACCAGCACTGGGCACCACTGCAGCCAGATGGTGCAGCCGCAGTGCTGGTTGTGCAGTGGGACTGTGGGAAGGGAGCTGGCTGTGCCCTATATACCACAGTCATTGGAGCACCTTTAGCACAAGGCAGAGCCACAGCAGCCACCTCCACATCCTTGGTGCTGTCAGAGGTTTCCTTCTCTGCCAAGTGACTCACTGGCAGATGAAAAGCTGAGCCCCCTGCTCTGTGCTGCTGCAGCAGCCACCTGCCTGCTGCCTGCATGGCCAGGAATGCTGGGTGGAGGATGCAACCAGTTTTCTCAACCCCTGTGCCCATGGCCACCTGGGTGTCTCAGGCTTTTGACCACTGTTCTCCCCTTACTTCTGGGTTCTCCCCCAAGAAAGCTCCAAAACTCCAGTTTCAGAGTTTCAGAGAAAATTGCCCTAGTTAAATGCCCTCAGACAAGCCTGGATCCCAACTTTGCTTTTTTTTCTGACCACTGTGTGTGTTTTATGGTTCTGCCCTGTGCCCTCCACAGTCCTGCTTGGCTGTGCTGCAGGAGGAACCACCCTGGCACCTTCCCTGGTTGAAGGGTGGGACAAGACCCCTGCAAACACCGGTACTGGCAGCTCCCTGGAGGCAAAGGCCAGGAGAAACCACACGTACCTGGGGTATGGCTGATCCAGCAAGGAGCCAGTGACAGAGAGCTGGGAGCATAGGCTGGAAGGCAGGACCAGCTCTGCCAGGGTGCAAGCAGAGTGTCTGGGAAGTCTCCTGCTGCACAGCCTGCACACTTCCATTTTTGTCCAGCAAGGCTGGGAGAGGAGCTGCCATTGTCACAGCCATATTGGGACAAATGCTCTTGTTGGCAGCTAAAATCCTGGAGGAGACCCTGAGTGGGAAAAGGCAGGGGGGCTGTGGGGCTAGGGTGGCACCCCGGGGCTTCATCCCATTCACCAGGGAATTTGTCCTACGCACGGGGAGGCATTGCTGGCTGCTGTTGCTGTTACACCTCCATCTCCAGGGATTTTGTTTTGTGCTGTGTTCCAGTTTGTGCATGTGGCAGGGAGCTGCAGGGGTCCCCAGGGCAGCCCTGTGTTGCACCCCACGGCACTGATGCTCCATCTCGGGGTGCCAAGGAGCCAGTCCTTGCTCTGCCTCTGCACAGGGGCTTGCAGCAGACACCTCCAGAGGTCCCTCCAAGCTCAGCCATGTGCTGCCGAGCTCCGTGCATCCAGGCCAGGGGCTGCACAGAGACCTGCACTCGTCCTCGCCAATCCCAAAGCGCACGGGGTGGCAAGGCTGCCGAACAGGTTTTGCCCAGCAAAGGCTGTGCTGGGGCTGCTGGGGAGGCGGGTACACAAGGGCAATGTGAAATGAACAGCCACTGCTGCTGGCAGCCATCACCACCCCCCTTTGCTGATGGGGGGGTCCCAAGGCTCTGGGGGCTCCCCATATCTGACTGCCCCCGCCCCCCCCCACCGCCACCTTCTCCTTGCTAATTAACATCACTGGACCAGTGTTAAGCTGGAAGGCTGAAGGTTTCCATCTTTAAACACCAGAGAGGAGCTAAAAAAGGAATCCTCCCAATTCCACAATCCAGGGGAGTTAAACAGCTAAAGAGCAGCTGCCTGTTCTTCTGCTGGAACAGGACTCTGCCTCTCCAAAAAAACCAAAATAGAGACACTGGGCTTTGGTGAAGATGAGTTTATTAAAGCCAGAAAAAAGGGATCGCAGCCATTTCCTTCAGGATGACAAAGCTGGATAATTTGGATTTGTGGCAATATGTTTTTGTCAACACCAAAATGCTTATTTTGCTGGTAACATTTCAGATCAAAAATCAAACGTGACACAAATGCCCAAAGCAGTGGGAGCTGTCCACAGTCATAGCTGGGTACCCTGAAAAGAGTTGCTCTGTGGGAATTGGGACTGTCCAACACCTCATCTGCTGGATCTTCCTGTTGTATCTTTGGTCTCTGAGAACCACTGCCCTTGAAAAGAGTATGTTGGAGAATTCCTTAATCAGCCAAGAGATACAAAAGACAAATAAAGTAGAAACAAAACAACTTCCTGGAATCTCTGAAACTGAGGAATTTCAGCCTGTAAGGAGAAGAGATACAATAGTGGACGAACCTGAGACGTTGGGTTTTGGTTTTCTTCAGTTAAACCTGTCCCTGCCCAAAGTTCACAAATAACTCCTGAGACAAATCTGAACCTGATCGAAATCAACCAGAACAACACTACTCAACTAAAAACCTGAACTTTTACACAACAAACCAACAGAGATACTACGAGTGAGAAACGGAGTGAAGCCTCTGGCCATAGAGATAGCATTGTATCGATCTAGCTGAGGAGCTTCCAGTAGATCTCAGTGCCAAATCTGACTGGGCTGACCGTCTGCTCTGCCAGCCCTCTCCTCCCTGGGAATGTCAGGTACTTCACTGCTGTGTAAATACTTTGGTAACTCAAACCCATGGCATCTCTGCTGGGAGCGGGCAAGTAAAGCAATACAGATCCTCTCAGCTTTCCAAGCCAGGGAAGACCCCTGCTCAGACCCCACGTAGTCCCTTACAATATCTCAAACTGGTCAATAGCACTATCAAGCATCTAGGCCTGAGTCTTGCCTCTGACTAAGCAGGTAACACACCTAGAGGAATAAACTGCAACTAAAATGGTCATCCTGCACTAAGGGCTCTGAGCATGAAACAAACCCCTTCAATCAGAAGAATCACAATCAAACAGTAAAGAGCAACAGGCTGTGTTCTGCTGAGCCAGTGGGTTGACAGGATGTGGTTTCTTGGAGCTTGAGGGGCTTTGGAGGCTGAAGCAGCTAATTTGCTTTACACCTGTTGTGCTACACAGGGAAAGTACAGCCTCCTCAGGAGAGGAATCCAAGAGATACCTTTTTATACTGGAAACATCCACTCTTTTTTTAATTTCGAGGCTTCTCTTTCTTCTGCTTGCAAGTTGTTGCGGGCTTTTATCAGAGCGCAGCACTGGTGGGAAGTTCTTTGGAAGCCCCAGCTGAGCACTGCTGAGGATCTGCTGATGGGGAGCTGCAAAAACCGGGTCAGAGTTTTCTGAATTGAGATCAACCAAGTATCTGGTAAGGCATTTTTTTCTGGAGCTTTCCAAGTCAATAATCCCATTTGCCTTCCTCTGCTTCAGCCCACTGTCAGCACATCCAGAGTGTTCACCTTTCCTCTTAGTGGAGTACGTTTTCTTTCTCCCTATTGCTTTTTTCCAGGACATCCTTCCTGGACTCTGTTTTGTTTTGTTCCCTACAGCTGCCTTCTCCACCCCGTGGTCTGTGGACCAGTTGCTGTGTCTTTGCCCAGGTGTAGCTTTCTGTGCAGAATAGTGGCAAACTTGGGGCTGCTGCTGCTGTGATGGTGTCAGGGGTTCAAACCTTCTAGTGCCTCTCCTGAACACCTTCCTCAGTGGGGTTGGAAGAGGCACTTCTGGTGGTACAGGACAGTGTTTCTTTGGACTACTCTCCAAGAAGTGTCTGCCAGCCCAGCACATGCAAGGATGGGCAGCACAGCTCTGTGTCTCCAAGCTGTATTTCACCTCCTGCAAAATGGTGTTTGCTCTGACACAGGCTGCTGTAGCAATGGGGCTGGCTTTGTCTCCTGAGGCTGGGTTTAGGTCACCCTTAGATGTACTATCTCCAGTGACCTGATTCCTTCCAGGGGAGTCCCCATGTTGCTTCCCCACTGTCACACAGGGGAAATGAGACCAGCCCGAGCAGCTGCAAACTCCCCTGCCTGGGCAGCATGGCCAGTGCGGGTGCTCCTCACTCAGGACACAGTGCTGGCAGAGCCCAGGGGAGGTCTGGAAAGACTTATCTGTCGTGTGAGGGAGCAGGCTGGCACTAGACACAAGCGTATGCTGCTCAGCTGAGGTATTACAGAGCTTCAGGAAGCCAAGTTCTTTACACACTTTGAGGAACTGGTCATTCATCAGGGCTGGCAGTGACTCCAGACCCTCCTTCAGCAGCTGGATACTGGATTTCATATCCAAAATCTCCACATCTTTCTGGGGAAGCAGAAAGCAGAGCAGAAGCAGTAAAAAACCCACAAAAGGGCACAATAGTAAGAAAGTTGTAGGTACCATGTGTCAGTTTGGTATTGACCCAAAGATAACCAATTTGTATCTTCTTGTGTAATATGTGTCCTCAAACTGTCTCACAAAGGTGAGAGGTTTGGGACTGGAGCATCCCCCTAACCCACTGTATGCCGCCTCTCCTAGGAGCACTGCCTTCTCACAAGGTGGTGTGACACATCCTTGCCAAAAGCAATTCCTGCAGCAGGGCCTTTGGAGAAACCAGACCTGTTCAGAAGATCTCTGACAGTTCATTCTTGTGTCTCGGATACCCACTTGTTTTCTTTTCACGTGTTTTTTTCTCTCCCTGGGAAACACCTGGCTGAAGGGACAAGGTGCTGCACTTCTGTGACGTGCTCTCCCCTCACAGGCATGCACTGCACCAACTCCTCCAGTGAAGGCATGTGTTAGGTGAGGAAGCAGTGAGTGCTCCATCACGGCCTGCCACAACAAGGCACTGTTGGCTTCTTCTCTTACTGACCAGGGCTTCATGAGAGCTTACAGCACTCTTAGCCAGCGCTTGGGTAAGCCTCTGTCAGTATCTGGCCTGGAATTAGCATTTTAATATGTCTTTCCCCTTTCATTATAACAGGAGCAGTCTGCTTTATAATCCACCACTTGAAGGCAATTTAATATTTAGTTAGTATTTTGAAGAAGCAGGAGAAATTCAGAATGAGGATTCAGAATAAAAGATTAAATTCTTCACTTACGGCTGCAAGTCTCCTCTCCATCTCCAGCAGTGCCTGCTCCATTTGGCTTTTATCTGTCAAAGCTTTCAACACCAAGCTGCAGTTACTTTGAAGAGCATCTTCCACTAAACGGGGAAGTCAATAAAAAACATATTTGGTCTTTCATTTTTAAATGTGAATAAAGTACTATCAATACTATTGCTACTTCCTGCATCGCTTGGCATGAATCACCACATGATTCTCCTGCTGTGATCTCCCCAAAGCCCGAGCAATGAACAATGGGGTGGATGTTTAATGCAAGGCACTTGAAATTTATAAGATGATACACATAGGCCAAACCCCATTTACTGCACTCTGTTGACGCGGCAGCTGGAGAAGAGAGGTTGTGCAAAGCTGCAGAATTTGGTAGGCTCAACGCAGGGAAGGCTGAGGATTGGTTGTCTGCCAGGTGCGTAACAGGCATGGCCAAGGCAGGGGGACTCCGGTATAGCTGATCCACCCCTGTATAACCAACACTCTCATGCAACCAGGTGATGGTAAATGGGATGGAGGTGTAAGACGTTAATGGCTAAGAAGTGCAACCAGAGAAACTGTGTCAAAAATGCACAGGAGGCTGAAAACTGAAGGAAAACTGCTGGAAGGAATAGAGGGAAATGATGAAGGAGTGTGCAAAGAATTGGAATTTCCATTTGCTGGTCATGGGAAGAGATGGGGTCAGAAACCACCTGAACCAGGGAGCTGTGCCCAGTGCTTGGTAGTGGGGGCCCCAGCAGTGTCCTGTGGAGGCACAGGCTCTCTGGGAGGGTTTTAAATTGGAGCAAGTTGCTCTTGGCTTCAGTCAGTCTTGTTGAAAAACAGATAAAACCCCAGGGATTTGTGTTATCTGATGGGGTAACAATATAGCTGCCCCTATACAGCTTCAATTACTCTTATACAAACCACTGCTGTGCCTAATATGCTACAGGATGGGAACACAATTTGCAATATGTGTGGAGATGAAAAATCTTTAGCAATCTTGTGGAAGTCTCCTTTAAAATCACAAATTAGGACAGAGAGAAAGAGCTGAGAAAGAGCGAAGAGAAAGAGCGAAACATGTCTCGTCTTTCCTGTGAAGGGTGCAGGAAGGTGTGTACAGGTGGTGTGGAATGTTGGCTGGTCTGCACAAAACAGGATCCAAAGCACTCTCGCTAAAGTAAAGCACTGCCAAACCAATGGGCCAGGATAACTGAAACCCTGGAGTGCTGGAGCAGCACTGCATACCTGAGAAAAATCAGAATAAAGCCTACATTTCAACAAGTGGCTACAAGAGCTCTGCAATTAATGAATCTTGCTACAGATCCAAGCTGTTTGATTGACTTTGGCGTCAGAGGAGCTGAGAGCCCATCTGAAGCTGTTCCTGCTCACCAGTGTTTATCTCAGCTCCTTGCTGAGCACCTCTTACCCCAAAGTGCTGTGCTCACAGGCTGCAGAGCTGCAGGGCACTGGGGATCCCTTGTCCTCCTGCTCAGCTATTTTCATTAAGCTTTCAGGGACTTTATTATCTCAGTGAGCCATGCCCTTTTGTCAAACTGTAGATGGAATTGGTTAAAGAGCTAAAAACTATTAGAGAGAGGCAGGCAGAAAGTGATTGTAGAGGCTTTGCTTCTGTAAAAAACAGATGTTTTAAAAATTTGGGAAGGAAGAAAGGAAAAAAATCTGAGCAATTATGGGCTTAGTAATTTGTTCTCATATGGTGAGAGGTTTTAGAACAGATTTTGAGGGTATGGATTTTCTAAGATATGGAGGGAAACGGAATAATATGGAACAAGATTTTATAAAAGGTGGATTGTGATTTAATGCACTAAGACAAGGCAGGTGACTTTTTTGAGAAAGACAACACAGTGGCCTTTCTGTAGATTCAAACAAAGCTTTTCAGTGGAAGTTGTCATGTAATAGATTAAAAAAAAAGGAGAAAAAATAAGGGGAAACTTTACAAATAAGCCTTAGCTAAAGGGAAAACATCAGCTCTTGAGAAGGGGGCATGAGGGGACAAGGCAGCTCTGAAAGGTGCTCATCAAGGCCTTCTCATGAGCCAAACATGCTTAAAATCTGCTGTAGTCACCTGGGTGCAAAAGCCAAAGGGCATTCAGTTAATTAGCAAGTGACACAAGGATGCAAATGCCAGCACCAGAGGCTACAGGTGAGACAGGGCAGTGTGTTGTGTGGTGGTACACCAGCTCTGGCTGACAGAACTGCTGTACACCCTAGGATGTCTGGAAGCCCATATGCCCTCCCAGCTGTCTATGTGCAAGGAAAGAAAGAGATTGAATTGAGACATGGGCAGAGAAAAGCTACAAGTTAATTAAGTGCTTACATGGTAATCTCCTCTTACGAAAGGAGATTGAAAGTGTTTGTCTCATTCAGCCACACAAAGCAGAAATGTGAGGTGGCACAGGGCTGGAGGTGCCACTCAGGGATGGACATAGTGAATGGCACCTCCTGGCACCAGGAATCCCCTGTTCCCAGCTGTGTTTTTAACTTTGCCTCCTCTGAAGGTGCCCTGCTTAGGCACAGTGCACACAGCTGTCATCTGGGAGAAGGAACCCCGCAGTTGCCTCATCCATGCATCTTCCTCACCCACATTGTATTAAAACCACCTCCCAGACTTGGGCTTGAGGGGAATTTCTGCATTATTTCAGGATGCACATCACCACATGGCTTTGCCTTGTTCTCTGTAGGAGCTTGGCTGATGTCTGAGGATTATCTGCACATATTTCAAACAATATGCTGTTGCAGACAACTTGGTTGTTGCTTTTAATCTTTTAGTGTTTTGCTCTGACAGATTTAGACTTTTTAGAAACCTGGAAATCTATGACTTGCAGAATGGGTTTTTAACGGGGGAATGAATGTTTGAGTGGGCCTTTTCATCTCCCTGGTCAGACACAAGGGCTACCTGCAATCTGAGAGCAGGTTTTTGGGGAGCCTGCCAACCTAAAAAGAGAAGGAAAGCAGCAGTGAATAAGGGAAGAAACTCCTTTCATGTCACTTTATCACCTTCCATGTCTACACAGTGAAGATACACGAAGGGCAGCATCTGCAAGCTTACCTTATCTTTCTGCTCTTCCCCATATGCTTAATTTTAGCTCAGAATTATTTTTAAAACTTCCTGCTTTCCCTAGTCTGTCTATTCTTCTTCAACATAGTATCCTCAGTCTAAAAATAGTCCTGCATCCACTGGGCTTGTGATCTGCACATACATTTGACTCAGCCCAGCATGCTGCAGGCAAACAACCAGCAGCCAGCCTTTTGAATGCGTTTCGTTTGTACGTGTAGGAGTATTCTGCAGAAAAAACCCTCAGTACAGAGGAGGGGCACTCTCCTTCCCTCCCTGCTTCCATACCCAGAGGAGTGTTCAGACTTGTCAAACACTAATAAACAAAGTAAAAATGAGCATTAATAGAGACTTAAAAAAACCCCAGGTGTTGAGATGGCCAAATTAGATCAGATCAAGGACCCTGCTGAGTAAAGTCTCTTGTCTTTGAATATGATCAAGAAGGGCTGCTTCAGAGCTTTTCTTCAAATAAACCCTGCAGCAGATAGTTATTGAATAACTTGATCACAGACAGAAAATCTTTACTCAGTTGATGGGCGACTTATGCACAGACTTGTGCCTCTCTTGAGGTAATTTAAACAAAGCAGTTTTTTACAAACTGAAACATTGCTGTGTTTTGGTTTGTTGTACCCTTGTCTTTGGATGCTACTGTTTATAATAATAACATTTGGAATATGAAATCTGGCATGAGATAAAAGGCTGAAGGACCTCGGTGTAGGGCTGCCACCCTGTGCTGCAGAGAGTTCCCCACAAATCAGCCTGTACCCGATTGCAGCTGCGCTCCCAGCAGCTGAGAACTACAGCCTGAGCAGTCAAGGGAGGAAGCACCAGCCTCCCAGCCTAGGAATATTAAACAGCAACTGCTTCTGATGTCTATCATCATCTATGCAGCTCATCCTGAGATTGGCACTAACAGCACAGAAGCTTTAAATAACAATTTGGAAGGAGGTTGGTTCCCCCACGCCCAGATTCAGTAGGGGAAATTGGAGATGCTATAAACCTGGTGAGACATGGCCAGGGAAGACAGCTCTGGAGCTCAGCAGAGTGCTGCGTGTTGTCCCTGCGCAGCCATGGAGCTGTGCCAGAGGGTGAGACAGTTGGGCTGTCATGTCTGCATCCTGCCCAGATATACTCCAAGCAGTCAGCTGGCAGGTTTGTGCTGGCTTAGCATGGGTCTCATTCCACAAGACATCAGATAGCACCTGCATCGGGGGACTGTGGGATGAGCTGCCCCTGATCTCACCCTTGGAGCACACAGTGCTCCAAGCCCTGAACTGTGACAACGAGGAGTTTCCCTATCTACTGGAACATCCACACTTCCTCTCACCATCCCTGCTGAGATGTTTTGGAGTCTGGTTAAGTCCCTCAGCTCAAGAGTTTTGTCAGTCACTGCATGGCTAGTTAGCAGCTACATGGAAAAAACATTTTTTAAATCAGTTTCAAACCTTTTGACTTTTCAATCTATACAAGACATAAGGGAGTCTGAACTGGGTGTCCCAGTCTGGACCATACTGTTCAAGGTAAACAAGCTCAAATCCCATTTTAAACACAGCCATTTCCCCTGGAAACTTTGCCAGCAGCTGCTGGGCCTGGGGAGTCTGTAAGCAAGTCACGTTTGAAAACTTCTCACTGGGCACCTGATTTTGTCAGAGAACTGCATCACCTCATACCTCTGTAAGTGACATATTGCACATTACTTTGTCACCCTTGATGGCAGTGCATCAGAGGATTGCCTGTGGCATGCTGGCTGGGAGGATGCTGCTCATGTGCACTGCAGAGAAGGTGTTGTGGAGGATTTGGCTGTTCTGAGCTGTCACAGCTGGAACTACCAGATGCCAGAACAGCAAAGCAGCACAGAGAGGGCTGAGTGGTGAAAATCGGCATTTGTATAAAAAAATAGAAGGCTTTGATAGAAGTGCAGGTGTATACATTAAAATGTGAAAAATATGAAAAGAAATGAGCTACAGGAGTGGAAACCCGAAGGAAAGAGCAAATGATGAGTGGGCAAGTCAACCACAGAAACTGTATGTATATAAGGTGGAAGAACTAAGGCCACAGGGTCTGCCTGCCTCTTTACACCCCTGTGCACCGCACACCAAGATGTGAACAAGGCACAGAGCACCTGTGCCTCTGTGGAAGATGTTCAGCCAAACTTTGTCTCATCTCCAGTGCCAGACACAGCTCCATCCACTGTGTGCAAGCACATATGGACAAACACTCAAAAAAGAACATTTTTTAAAATCTTCCTGCACAGAGCATGCCAGTCCAACAGCATTTGGAAATGCTTTGGAAATACATTTTGAAAAATATTTTCTGTTTTGTTCTCTGCCGGTGGCTATGCAGACTATGCCAAATGTGCTTGCTACCCACTGCTAAAAATGCAGCTTGTGATACTCCTTATAAGCTTTAATGAAGACAGACTTGATTTCAAGTCCCACCTTCCTTTGCTTTTCAGAGCTGTTGGAATATCCTGGTGCACTAGTTCTCTTCATCTCCTGCATTCCTCTCCTGCCTGTGAAATCCTCCACTGCCAGTGATTTAATGTGTCTCTGTCATGTCACCCACATCCCAAGGTACTGTATCATCACTCACTGCCATTCAGAACTTTATTAGCTCTGAATTTAGCTCTTTATCACCTGAGTTTCGGAATTTTATACCAGTTTTTCAGGGGAATTGCCTCTTTTCAAGGCACTAATATATGTATCTATTTAGTGGGGACTTAATTATCCATCACTGTGATATCAGTCAAATGACAGTGTTTATCTGCAATTAATCAGTGACAGATGAACCTCCCAGAAATATAAAAAGAACAACATTGTGCAGCATGCGATGATTTTCATTATTTATTCAACATTCTGCAGCATGATGCATTATAGAAAGTGCCAATTTTTCTTTTCAATTGCTTTGAAAATCTAGCAGTAGGCACCTCTGGGAGGTTTCTCATTTCATTCAAGGCACATTCATTTAAAATGGATATGGAGAGGAAACAGGACAGCTGAGTAAATGGTATGGAATGAAGAATGCGAGTCATGAACACTAGATTTGATTTTCAGTGCCATGACAACAACTTCTGTGCATGAGGTATGAGAAATTAGGCAAAGTCCTGCTGCAGAGTGGACAAGCTGAGGAACCGAAGTAATTAGGGGATGGGAAAATGTGTAATAGGGAACTTGCTGTGCTGGCCAAAGCAGACAGATTCTTGTTTACATTAGGGTCCCACCAAGAGCACTTGCCAAGCACAGCAAAGGAGTGTTCTTAGTACAACAAGATTGGTATTTCAAATGTACAGCCTATCATGGCCTCCTGCAGAATGCATCAGACTCCACTCTTTTTGCCTGAGAGGGCTCTGTTGATTTAAAGGGAATCTGTCAAAGATGTGCTTTGTGGAAGCCACATTTTGCCACACAGTGAACATTATTGTGCTTTTGTGAAGGTCTGCTGCCTTCATCTCACAAGATGTAACTCACTTCACGTTTCTTGTGTATATTGAAAATAGCCTCTTGTTCTTGCACAGAGCAGAGCAAGCTCTGAGCAGTCCTGACAGGGTGTTGATAAAGCACCACATCAGCATTAAAAATTAATGTACTCTCAAAGGCTCAGATCTAAGCTAAATTAGAAACAATTTATTGAAGCATTTTCCCTCAGTAAAGATTTCTATGATTAGCCACTTCAGAGACAGAGTTGTTCAAAAGTATTTTATATTATTAGCTTTTCTGGAGGTCACTTTTTATCATGGCAATAGTGTGCTTCACTATGTGCTTCTCTTTCAAGAAATGAGTAGTACTAGTTTTGTTTACATTCAAAACTTACTTCAAGCACAGAGGAGCAATGGAAGACCACAAACTAACATATGAAAATCTGAGAAAGCTCTAAAAACTGAAACTGGATACTCAGGATACAAATACCTAAATTGTTTTCATTGTGTATTCCATTAGTACTCCAGATAGTCTAAAAATGATCATACTCCAGGCAAAACACAAAACCAGAGGTTGTGTTTATCTACTTGAGCCCAGTGTCTAACCATGCAACACCTAAGCACAAGAGAGCAGAGAAAGGGAAAAAATGAGAGAGTAGGAACGGAAAAACGGACAAATCCATACCATGGATAAGTCTTATTTTCTCTCCTGCCATAGGGAGAGCAGCTGTGAGTGGCATGACTTGCCCAGTTCACCCCAGCCTGCAGACAACACGCTGACATTTGGCAGTTTGACTGTGCCCTCTGCTGTTAACAGGAACACAGGAAGGACTTACATGTCTTGGAAAGGGTTTCTAGGCAAACCAAAATGGATTTGTTTTTAGAATCAAACATTTCTTCAAACTTCTCGAGGCCCACTTGCAGCTGCAAAAACAAAGGTAAATAGGAAAATTAAAACATTGCCTTTTCTTTGTTTGCAAAATCACAGCCTCAGATGCCACAGAACAATGACTGCAACTCATGGAATGGAACAGCCTGAAAATGGTGGTTTGAAACAATTTGTCCAGCTGTTGGTTGCGACCCCAAAGAAGATCTGGGATGGCTCAAAAGGCTCATGAAATCTGAACAGATTTCAAAAAAGAGATACTGATCTGTAAAATAGGATTAATAATAACTAATAAAATTAATTATAGAAGTGTTGGGGGAGAGACCTTCACCTTCAGACTGCAATGACTAATCCGGAGAGTAGACTGCTTTCTTCAGGCAGAAGGAAAAAAGAACTGATACTTGCAGACCGCCACTACAGCTTGTTTTTGCTCCAGAGACCCTGGCTCTGAAGCAAGTCCCCAAACACCTTGACCCTAAAGCCACAAAGGCAATGGTATATGCAAAAAACCTTACAATAGTTGGTTTAAAGTATTTGTGTGCTTAAGACACACAGTGTAATTTTTTAGATATCAGCATAGTAAAGGAGAGAAAGTGAACACTGAATGGTCTGTAGTATTTCTAACTCTTCATTGTTTTACATTCTGAATTTGAAGTAACTTACCTCTTGAAGCCTGTCTTTGATGCTGGAAATAAAGGAGCTTAGGACTTCACTAAAATGGAAAAAAAAACCAAGTATGAACCAGAAACGTAAGTTAATGAAGTGCACAAAAATTGATAAGCTCACTGTAAAAATGAGACAAGAAACACTGCAAGGCATAGTGTAGTATGTAATGTAAGCATGGAAACATGATTACTTCAGGGGGCATAACCCTTTGAAGTCACCTCAGTTATTTTAGGAAAACATGGACTCTGCAACGTAAAGTAAGAAAAAAATACATCTATACACATGCCCATATATGTCATATACATGAAGTTACGGGGTTTTTACTCTCAGATTTTTGGCATCTCTCTCAAATTTTTAGTTAGCATTTGCACAACTGTCCATTAGCTGCTGGGGTGTGGTCACCATGTTATCTGCTCCGGAAGGACCCAGCCTGTGCAGTGACGTGCCAGTTGCTGCGATACACGGATATTGTGTTTGGACTAAAATAAGTGTGGGAAAAACATGAGAAAAGCTTCAGCATCAACAAAGCACAGGCCAGGAAGAACAAATACTGCAAATCCTTTCCTCCTGAGATTATGCTTGTGGTTTCTGTTATCTGTCCTTTTAAGTTGAGCCAGCCTATCAGGAACCAGGCTATATTCAGGATTAACCTGCCACACCAAAATGCACAGATGGTTGCTAAGCAAAGTGATAACCTTTTCCTCTCTGAAGATTTGGGTCATTTTAAGTCAATCATTTGAGTGATCTAAATTACAACAGCCAAAAATATGCAGAGGCCAGGTAGAATCTAGTTATGAGAATTAGGCAGTGCTTCTGAAATCTCTCTAGACTTATGGAAAGAAAGATACTCATTTTCTTAGTCAAACTTGCGGGGGATACAAATCGATAAATTATACACTGATCTTTGCAGAGCTAATATAGTTATTTCTATAAACAGGCTTCTAATCTGGGAGCAAGCCTGGAGTGTAGGAAGGCGTGTAATTCATTTAAAGAAAAAATAAAGAATAATTATGAGTGATGCCTAAACATTTAAAATTACTTTCTCATTTCATTACAAAAATCTTCCTCTAATAGGCAATAGAGAATCAAATTTTGCCTTATCAGAAACGTAATGCCCTTTGAAAAGGCGAGAGAGATACATAGCTAGATTTGATCAAAGGCTTTTAATAAAAACAAGCCTTCACTTTGGATGTTAGATTACAAAATGTACAGTGCTAAGAATTATTTATAGGTGCACTGGGGAGTTTGCCATATTTCATTTTTGAGCTTCAAATCACTGGCTTGTTCCTTAAGTCCTTCAGGACCCACAGGTACATGTAATTCTTGACATCTGACAAAGAGCAGATGCAAATTACATTAGCAAATAACACTTGTCTGTTATCAAAAAAACAATACATAAATATCTTGTATGGAAATAAAATTCTAGAGATATGTGCAGGTTTATAAAGATGCAATCTGCACATAAGTGTGTTTGGCAGTCCCCTCGTCTGGCCCAAACGTGAAGGCCATGGTCAGAGTCCCTTTTATCAGTTCCCACATAGCCTATAAAATTTTGAGAAATAAGGGTTTCACAGAGAATCAATACAGAAAAAAGAAACAATGCTGATTAGATAAAGAAGGACAAAGATGAATTCAGGTTAGAGTTTTGCTGTTCTATGGGGCTTATGGCTGAATGTGTGACATAAATTGCAAATAAACCCTATTCTCTTACCTTGCGACTCTTTCCGATCAGAAATTATTTAAAACCTGAAAATACTTTTCTTGGAGAAATATACAGCTATGTCATGTATAATTTGTAAGAGAGGAAGAAGGAGCTGCAGGGCATGATAACCACCAGCATGGAAAGAATGTCCAATAGATGTCTACATACCGGTCATATTTGTCCTTTATTTTGTTCTTATTCACTTCAAAATTTTCCAAGACACTTTTCACTCTTCCTGCACCAAAATTAAGTGAACTTTTTGCTCTTGTTTCTTCATCAAATAACTGTGGTTTTGTCTGGTATTTGGAAAAAATACTGGGCTCACTCTGTGACACAAACAAAAGAAGAATGTTGAAATACAAAAATAGTCAGAACATTAGAAGAAACCATTTGTTTATCCAGTACTTTGCAGACAGAGATCACAGTGATTGGGCATGACAGATGAGATTGGACAAGGAGATTAAGAATTTAGTGAGATTATGCCTCATTTAGTGTGCCTAGTTAGATCAACTCCCTGTGGAACTGAGACCCAGCCCAAATTCCTCCAGACACAGGCTTTTCTCTCATCTTGAGGATTTTTTGCTGCAATTATAAGGTGTGCAGGTTTTTTTCTCTTCTATGTTCAAGACAGAGACTATAAATGAATTCCAGTGTTCCTGGGATTGTGGAAAAGTTCAAGTCGTCAGTAGAATCTCCCTGTCCAGGAATCTAAAAAAAATCCTATTGAATTTCCTGGTAGATGACATCATTTTGCTGCCAACTAGCAACATCAACAGACTGTAGATGAGTTTTTCACATGCTTCAATACACATTTTAGAACAAGAAACTTAATAGTAGTATGAACTTTGTTCTACAAAATTTCCAGACACTGTGTGACCACAATGGAAATGCCTTTTCCTTAAAACATAAGAAAATGCAAATTCCATTAATTTTTTTCATGGTGAAAAGTGAATTTCCTATTTTGTGTCTGATGAAAACTGCTCCTAGGCAAAATGCATAGGACAGCAGATAGCATCTGGAACTGAAGGACAGCCTGGGGCCTACAAGCTGGCACCACTGCTCTTTCCTAATCTTTGCTCCAGGTGTGTTTATTCAGATATGGTGCTCTCTGTTAGCAGTGCAGGAACTATTTTAGTGGAGACTGGTAACATCAGAAACTATGAACTATAGGAGGAACATTGTGAGTGTAGAAACTCTTCATCCCTATCCAAAATCATCCAAGCATCTGCCATAACAACAATGCAGCAAAGTCATTGTCAGTGCAGGGAAGCAAATGCTGAGTAGCGCAGTCATTCTTGCGGAAGGCTAAGGAAGTGAAACACAACATTTTTGAAAGAAAAATGGATGTAATATTCTACTTTGGCTAGGTAGGTGGTCTAAAGACATTAGCTTGAGAATAATTTCATATTATTTTAGTAACTTAAAAAAAGTGATTGAAGAAAATAATACCTATCTCAATAATAATTTATAGCAATCTGTTATAAATACCAGGTTTTCATCTGGCCAGGCTGCTACTTTGCCTTTTCACAGTAAGTATGTGTACGTAGGAAGAAGATAACTTCATTTCAGCAGTTACTGACATTCGCAAATGCTGCCACCTGATTTCAGCATTTTCCATTAACTTTGGGTGGTGGCTGTGTGCCTGCACAGGGCTGACTGAGAGCAAGACTCACGTCCTGGGAGTTCTGCTGTCCCGGCTGTGAGCCCAGCTCCAGCAGTGCTGCTGCTGACTGCACATTCTCCAGGCAGAACTGGGAGCCGAAGAGCAGCTGAGAATCACTCAGACTCGAGTAGTCACTGGCAGTGTTGCTCCGCATGGAAATCTTACTAGGCCTGAAATGGTGCAGAGAGGGATGTGAATGAGTCTCAAGCAATTAAAAAACCAAACAGAATTCGCTACAGGTCCTGCTGGAACTTCTTGATCATGGCCCACCCCAATATGTTAATTTTTACTCTCTGCTTGGAAGGTGATGTTCCTATAATGGCATAAGGTTGAATTCTAAGATAAACCAGACAGGTTATCTTAAACTACCACACCCACACAGAGTGTAGTAGCTCCACATTCACTTTATAGGAGTGGAGGTGTTTCTCCAGCATGTCCTGC
The DNA here is from genome assembly GCA_013397775.1 of Eulacestoma nigropectus. Classification (NCBI taxonomy): domain Eukaryota; kingdom Metazoa; phylum Chordata; class Aves; order Passeriformes; genus Eulacestoma; species Eulacestoma nigropectus. The sequence continues at coordinate 284,352 of VZTE01005807.1, read as the reverse complement.
AGACAGAGGACCAAACCCAGGACTGGACATCTAACACAGCTCATCTTACCTGCCTTGTCAATCAGTGTTAGTTAAAGAGACACCTTGGGCTCCTAGCAAGTGCTGGATCTCTCCCTTTCAGCTACTCTGGGTAAAAATTTCTGTTGTATCTCAGGTGTTGCTTCAATTAATTGGAAGGTAGTTCCAACAGAATAAAACTTTCTGACTAATAGTTGACATTTCTTGGGCATTTATTCTCCACATGTCTTAAGTCTGACACAGCAGAACAACAAACAAATAGAGGTAGCATATGGCTGGATGAACTGATCTGAATTGTTGAAATATTTCAAACATATTAACATGCTTCTCAAAAGCGCTTTTATTTCCCTTGAGCATTACTCAAATAAATCTTTTCTAGATACCCTTGATTTTGTGCTGTGTTACTCTGATTCTACTCCTCTTCAGAAACACTCTTATACACCTCTCCTGCTTTAAGGACTAGGCTCGTGGCACAGGACCAGCTTCTCTCAGACAAACGTTTCCCTGCACAGCTGCACTGCTTTTCATTGTGTTGGAGGCTGGCTTCAATTTTTCGTTAGCAAAAATGCGTACAAATATTTCTTTCATTTTTCACAAAGAATTGTAGAATGGTTTGAGTTAGAAGGGACCTTAAAGATCACCTAGTTACAACCCTCTTGCCATGGGCAGGGACATCTTCCACTGTACCACGTTACTCAAAGTCCCATCCCTCCTGGCCTTGAATATTTTCAGAGATGGGGCACCCACAGCTTCTCTGGGCAACCTGTGCCAGTGCTTCATCACCCTCACAGAAAAGAATTTTTTCATAACAATCAATCTAAATCTACCGTCTTTCTGTCTAAATGATCACTATTCCATTGTTCCACATCCACAAGGTCTGGCAGAGTGTTTAGGTTAGGACCAAACACAAAAAAAAAAGCTGGGCCAGGTTTATATTCTCAGTTCTTGCTTTTTTTGAGCTACCAAGATGGAGAGATGTGTGGCTGCCTTTGGAGCTGGGAACTAGAGACCAAAATTAATGAAAATAATTAATGAAAATTTTACACAAGATTTTTCTTCCATATAAAATGATACAAGTAAAGGAGAAGGAACAGGAGAATAATTCATGTGTGTAACAAGAGATGATCACCCCAACATTTATTAGCAGTGATGTGTTTGGTTAATCCCTAGTTTTGGAAGGAGCCCAAACATCACAGACACAACAGGGAAAGGATTTAGGAGCAATACTTGAACTGCTCAGTCTCGATTATATAGTAGTGTCACTGACAATACCATATTAATACTTTTGGCTTTAAGCTCACTGAGTACACTGAGCTGCAGGCAGAAATAGATGAGGTATGTGTTTCTGGATTCTCAAAAAGCCTGCTAAGTCTATCTGAATTCAAAACTTCTCCCTTAATCCCTCTCTGGACCCCAAATCAGCTAAGAAAAAAATCTGAATACAGTTTTACTTGCACAGCTTCCTGTTTCTATCTCAGCAAAGCTTTGTAAAAAAAAAAATTTTTTTTTCTTAATCTACAGCCAGTATGTGGGGGAGACATGAGCACATGGGCTGCCATGACCCCACACAGGCAGAACCCCTGCCTGCAATATGAGTAGCACATCTCCTGCACCAGTTTTCTAAATCCTTCTGTCTTCCAGCCAAAAAAAAGCTCCCTCCTAGTTTGAGGAAAGGTTTTTATAATCTTTAGATGCTTCACTGTCTTGACAAACCTCCTTTGAAAGTGTCCAGTACAACAGCTGAAGATCACACCCCCACAATATGCTCATTTTCTCAGATCCTTTGTGTTATTTAATACCTGAATCACAAGATTCTCATAACAGATTTTATGAGGAGTATGAGCGGAGAGGACTTTATGAGCCAAGTGACTTCCTAGGCTTACTCTGCACTACAACCAAAGGCGGCTGTTGGCTGCTCTGGAGCCCAATTTTTCTGTCTTGAGTCCACTACCTCAGCAGCTGGTTTAGGAATGATGGCACTTCTGCAAATTAGAGGGGGAGGTGAAACAGATGTCTCTTTTGAATACACTCATTCCCCTGAGCAATGGATTTCTTTCTCCCTTGCTTAACACTGCTGGCAATTAATTTACTAACATGACCATCTGGGCAAGCCATCAGCCTGGCCATGCTTGGCCCAGGCCTGTCCCTGACGGAGAGATCAGACAACCGTGATCACACATGGGATCAGATCTGTGATCAGGCAACTCCAGTTCTTCTAACCACCTGACCATTCCCTTCAGAATGCCTGAGATGCAGGGATGCATGTTCTGTCCTAAATATAAACCCTTTCCCATAAAGAGTGAGGAAACATCCCAGGTATGCAATCCCAGTTAGCAGTCCCTCCTAAGTGGTGCAATAGTTTACCTCAGGAGAACTTCTGGCTTTCTGCTAACATGAGCCATGCCCCAAATCATCCATATGTTGGTGCCCATAAGATTCCTTTGGTACTGGCACTAGCATATGCATCCAAAGCCAAATCAAATTTAAACATGTAAAACAAGTTCTTGACAGCTCCGAAAAATGGTAAATCATCCTCTGCTGACTGATGGTATGATTTCATTTTCCCACCTAACTCAATGCAAGTTATTGCAATATTGGCAGCTCCCAATGCTTTCTCGTGATGTGAGCGTGATCTAAAAAATCTGCAGCGTTGTGCATATCTGGGGGGTCAGTTAGATCTTCACAGTCTCTGTTTCCCTGTTGTCAGTGGAAATTCCCCCTTTATAGGAGGAGTTAGAACTTTCAGGAACTTCTTTCCTTTTTCTAATTTTCTGATTTCCACTCCAAATACTTTAGCACAACTACGTGCAAACATTCACCTGTCATTTAAAGGTTCTGCCTTGCCTCAAAACAAACATGGCATGCCATAAATACTCTCTTCTTGTGTTTCCTAGATGTTCTGGGGACATTGACAAACTAAAACTTCATAACTGTAAATTGCCATAGGCCTCATCAATCCTTTTTTTAAAAGTGATATTTGTATTCTGTTGTTTGGATGCATCCTTACGTACAAACACCAAGGTTTAAGAGTCATTTGAGAAAGCAAACTGAGACTTCTACAATTTGCAACATAACACTTATCTACAGTGCTGCTATAAGTGATTCTCTCTGGTTCTGTCATCCCCACTGAACCTGTGCCAACATCCCTCTTCTTCTCAGGCACTGTGGGTGAAGCTCACTTACACCTTTCTAACACATTTCTTCAAAGTGCAGTAAAACCTCTTTCCCAAAGAAGAGATCTTTCTCTCTAGTAGCAGTGTCTTGCATAGGATCAGTGCCATAAAGTCTCTCTTCTCCTGGTTCCCCTCCAGAAAATCTCACAGCCCTTTCTGACCCTCCTCATTTAGGGACCAGAGCTGAATCACAACAAATCCAATTCAAATTCTGGGGGCTGCTGTTCAGCCGCTCTTCCTCCTGGCTTTAGTCTGTATCCATAGGAACTGTCTCTAGCTCTGCTATACTGCTCTCATCCTCACTATCAGCTGCCTAACAATGTGCCAATATGCTCAGCAAATGAGCAAGGATCAGCCTTGGCTTTGGGTGCAGGGGAGCTGGAGGAGTTTAAATCAAGGAGTTTTAGCTGCTATTGCAGCCTCCAGCTATTTGCCATTTCTTCACTGGAAACAGTCAGAGTTGAAAATTATTTTTCTGCTTCCTGTCCTCTGGAATGGCACAACCTGCTTGCTGCAAGTAATTTGCACCATATCCTAAAAGGAATATCTACGAACAGATTCTGGCACTGGCCCTAATGCATTAACCACGATGAAATCCCTCTCAGTTATTCAGCTCAAACACTGCCTCCAGTTTCCAGATTTCAGGTTCAAAATCCCTCTGGTCTTATTTTAATTTCTCAAGGTCACTTTTACTTTCTATGAGTTTATTCATTATTCCTTCAGCTGTGATTCAATACTGCCCAGACATTCCTTACCTTGGAATCCATGTTAGCCCTTTGTCCTGAGCTGGTTGCCAGTTACAACAGAGCCTTTTCCGTAAGAGGAGATTGGGATTTCTGCAGAGCAGCCCTGTTTGCTCCCACAAAATGCACCCCCAACCATATTAAAAGTTAGGCATCTGGAAATAGGGATATTTTTTCCACCCCCCTCTCTAGCCTGAAGCCATCTTCCAGCCTGCACTTACAGCCCCGGTTTCTCATTCCTGTGAGGCTCTGGAATTTTACAGCTGCTCTCTTGGTCTTTGTCCTGGCTGTCTCCTTCATTTTCTGCTTATTCTCGGACCTTAATGCAACTTCAAAATACGTGACCTTGTGATGTGGGATGGAATTTCATGGGATAATGGATTGAATGAGGTTGTTAAACTTGGAAATTATTCTCAACAGCAGAAATAAACTGTAGAGAGTAGTGGCCTAAGTAGGCTTTAACTTCAAGCATCTGTTTTGAATGCCTCTTTAATATTTTCATAATTTTTGGCCTTACACACTCTCTGGCAGGCTCTCTGCTTCAGATGTCTTTGGAAGTCAATACATGAGTAGCTTTTATGCATTTAGCAAGTTACTTCTTTTCTCATGGTACAAGAAATTTCTCATAACTTCAATTTCAAATCTAAATAATCAAGTCTAAATAATCTTTTTGCCTCAGGCAAGCATTTAACCCTTTGGGCTGTACAGTTTAATTTATTTTTTAATGAGGTTTCTTATTACTATTCCAGTGTTTGTGGTTTTTTAAATTAACAGTAGTGGATTTTTTGGCTTCTGCTGCTCCTGCAGATACTGACTCCAGTTCCCTATTGCCACTCTTGTGGTACCACTACAAGAGTAAATAGCCTGAACATGGGTCTTGTGCTCAGCTCAGGGCCAAGGCAAAACATGTCCCTTCCCCTGCGAGCTCCCTGGTCGAGGCAGGTATTGATGGTGTCTGAAAATCTACTTTCACCATCACACCCCCGTGATGCTTATCCAGTCAATCAAAGGCTGATTGAAGCATCACTGCTTTTGTGGCTGCTGTTCTCACATCATCTGTAACCTCCCTCCGCCAGCCCTCCTGGCTGGGCAGGCGGCAGCACTGCTCTAATGTGGCACTTTCTCTAATGAAGGCTGGCATTTTGATCCATAAAAACTGTGTCCTTTGTCAATACACTTCAATCAAGCCTAAGCTTTCTCAGCATAGCTGTCATGTGGCCCCCTTCCACCCTCTAAAATAACTGGCACCCTGATATTGTTGTCCAACCTGATAATCTTCCCTCTGCTGCATTTCTAGTATCTCTATTATGTCAATATTCATACATAAAACCAGGTGGAACAGGGACTTTGGTTCCCCACACCCTATTTCTCAGGCTGTTAGGGTTGCAGAGAAGCACTTGTGTGTCTGACAGATAACAAATAAAACACAGAGCAGTTTTGGGCTTATGAAGAGCTGTGGCCATGAGGGCAATGTATCCCCATTTCCTGGGGACCTGGTGGCAGCTGCTCTCAGAAGTAACCCTGACTCAAACTTGCAAAGAACTCACAGAGTGTCATACTCTGTCTAGATTATATGCTGATTTTATGTTCCATTTTTAAAGCTCCCTGAAAGAGCTTTCTGGGGATTAAACAGCATACCCTGCTGTGGTGGGAAAGGTTTCTAGTAAAAGAAGTGAGCTAGGGAAAAGTAATCAACACCTTTTTCCCCTATTTCAAATACACATACAAATTCGTATGTTCCTGTGGGAAACTTTTCTTTCCTTTAGAAAAAGTTAATTGTCCACAGAAAATTTTCTCCCCCTTCTTACCTCCTTCAAAAACCCAGCTGCATTTCCAGTAATGTTTTATGCCCTATTTGACCCTTTTGAACTCACTTGCAAAAAATATGGAATGCTGAGGAGTGGGTGTTAAAGTCTTGACTATATTTTCTTCCTCCATTAATGAATGAGTTAAAAGGGAAGATGTTGTAGGTGATAGGCTGCTTTGGAGGAGGAAGAAATTCAAGTGATCCCTTTCCAAATAGGCATCTGTGCTTCTTCCATTCATTTCCTTCACCATGGCACAACTCCACAGAATTATTTATATATTTAAAGAATATATCTTATATATCTTGTATATAATATAAAAATGTAATTATATATTTTGTATATAATATTATGTCTTTTTAATATATTCTCTAAATTTCCCCTCCTTAGTCTCTGACCAGAAAGAAAGTCACAGGTTTTCAAACTTAGAAACAACTTACTGAAAATTAACAACCCCCCCAAAAAACAAACAAAATAAATCTGCAGGTACCAAGAAGACAATAGAGTTAAGCAATGCACAATTATAAAGACAAAACTATGACAGATATAAATACATTTTTCCCTGAATTGGCTCCCCTTTGCCCCCTGCATCTGTGCAAAACTCAATTAATTCATATATATATGACAAGAATTTTTATAATGGGCAAGAAAATGACTATTATGTTTTCACTATCATCCATCATTGTGGTAACATCTGGCCAAAGAGACAGTATGACTAAAACTGTGAATTTGAACAAGTTAGTTATGTAAGTGGGTTATTTAACTAACAGAGGCTCAGAGCACCAAATTCATCAATTAGCTTGTCTGGAGTCAAACAGGGGATGAATCCCACTGCCTTTTTTAGCCATGTGATACAAAGGATGCTCTGAAGTACAAAATACAGCTTGTATTACATATTTGCCCTCCAGATGTTTACATCTGAATATTTGTTGTTTCACTGTAGATTGTAGATGTGGGGAGTTCTAGCTGCTCTTTGGCTTCTGCTGGGAAAAAAACAAGCCACGTGTATAAATGCAGGACATGGAATAATTTTTGAGTTACAAAATGTGCAATAATATTGCACATCACGATTCATTCTATCTGCCCTCTGCACAGGCAAGAGGAACACTTAACTTATCTAATGAGATGAGGACAGCTCACAGGGCTTCCCCAAATACACCCTGAAGGGACAAGGGTACAGCTTCCAGCCAATGCTGTTTTTTAGATTCTCAGCAATGGCAGGCTGGGGGCATAAACAGGATTCCAGGGGAGGCTAATGAATTCCCATTAGATTTCCCTAATTAGCCACAGATTAGTTCTGGACATGTTTCACTTCACTGCCATCACCCCCACCAAGTGTTTGGTTTCACACTCCGTCCCATCTCCATCTCCCCTCACTCATGCTCACCCGAGGGCTGTGGGTGTGCTCAGCATGTCCTTGATGTTCCAGACGTTGAAGTTCATGTTGTTCTCAGGGCTGACACCCCAGCAGGGAGCCCCCAGCCAACACCATGGCCCCTGTCCTCATGGCCTCTCCCCGCCAGCAGCGGCCATGGTGCCACAGTGCCCTGCAGGGAGGAGGGAGATGGAAGAAGATGACCAGCCCCTCTCAGGGCAGTGTCACCTGTGTCCTGTGGCTGTGGGGACAGCCTAAGGGGACACGGCCCTGCAGGCCCAGGGCAGGCCTGGCCTGGGGCCCTCCACAGGCCTGAGATGCAGCCGACCACTGGACTTGCCCACTTTGTGGGGGCCTGAGAGGCCTCAGCGCCCTGGGGCAGTCCCAGGGTCTCACCCCAGGGCTGGAGGTCCCTGGGGTCAATCTGGGCCTGAGGGTCCTTGGCTTCACCCCAAGCTGAGGGTTCCTGGATCACACTCTGAGGCTTGAGAGGCCTGGGGATCCTATGGGGGTCCCTGGGTCTCATTCCAGGGCTGAGGGTCCCTGGATTTCACCTCAAGGCTGGAGGCCTCTGGACCTCACCTCGAGGCTTGAGATGCCTTGAGGTCCTATGGAGGTCTCTGGGGTCACCCTGGAACTGTGTGTCCCTGGATCCTTCCCTGGAGCTGAGGGTCCCTGTGGTCACCTCAGGGCTGAGGGTCCCTGGATCTCACCCTGAGGCTAGGGGATCTCTGAATCTCACCCTGTGGCCATGGACCCAGGATCAGCCCCAGCTCCAGTCACTCTGCAAGCCAGCCCTTGCCCCTCACCTGGAAGCATAGCCTCGGGCACAGAGGGTCATCACAGGACACTGGGAGGAAGAGAAAGCTGAAAGCTTGAAACCTGGCACACTGAGGATCGTTCCCATGGGAGCACAGCAGCCGTAGCACCCATTTCCTTCATTTCCAGAAGCTGTGTGGTCTCTCATGTAAATACCTCTGGCAGAAATGCAGAAGGATTTAATTTCACCCATCAGAAGTATAACAAAAATAACTATCATCTAAACATTCCCCAGAGAAACATTCTCAAATATAGTTTTACTGGATTTTTTTGCCTTGTGGTTCTGTAACCTCCATGTTTAGGAATGTAAAACAGGCATGCTTGCTTGCATATTTTTTCCTCCTTTAATTCAAAACTATTTCAATACTAGTTAAAATGTTTTTTCCTGGCTCTGAAGATACTCCATAAGCACTAAACCACCACAGAAATAAGGTTGACATAAATTCATGGATGGATCAGGGGAATTACTTACATTCCCCTTTATTCTCTTTTGCCTTTAGTGTTAAAGGCAGCCCGGAGCTCAGGGGTGACAAAACAACGGCTTTCTTGATGTATATATCTGGTTTCCTAATCAAATCCCATGTAGATAAATCTTTCACTTTAGATAAAAAAATAAAATTCTGGCCTTTTACCCATAAAAAACCTATTGGAGTGACTTCACTGCATTGTTTTTGCTTGACATTACAGCAGTAGAGTTGGTTTAAATAGCTTGGATTAATCAAGGCAGCTTGATACCTCCCAGCTAAATGAGAAGACTCTGATGGGTTGATTTTCTAGGACCAGAGTAGGGTGTTGCAGCTTGGACCATGTTCCTCCTTCAGGGATGGGGTAGTGGCTGGGCTGTCCAAGGCAGCCATGGGCTGGAAGGCAAACCTTCCTCCAGAGAGCCAAGCTGATGGAAATGTTGATGTTCTATTGCACTTTTTGAGTAAATAAAAGCCTTGTTCTGCTCCTGAACTGCCTATGGCTCTGTTGTACAGGCCAGTGCATGGCACTGCTGCCAAGAGCCTTGCTGTCTATCCAGGTCCTATATGGCACTGCATCATAAACAGTGATTTTCCACCATTTTATTGCTCACGATTGAAAAGTTGGCCCAGATCTCCCTGCAGAAGAGACTGTAGAGTCCTGTACTCATTTACAATACTTCCACTGCCATTAGAAAAGGAATTACCGGTGCTGTGTGCACTGGCAATAAGGCTCGATGTTATTTTAAGTACTTAGAAAGAGCTATTCCTATTTCTGATGTGGCTGGAGCCTTCTGGTGTGAGCGTCTAGCGAGTTTGTGGAATATGATAAATGAGATTTTTGTATTTCCATCTCTCCTGACAACGGAAAGAAATTTGTATATTGAAACACTTTTTTTTAATTATAGGTCTGACAGCTACCTCCATTTCCATCTCCCCCATCCATAACATGCTCTGGGGAGATTAACCACATTGCCAGGCACTGGCTCATAGCTCTCTGAATATCTGAAATAACAGTCTATGCTTCTAGCATTAGGGAAGGTGGCCAGATACTTGTAGTCTTTCCTTTAGTAAAAATTAGCAGAAGCTTCCAGGAGATAGACAGCAATATACTTGGTACGTCCCTCAACTTTTTTAATTTCATAGCATATTTCATTAGAAACTCACAGGACCTCTTCAGTTAATAACGTCAGTCTGCAAAAGTGGTCAGGACCCTTGTCTATCCATCCCTGAGATGTCCTTGGACATTTTCCTGGGAACCTTTCTCCCCTCATTCGAATAGGATTCTGGACTCGTGCTCAAAAGCAGAGATAGAAAAGAATGAGAAATCCACACGTAATGAGAGGTCACAGATTTCTGTTCCCCTCGCGTGGAGGAGCCAAGCCAAAAGGCACTCCAGTGGGTCGATGTGCCAGGAAAGTTTGTGCAGGAGGCAAAGTGCCGCTGACAGAGGGGCAAACCCCTGTGGGGCAGGGATCATCAGCCTCACTGCTGGAAACACTGCAACAATGAGGGGATCCTGAGATGCAGCTTCCCCCTCCAGCATCCTCTGGCTCTTGCAGCTGCCACCGCCTTGAATTTGGAAAAGTAGCCTTGGGCACCCCATCAGCAGCAGGGAGCTTGTGAAGTTGGCACACAGGGATGTCAATGTGCTGGTGACTCAGCGTCTTGATTTATCCCACTCATGCGATGCTCCTGCGGGTAAAGCTTATTAATCAGGCCTGTGTTTCCAATGCAGCTCCATGATTTAGGGTCCCCCATGACTAAAGTTTTAGCAGGAGTGGAATTATTACATGCCTTGGTGGCTTCTGGAAAGAGCTGTCAGGGTGGGGAGATGTACCAAAGTGGCAGCAAGGGGTCTGTCACCTTCCAGGACCCCAAGAAGGACAAGCCCACCAGCGCTGAGCACAGGTCAGCGAGTGCTGAGAAATACTCATAGAAGGCTGGAGCACATTGTGCTTAGAGGAGGGGTTCTCTGTCCAGGCCCCCACCATAGCACAAACCACTGACCTCCTCCCCGGCTGCCAGCGCATCCTCCCGGCTCTAATTTGGGGCTCACTGTTGATACTGGCTCTGGCACAGCGGTGGTTTCTACGGCAACTCCAGAGGCAGATGCAGGGATGCTTCCAGCTGAGGTACCACCAGCCCAGGTATCCCAAGTTGTTCCTCCCAACTCACAGGCAAACAGCCATGCAGTGCATCAGGACAGACCCTGCAGTCACTGTGCCAGGTGGGCACCAGAGGCAATGGAGCAGCAACATGAAAACATCTTCTGAATGCTCTTTTATGAATCATTTCCAACTTTTCCCATGCTGTGATGCCCCCGGGACATGACACAGCCTGCCACAGCGGTGTGTCTGATTCTGCCGCACTCTGATGGGATTCAGTCTCCTGTCTCTACAGCCTTGCAGCCCACCCGAGGCTCAAGCTGGCTGTCTTCTCTAAAAGGTCAGGCATCTGTACTTGATATTTACCTGGACTTGTGAGATCTTTCTAATGTACCAATGAAAGATCAAACCCCTCACCTGCTCTCTGCTTCGGGTGTGGGACTCTGTGTGGAGCCAAGAGCAGCAAGGCTCAGGTGAGCCCATAGCACTGGGTAATTCAAGCATCACCCCCCCCGATCTTGCAGTGCACCCCTAAACACCACCCACAGACACCACCAGTATGGAGCTTACATTCCCTTCCTGGTTGCCAGTAAGCAAGATTGCGGTGCTCCTGCCTACAGAAGCTGGACACAGTTGGACCCAGCTCTCCCACACACCAGCCACAGTCCATCCTTTGAGATGGGGCTGTGGTGCTGGATAGGTCCCAGGAGCCCTGACATTAGGCATCTCTTATTTCTTCTCAGCATCCTGGCAGCCCTCACCATTCCCTGCCTCTCTCACACCCGTGCTCCCTCCAAAAAAGTCCCTCTCCTGCTGCTGCCTTCACCCTGCACAGCCTCTTCACCCACAAGAGGCCAAGCAGGAACAAGGCTGTGCCAAGGCGGAACAGCCACTGCTCAGCTTCCCCTCTCCAAACAGGGGCTGGATCTCTACACCACATTGCTCCGCTCACTCTGGAGGTGGGAGAACAAGAGTTACCCCTGCTCCACAGTATGGAGTTACTGAACTCTGCCTTGGGAGGGGTTTTCCTGACAAGCTGCGGCATATGTCTGCCTGGAGTAGCATAACCAGAGACGACACAACTCCAGTGGGATAAAATTCCATGTGTTTCTTTTATTTGAGGTGCTACATCACCTCCCAGGCACTGAGCTACAGGGCACCTCTGTGCTACATGAGACATCAACTGGGTCTACGACGACACAGCACTCACTGCTACACACACGGCACGGACACGCCGTGGCACAGATGGGGCCGGACAGGGCAGTGAGGCCAGCAACAGTCCTGCCACCGCTGCTCCCTCCACACTGCTGGCAATGGCCATCCCACCAGGCAGGAGTTTGCCCTGGGTTTCATTGCCACAGTGCTGCAGGAGCTGGGAGGAGTTTTCAAAACTGCAGCTGCTCTGGTGCCTGGCATCATGGGACAGAGGCTTCCTGGAGCTAGGTCACCCTGGGTGAACATATGGGTGCTCACACACCCTGTCCCCATCTTCAGGCACTTGGTGCTTGGCCAGGGCTGGTCCCTGAGGTCCCACTCAGGGCACATCACGCAGGCACAGAGCCTCGACAGCGCCACTGGGACCTTGGGCCACACCGCCGATGACGAAGAGCAGGCTGGGCGCTGGGCAGCTGGAGCAGGAGCAGCGGCCAGTGGGCATGGGGGGCAGCGGCTCCCACTTTTTCAGTGAGAGGCTGAACCCTTCCACTGAGTCCAGTGGGCAGGACTGGTTCCCTGTGGAAGACAGAACAGACATCAGCTCCCATGCAGATCCCCCTCCCCCCTCCAGGCTTTCACATCCCCTTTCCCCTTCCACATCCCTTTGATGCCTCAACAGGAGCCCTGGGCTGCACGGGCTCTGAGATCCCAGAGGCAATTAGTGGAGGCACAAGAGGATTAGCGGAGTCCCCACAGGGATGGATGCTGGCACTAATGCCACACTTCTGGCTCTGCCCCCGCAACCACTCCTCACCCTCCCCCCCTCCCCATGCCAGCACACTACAGGGATAAAGGGAGGCCAGCTCCAGCTGCAGCAGGACTCAGGAGCAATGCCACACTGCAGGGATGCAGCCAGCACCACTCCCCATTCCCCCAGTGATCTTGGGGGTCTGGCAGCCCTCACTGAAGGGCTGGGGGCGCTGTGGCTGGCACCAGGCTCCCCAGGAAGCCCTTCCTGCCGTATCCCCTCTGCTGAGTGACAGCACTAACCTTTCCCCAGCTCTCTCGGGAAAGGGATGCAGCACTGCAGCCCTGCACAGTGGAGCTGAGCCACCATGGGCTGTGTGAGCCCAGCATGCTGCACATGAGCTGGAAAAAGCCTGGTTGGGGGGTGAAAGGGGCAAGTGGGACAGCCTGTGGGAGAGGGCAGTAGGGTCCCCCCAGCACCTGTGAGGGCACAGAGAGATGTTGCTGCAGACAGTGTTGCAGTAACCCCCTGGCTTTGCACAGCCAACCTTCCTACTGCCATGCAGATCACTGATGTGCCACAAAGAATGGGGATGGGAACATGGCCACACGCCTACCCCCAGCATTACCGAGGCCACCCATGGCCACCACTCTTCCTCCCAGGCATCCAGCCACGAAGTCGGCTCTCTTCTCCTTCATACGGATGGTGCGGCTTGGTTTTCTCCACACACCTGGGTATGAGAGGGAGTGAGCATCACCCGCTGGGGTTCCTCTCTGCACACCAAGGCCAGGACACCCCCAGGTTAATCACTCCCTGGGACTAGGGAGCACAGGGCAGGATTCACCATGGGTGCAAGGGGTTGATGCTCAGAGCCCAGATAATCATGTCCCTCAGGCACAGACAACCCTCACCAACTCACAGAGTCATCCTGAACCCACAGAAGATGCTCCCACCTCACCCAGGGGCATGGTGCTCACCCTGCGCAGGATCAAACATCTCCACGGTGTTGACGAAGTGGGGACGGGAATAGAAGTTGTGGGGCCCTGGCTGCTGCAGCCCGCCCAGGCTGAAGACAACCCCATCAGCCATGGCACAGGCAGCAAAGGCGCGGCGGCTGGGCACACTGGGGTAGCGTGTCCAGCTCCTTGTCTCCAGGTCAAAGGCCTCGAAGGCGGTGACGGGCAGCTTGCCTTGCCGACCTCCTGTGCACAGAGGAGATGTTGTGGCTGCCAGTGCCTCGAGCTGGCACCACTGGTGTGCTCAGCAAGCAGGATGGGGCCCGCTGGCTGCAGTGCTGCGCAGCACGGAGCCACCCTGGGGTGCACCAGGTCATTCTCTGGCCTGGGAACAGTGGAAGGAGAGGGCAGAGGCACAGGGGATGCTCAGTTTGCCCCAGCAGCACCTACCCAGGACGAAGATCTTGTTGCCCTGCAGGAAGGCAGAAGCCCCATAACACGGGGTGGGCATGGAGGGCAGGGGCTGCCAGTGGTCCTTTGCTGGTTCATAGACACGGACCAGTGCCTGGGGAGAGGTGTCCACACCCATTCCCCCCAGAGCATAGACAGCTCCATCTGGAAAAGAGGCAGCAGTGAGGCAGGGGGAGCTGTGGGCAGTGCCGAAGGGCTGGGAGTCCCCCCATGCCCTCCAGTGCAGGCAGCACGGGCACTGCCGAGCCCCACAGCCAGACACTGCTCCAGGGCAGCTAGGGGACGGTGAGTACAGCCAGGCCTGAGCCTGGCAATGCCCTGACCGCACTAGGACCCTCTCGCCCCCCTCTCCACCCCATCCGTCAGGCGCAGAGAAGAGCACAAGGCCATCCTCTCTAATTATTCTCGGCAGCACCATCTCCCTGGAGACACCATGGCAACACAGCCATACTGCCAAATCCTGCTCTTGTTTCCAGTGCAGCCAGCCGGCACCCCTACCTGCTCCCACCACTGTCCTGACATCTCCTCTGCCCTGCGCACCACGCTGCAGCCTGGTCCACGCCAGAGCATCCCTGTCCAGGGAGCAGACATGGGCACCACATACAGGGACCAACCCTGGCTCCTGGCATGCTGCATTGTGCCAAGACTCCAAGGATGCTCAGCAAACTTTGAGCAGGAGTCACAAAATGTTCCTATCCCTCACCTCTCTGCACAGCTGAGATGCCCATGGAGGCCTGAGCCAGTGCCGCCTTCTTCTCCCACTTGCCCTCATCCACGTGGTAAACCTCAACGGAGGCGAGGGGGCTCTGCGCCGCATCCACGCCGCCCACCACCAAGATCTGCTTGCCCAGGGCGAGAGCGGCAGCTCCAGCCCGCGGCGTGGGCAGTGGTGGGAGCGTGGTCCAGCGCTGGGCTGGGAGGTCGAGCACCTCGGCAGTTCCCAGGGCTCGCCCGCCGCCCCCGCAGCCGCCCAGCACGAAGAGCTGCCCGTCGCGGTGCGCGGCGCTGCAGTACACGCGCCGCGTGGGCATGGCGGGGAAAGTGGCCCATGCGAAGGCGCTCGCGCCCGCCGCCATGGGCCAGCTCAGCCGCCCCGGGGGTCCCCGGGCTCTGGCCCTGCCGTGCCGCCCATCCGGCCCGGCTCGGCACTGGTCCGGCCCACGGCCTCCTGCGGGGAGAGCATCCGAGTCAGCGCCCAGGCACCCACCGCTCCCCCAGCCCCAGCTAGCCAGCTCCCCTCGGCGGTGCGACAGCTCCTGTTCCGCGGGGCTGCCTGCCCACCCCCTCCGGGCTCCCGATTGCGCCACACGGCTCCCTATCCGCCCCCTCCGGGCTGCCACTCCCTGGGGCTCTCTGCCCGCACCTACCGGTGCTCCTGCTTCCCGAGGTTCCCGCACCCCGGGCTCCCACTACCCGGTGCTGCTGGTACACAACCTGCACTCACTGGGACTCTCGCGCGCTCGGGGCTCTCTACCCGCATCCGCCGGGTCCGTACCCCCCAGAGGCTTCCCGTTCACAATCCAGATCCCGCCAGGTTCCTGCTCTCGGCGCACCGTCCTCACCCCCGGCGCTGCCCGCACTCCCGCCTGCAGCCTGCAACCCTCAGGGCTCCGGCGCACTGTCCCGCAGCCCGCACCCACAGGGCTCCCGCCCACAGCTCGCAGCCGTCGGCGTCCCCCGGGCTCCCGCTGCAACGCCCGCACGCCCGGCGCTCCCCGGACTCCCGCCCGCAACCCCTGACGGCCGCTCCGCCGTACCCGGACTGCCCGCTCCGCTTCGCTCCGCGCCGCCCCGCCCCGCGCCACCCCTCCGCCGGGAGCGGGACAGGGGCAGGGACCGGGACCGGGACCGCGCTCACCTCTCCGCCCGTTCCGCCGCTCTCCCCGCCGCTCCGCGCTACNGCCCGGCCCTCCCGGTGCCACCGGCCCGCCGTGCCCTGGCCCCCCCGCCGTGCCCCGCTCCCCTCCGCCCGGCCCTCCCGGTGCCACCGGCCCGCCGTGCCCTGGCCCCCCCGCCGTGCCCCGCTCCCCTCCGCCCGGCCCTCCCGGTGCCACCGGCCCGCCGTGCCCCCGCAGCGTTCACCTCGCCGAGAAGGAGCCACCGCAGGGAGAGGGGCTGGAGAGACCCTGGCTCTTTGCTCCCTTGCTGCACGGTGCCGGTGCCAGAGCCACACAGTGCCGGGCTCCAGGAGTCGAGAACCGACCGTCCTACCCTGGAGAGGACCCCTGTCCTGTCACCACTGCAGGGACAGAACACGAGCTCAGCCCTACTCTGAGCACGACCTTGCTGGGGTCTCAGCAGTGTCAGGAAAGGTGCACATGGGTCTCAAACCCTCCACCAACACTTCTGTCCCCACTTGGCTGAGCCAGGCAAATGAACACGCTGGGAAAGGCGTTTCCCACCCATCAGCACAGGCAGAGCCAAGGGCAGGCAGGAAACTCACACAGAAATGAGCTAAAAACGTTTGCTTTAAAAACAGACAGAAGTGACAAGGCATCCTCCGAGAACACTGCACCACAAATGGCACCTGGGAATGCTGCTGATAACACTGCACTCATCCTGGCACCTGTTCTGCACCAGCCATCACTGCAGGAGCGGGAAGGGAGGTGCGAAAACTGCGAGGCTGCCTGCATCACAGTATGGTGGAAAGGACCTGCCTGGTGACTGCAGGGGGACAGTGAGCCCCAGCCCTCATGCAGAAGTGGGCACCATGGGCAACACTGCCAAGGAATGGAAAACCATTTCCTCCAAGAATCCCATCACATAAGCTCCCATGATGCTTGTGTTTGCTCATGGAGGCTCCTGATAGGACTGAACGCCCACATTGCACATTGGAGAGGTAACAGCTTGAAGCAGGAGCCCGCCAGGGACTTTGCCTGCATGCAGCAGGAAGCGAGAGGTGTCCCAGTCTGGAGCCACTCAGCCCCATGAGGTAGTATCACTGTCCATCCCACTGCTGGCGTGGGGTGTCCTTCTCCATGCAGGCCAGGTAGCAGTTGTAGTTCTCCTCACACCTCCTCACACAGCGCAGGAAATAGTCCTCATCAGCGATGGCCTCCAGCAGATTGGTTTGCACCAGGCAAATGTTGTACAGCTCTGAGGTGGGCACACTCCTGGGACTGCTGCTACCCTGCTCCGAGAACACCTGCAGGGAGAGCAGAGCCTGGCAGCAACGCACAAGCCCTGTGGTACGCTCTGCCCTCCCCTCGGCCAGGCGCCTCCCTGCTGGCTGTGTGTTGAGGGCAGAGAGCAGAGTGATCTTATCTCCACTCTAGCAGCAGAAGGTGAAGTTTCTCGAGACTGCCCCCTCTCCCAGAAAGTGCCTTTGACTCTGAACCAGCTTGTCACATAGGGGCCTGGTGCTCCCTTAAGGAAACAGGCCACACTACGCAGCTGGAAGAAAACAGCTCTGTGGAGCAGGTGACTCCAGGCAAACCTCTGCCAACAGCTCTTCCTTTAGCTGCCACAGGAGGGAACACGGACTTCACCTTCTGATCTTCACCATGGCCTGCTTAAAGCCACCTGGCAATCTGTTTCACTCCCAGTGCTGCTTCGTCACCACCACTGACATGGGGACAGCTCTGCAGAGCTGGTGATGCAAGAGGAGGGGAGAATGGCATTCAACCTACTGATCTTGGTTGCAGGACAGCAAGGTCCCAGCAGTGAAGATGAGCCCTGCTGGGAAGATGCCTGGCTGATGCCCAGACTCCCACAAAGTCTGCTGCTACCATAACTGGATTCTATCTGTGTGATCCAGCATGGGAGCAGCCCCAGGGCTGGCTGCATGGCTGCCATGAGATTAGCAGAGCAGCCTGACTGACCAGCCGTGCAGGCTACCAATGCCAAAGGAGGAACTCCTTGATCAGACAAATAGCCTGAGGTTGAAATGCAGCAAGTGGAGCTGTGTGAACCATGCTCCAGCTGCTGCAGATCTGCATGTGGCAGCCATTGCAGTAGCTCCCCTCAACCAGGCATGGCACAGACCAAACCCTATTCCTGACAGGTCTGTCCAGGCAATGACAATTCCTGCCACCAGCTACAAATCCGTAAGCTGAGAGAGCTTGTATGGAAGGGAATATCCAATGAGCATCTCATCCCTTGCCAATCCCAGGCTGCCTGGCAAACACTGCAGACAATTCCCTGGCTGCTGCATTTTCCCCCCTGCACTGTCTCCAGATGGATGGAAACAGGCAGGGGTTGAGGCTCGCCCGTGGACCTGCAGCTGTTGCTTGAGCACTGACAGCTGCCCAACAGCCAGGCAGTTCTGTCTGCATAAACATTCTGTTTCCCAAGTGTGCTCCCCACAAACACTGCCCTTTCATTCAGATGGGTGACAGGCTGGCAGCCCTGATATCAGCGCTGCTGCCTCCAGGTGCAGGGCTGACTCAGTGGGGAGCAGAGGCAGCCAGCACCTGCTGTGCATTGCTGACGGCTGATCTCACCCTCCCTGTACATTGCTGCCACCGACACTGGTGGCACAGGATGCAGTGACGCCTGGGCTATGCCTTGACCCCCCTTTTGCAGCCTCATGCAAAGGGGACAAAACATGTCTGACCTCGCCAAGGACACCCCTAGTACAGGCTGCTGATGCCAGAGGGGCCTTCAGACACGTACCTGGGGGTGAACAATGGTATCTGCATCGTCCAGTCGGATGTTGTCATCAATGAAGATGTGGTGAACGTCAGGATCATGGAGGTCTATCCACAGGGGCTTCCCACCCTGGGAAGAGAACTGATTTCTGGCCCACCTGAAACAGTAATTGTTAGAAGGAACAGTCAGGGGAGGAAGAGGGTGACAGCTCCTGGGTAATGGCAGACCGTACTGCAGGCCCAGAGCACCCTCTGAGCCAGAGAAGCAGGACGGAGAACATCCTGTCCTGCTGCCCATGGCCTCCTGGGAAAGAGGCATTTTGCATCAAGGTGACAAATCAGGGGGTCTTTGGAGAAAAGCAGGATGTACACCAGGGGATGGGGACCCCAGGAAAGGTGTGAGAGTCCCATGAGGCTGCCCACAGGCAAAATGGGGAGTGCCTAAGTGATAAGGACCCCAACAACATAAAGACTTCAAAACTAGGAGCTATCCCAGAAACTAAGAGAATCACAGGAAAGAAGATAATGCCCAGATCACTTCCTCAATGCCTTGTTTCTCACCAGTCAAAGTGGTCTTGGAAGCCTCCAATTCCCTCAAAGGAGCTGAAGTAGTTGTAAAGCTTTTTTCTGTCTTCCTGGGTGGCCAGACGCTCTGCTCCCCGTGTTAGCACCACCTCTCGCTTGCTGCAGCGTATCTGGCCAGGGGTGAGGTCCACAGGGAGCTGCAGGACCACAGAAAATGGGGAAGGACAGGTTTCCAAAGCAGACAGGTTGTTTCACGCACTGGCAGAGACACCAAGCAGCAGGGTGGACACTTCCCACCACCACAGTGTGGGAGAATGGTGCTGGGGAGATGGCACGAGTAGGCATGGAATGCATCCAACCAAAAATCATTCCCTTCCCAGGGATGGAAAGGAAGGACCTCCCTAGGGGTGGAAAGGAACAACCTCCTAGCTGCACATTGCCCCCATTTCAATCTCTGCTACCCGAAAACACTCCAAGGAATAACTGAAGCATCTTCTAAAGCTCATTCCCAGTGCTCCTGCCCAGTGTGCTGCCAGTGGGAGGAGAGTGCAGCTGCGATCGGCTCTGGGCCAGGGAGCCCTGCTCTGCTGCATCAGCCCCTCCTCGGGAGAAGGCATGCTCTGCCCAACCCGGGATACCCCAAGAGGAGACCATTCCACATAGGATTTGCACACATATGCTCCCCCACAGCTAACAGCTTCATCCAGAGAACCCGGTGCTTTTAAAAGCAGTCTGGCCAAGCAGCTGGAGAGCAGTCTGATGGAAGGGGGCTCCGTGGGACCATCCGGCTGCCCTTCCCCATCACGACAGACCCTCAAGGCACCACTCACCGCCATGTCCCGCAGGGCGGGGAACTGGGGGTGCTGCCCGTCCAGAGCGTTGCTGACGGCCTGCAGGGCTCGGGGCAGGTCGGTGCCGAAGGTCCTGAAGACAACGGCGAAGGCCCTGCCATCCCGGTGCAGCGTGTCCAGGAGGCGGAAGAAGGAGGGCAGGATCAGGTGGTAGCGCTTGCCGGGCTCCCCTGGCACCGACAAGGCGTCCTGCGGCCGGCCCGGCCACTCCAGCAGCCGCAGGTGGCGGGCGTGGAGGTCGCGGAAGCGCCGGCCCGGGCCAGCCTCGGTGAAGGCGGGGTCCCGGCCGTGGCGGCTGTAGTAGCTGAGGGCGCCGGGGCAGGGGGGGAGCAGGGACGGGCGGTCGCTCACCCACTCCCACTTGCCTAGAAAAGAGGAACGTGCTCAGCCCCCGCCACCGTCACACTGGGTCCCCCGTACCTCCGGCCCCGGCGCTCACCGGCGGCCCCGGCGCGGCCCCAGGTGACGGTGCTGAGAAAGGTGTTGAGCGCCGCCCGCGGGGCCTGCCCCGTCACCGTGTCCGCCACCACCACCGTGTTGTTGAGGTCCACGTGCAGAACCAGGCGCCGTCGTCGCCCGGCCCCGCCGCTCATCGCCCCGACACCGACACCGACTCCGACTCCGTTACCTGGTGACGGCGCCGCTTCCGC
>VZTE01005807.1:237375-263620 GCA_013397775.1 Eulacestoma nigropectus | reverse complement strand
GCTGGGGCGGCCTCCGGGCGCTGGAGGCGGAGTCGCGGCGCTGAGGGCCCTGCCCCGGCCCCAGCCCCCCCGCTCCCGGGAGCCGGCGCGGGCCGAGCGCGGGGGCCGCACCCCCTGTCTGCACCAATCACCTCCCGTAGCCCTGCAGGGAGGGGCCGGCCCAGGCCGCCTGCCCACCCCGGGGTCCCGCCGGCCGGCGGGCCGAGCCTTGGGGAGGGGGCAGCGGGAGCGAGGGACGGGCGCTCGGGAAGGGGCATCGCCTATGCTGAGGGGCGGGCCAAAAGGAGAGGCGTAGCGGGGACCTGGCGGCTCCGTCGAGCCCTCCTTGGGACTGCGCACCGGCCTCCAGCTCTACAGGCTGCCCCAGCCCTGAGTCTCGGCCCTGCCGGCAGCCGCTTCCCCCTGCGGTGCACCCGGAGAGCCCTTTCCGTGCTCGGACAGCCAGGCCTCTAAACCCGTGCTAGCATCGCCCTTCTGGTGCTCTGCTTGCACCGTGCGGGTAGTGCTGTGCTCCTGTAGCCCCCCGGCCCCCTAGTAGTGTGTCACGTGAGGGAACCTGCTGTCGGGAGGACAGACTGTCCAGGGGTGCGTCTGCTCGTGGCCGGCTTTCCTCCAATACAGCTGGCAATACACCAAACAGGACCAAGCGGACGGATGTTGTGGAGTCCTGTTCCCATGAAATGTCACAGCCAGAACACCCCTTCAGGTGTCCCAGCTGCTCCTGGGCTTGCTGCAGCCTGAAGATGATCCGTTTTGCAGCCTGTTGAGCACGCGTTGTTACTTGTGCTTCTTCGTTGGTCTCTGCCTCACTGCCAGACCAAAATTAACATTACACCCTCTCTGGCTTTCCTGTACCTGGCACTGCTTGGTCACTTTGGAGGTGGTGGCTCTCACTGCTGGCTGGTGACGCTGGCTGGGGCTCTGTGGGATAACTTCCCTGCCAGCCTCCCCTCCTTCTTGGGAGATCCCCCGCCTGCCACTGAACCAACTGCATTATCCTCCTCCACATCCCTCTCCGGCCGTGACGTCTGCAGAGCACTTGACTGAGATTAGTCTGTCATGTGGAGGTTCTTACTCCCCCACTGACCTGTGCTTTCCCTTCTGTGGCTGCTCTTGGCTTGTGTCTCTTCCCTGCTTGTGCAGCTCGCGGCAGCATGGGCTCTGCTCCAGTGCTGTGGTGAGACCAGAGTTCTGGGGGGAATGTGGGACACGAGTAGTTCCTTACTCTGTCTGCTCAGGCGCTAACTTCTCCATCACAGCTTTCTTGCCTGTGCACTACCCTCTCCAGAAGTGTCTCTGACAGCTCCTGCATTTCCCTGATTAGGGTTTTTAACTGAATCTTCATTATTATTTTGAGAGGTATCAATGAAGCTAAAGATTTTATGCCTTATATGTCTAGCCCCCAGCTGTGGAGCTGTGAGGCCACCAGGATCAGAGTTCTCCTGGGTGCATCCTAAAGTCCTGCCTGGACTGCCCGTCAAGTCCTGCCTGGACTGCCCTTCAGTGCCTATTTTTTATTGAAAGCAATAATTGATGCTTTTATGCTGGGCAGGCAGCTGCGCAGTGCCCTGGGCGTGATCCCAGTGTTGTCCCTCAGGCCTTTGTGCACTTGGCCCTGGTGATGTGTGTTTCCTTCATACCACCCTGCTTGAATTTCCTGCTTCCTCCTCACTTGGCAGCAAGTGTCCTTGGATCAACACCAGTTTGCTGGGACAGCAAGCTGTGGACTGTTGTTCAAACAAGGGAACAGCAAGGAGCAGTGCTGCCTTGCCACAGCATTCTGCATCAATGAAGCACAACTGGAACAGCCTCTAGCCCTGCTGCCAGGTCTCCAGGAGGAAGCTGCAGCTTTGGCAGGGACTCAGAATCAATTTTTGAGCAGCATCAGTTAAGAAGCTGAGAAATTGAAGGTGATGCTGGGATGAAGTTGAAGTGCTTAGGCACTTCTTAGTGTTGAGATGGCTTGATGGTGCTGCTCGTGGTGTGTGCACAGGGAGAGGGTTCAATGAGGGTTCAATTTTTACCAGGGAAGATGAGATCTGGTTACCCAAAGCTGGGGTGGGTCAAACTCAAACTGGAAACAAGCTGCAGATTTTGCTGAGTTAATCACTGGAGTCCTTCATCTTGGGGTGGATTGGATGGGATTTCCTGAAATCTTTGTTTAGGTTGGAGGATATTTTTGTGAGAGATGTTTTGCTTTTATTTCAGAGATAAATGAGTGACAGGATTTTCTTGATGATGCTTCTATCTTGGGTTGAGCCCAGAATCTGACTCAGTGTTTGCGACCAACCATGCCTGGGCTTAATGTTTTCAGGTCCCATCTTAGAAACTTGGGATAATTTCAGTTGCTGTAAGCTAACTGTCTTCTTTCTCCTTTTGAGGTATCAAGGGTTGTTTTTCCAGTAATTTGGACCTTTTTGAAGCACCTACTTGCCTAATGCCATGAATATTGCAGTGAACAATGAGGAAGAAAAAGCTGTCCATTCCTGGTCGAGAATTTCCTCTGCAGGACATAAAGTGCTGGAGGAAGCCCTCCGAGTCTTCAACCCGATGTCCAAGGACCTTTCGGACACAGAGACCCAGCTGGTGGCCTTCATCCAAGGCCTCAAGGAGGAAGGCTACCAGCCCACGATTCTGAGAAGTAAGGATGTGTACGGGTATAGCTCGTGCACAGCAGTTACACCGAGTCAGATGGAAGAAAACGCATGGCGCAACTGCGCCAGCACCACTGAGTCCACTCAGAGTCCAGCCAGGAACTCAGTGGCAAAAGTGGCCCCTTCGCCCACCAGCATTCCAGTGAGCTCTTTGAAAGTCTCTGGTCAGCCAGTCTCCAAAGGGGATTCGACAAATCTCCTCTTGAACTCCTTGAAGCAGACAGGATCTGGCACATCCAAGGCAGCGGCAGTGGGCTTCCCTACAAGCATGTATCCTGATGTGTATCCAGCCATGAGACTGTCAGTGGTTCTGGAAGCCCTGGTGCCACTGAAAACCGCAACATCCTGTTTGGAGTCCAAGTACACACAAGGGTGTCTTGGGATCTCACCCTCAGACCTTAAACTCCTCAAGACTTCAAGTCCGCCGAGGCAGTTTTCTTCAGGCAAGAGCACTAAAATAACCGAAGGCAAGGGGTACAAGCATTCGGTCAAGAAAGCACCAGATTCTGCCACCCACGCTTTAAGCCTTCTAAAGGGACCAAAGGGTGGAGTGCTGCAGGAGAGCAACGCCTGCAAAGCCTCAGGAGTTCTCAATGGGAGAGTCACAGGCAGCTCATCCCAGGGCTGCACCACAGCACCACAGCCCAAGACCTTGAAAATCAAGAATAAGGAAGCTCTGGTGGGAAAAACAGAGTGGAAGGACAGCAGCACTTACCGGGAGAGCACTGGGCAGAAGAAGAGAAAAGCTACCGAGGCAAGAGAAGCACCACAGAGGAAAAAAGCAAATACCATTCCTGTCCGAAAGAAAACTCGACAGGCTCAGAGCACTTTGAACCTGCTGAAATTCCGGACCATCAAGGTGGGCAACTCTTCCTCTGATGATGAAGTGAGGAGGAGAGCACAGAAGATTCTTAGGGTCAACCTGTCCCCCGTCATCCGAATTCAGCCCTTGTCCCATTCTCATAGTGTCCCCTGAGTTTCTTCACTTTGTCACTTTTTTTGTAAGTAAGTAAGTACAAACCTGGCACAGAGAAGTTTAGGAATGACTCTGTGTCTTTGGTGCCAATATGCCGACTAACCTGCAGACAGAGCAGCCCACTCTTGTGCTGTTCCTGCCTGTCTGCCACTGCTGTGCAGAACTGGCTGCAGAAATCCAAACCCCTGTTTGGGAGCGTGGGACGGTGACTCTGGCCAGCATCGAGCTGAGCAGGCCGGAGGGCTCACTTCCCACCCAGCTCCCTGAACATGGCAGGCTGTGCTCTCATGCAGGGGAGAACACAGGACTTTCTCACGACACTGATGCACTGTGATATTGCTCTTTTTCAAGCTGTACATTTACTGGTTTTATTTTGATCAAATTTTATAACTTTATTATCTATATATCTATATATCCATATATGTGCATATGGCCCGGGAACTGTGGGAAGATGCACTTCCTCCATCCCTCTGGGATTGGGTTTGATGGTTTTTGTTCCTCCTTCCCTTCAGCTAGTCCTTTGTTGAAAGGTGCCAGGATTCCTTTGTGGTTCAGTGTTGTGACAGTCTGTCCTGAGCTCCCTTGAGCAGCTCGGAGGCAGCAGCGTTGTAGCCACTTGTTTGTCTTCAGAATGCCAAACAATTTGGAGAATTACCAGGTGGTAGTTTTAATCCTATTTTCGGTATTACCTCTGCATAACAGTGGGGGAGTGTCACAGGGCTGCAAGTCTGTCTGACGTCTCTAGGTGCCTCCTCCCTTTGTGGGTAGCAGAAGTTCTGTACTCATGGTAGGGGTTTGCCTCCGAAGAGGATTCGTCCTCAGTGCCCAGCATTACTCTGCTCTCCTATGCCCCAGGTGCAGCTATGGATCATGAACTGTGACTGTTAGAGCCAAAGGGCTGGAATTGTTAGCAGGAATTGTGTAGTGTCCTGCCCACCACGTAACTGCTTTGCTGTTGCTGGGTGTTCCAGGAGCAGATACCAGGTGCTGGTAGAGAAGATGGTTGATTTTGGCTGGAGTTAAACCATGACAGAGACACAGGCTGTGTTTGAATGTATTAGCTACATCCTGCCAGTCCCAGAGCTCAGTGGGATATTTGAGCCTGAGTTAAAGCAGAAAAGCGAAAAATTTGGGGGGACATATACCAGCACTTAAACATAGAGAGTTGCTTTCTGTGGTTTGTGGGGATGAAGCAGTAGGAGGGGAGGTGGGCACCATGTGCTGGTGGGTGGCAGCTTTGCTGTGCCGTCAGAGATGTTGTGAGAAGGTGTGAGAGCTCTGTGTGGAAGGAGTGCACGCTCTGCCGTCCCCAGGAGGCACTGCAGAACCACTGCAGACGGCTGCTGTCACCTCCCTGCACCGGGGGCACACTGTCGGATGGGAAAACGGGTCTGTGCTCTCTGCGCTTCACAGGGAGGGATCTGCTAATCCCAGGAGAAACACCTCGTTTGAGCAGCTAATGCTGCTGCTGTCACCTGGAAGGGACAACCTGGTGTCCTGGGGAAAGGAAGAGGCATTGGGCTGGGCATGGACCTGGCTCCGTACACTGCTGTATGCTCAGATCTCTGCAGCAGTAGTGTAATCCACTCATTCTCTCACCAGCTCAAAATACCAGTTGTCTAACCTAGTAATCTCTGTGGACATTGGCTGAAGGGATGAGCTCCCCAGAGAAGTCCCAGCTCCTTATATTTAAGACCCGCCACCTGAGCACCTGGTTGGATTTCAGTGGTTTGTAAAAGGGGTCAGTGTCTGATCCCCAGTGCAGAAAGGACTGTGGTATGGAGAGAAGAGAGGAGGTTCATGATGGGGTGAGAGGGCAGGGAAGTTGAGCATTCTGAGGTACATCTGGGTTCTCCTCTCACCCACATAGAGCAGGGTGGAGGTTCTCCTTCACTGGGCAACCTGGTCTAGTGGAAGGTGTCCCTGCCCATGTCAGAGTGGTTGGAACAAGATGATTTTTAAGATCCCTTCCAATCCAAACCATTCTGTGATTTTAGGATTCAGGGGATGATTGCAAGCCCTGAACCCCACACTTGGGTTCTGAGTTGCTGTCAGAGATCATAACTTGCAGTGTTTGAGACTGACCTGTGAATGCCGCTGCTTGGCTGCAGAGGACGAGGAAATATTTTCTTCTGCCTCTGTGTTTTAAAATGCCCTGGCAGTGAGTTCCCTGTCCTGACCTGGTGCTGGATGAACAGGGGCTCTCCATCACTGTCAACTGGCCAAAAATTGCTTTGTTCCTTTTGTTCCCACTCCTGCAGACCTTTCTCATTCCCACGCTCTCAAATGCCAGGTCTTGAAGTCCTGCACTGGTGTTTCTCTTTGGGCTGTTTCCCAAGGAGGGCTCTGAACTCCTGCCTGTGGTATTGCTGTCAGGCTGCTCAGCAGCTTCCTCTGTTCCCAGACCCTTATAAGGGCACTGAGAGCTGTCTTTGGAGCCTCCTCATGCGGCGCAGACGTCCCAGCTGAGCACTTGGCCTCCGCTGGGAAAAACAACGTGCATCAACAAGGCTGAATCCAGGTCAAGGTCGCTTTTCCTCCAGCCTGAGCGGGAAGCTGAGCACCTGAGGCCAACTTACCAGGCCACATCCCTCCTCGTTGCTGTGTGTCTTCCCCCAGCTGCACTGCTGCCTGCCTCCCAACTCTTTTTCATCACCTCTTGTCTTTCACAGCTTGGGTCTTTGCCAGTTAAGGACTTGGCTTGTACTATTGCTTAACACATCCAGCACAGCATCCAGCCTTAGTGCTGCCATGCCTTCCCCAGCACTGAGCTGAGTTCTGTGCATACTTGGTAATGACAGTTTACCCTTTGTCCTTCTCAGGCCACCAGCAAAAGGTTTTCTGCTCCACAGGGAGAGACAAGCTTTGGAAACACCTCTCTGTCACTGAAACTCCTGCCAGGGAAGTGAGCACTCCATAGCTGTGTGCTCAGGGACTTGGCCATCACCAGTCCCATCTCTGTCAGCTCTCCCATGCATCTCTAACAGACCACAGGGCCCTGAGCGACAGCACAGCGCTGGACCTCCGTTCTCTATCCTCCTGTTGTCTCTTCTTCCTCTTGCAGGTGCTTTGGGAACTTGACTGAAAGGGTTGCAGGTTGTTATAGAGGGGCTTTACAGCCCCTGTGCCAATGCCAGCAACTGCTGCCTGTCAGCCAGTGCTGGCAGAGGGGGTGCCTCAGTCTGGTGCAGGTTGGCTCCACTGTCCTTCGACTCATGCCCAGGTGTGGATGCTCCTGGTGTCCTGGGCGTGTAACACTGATGTGCACGAGGCTGCAGAGGGGCTCTGCGTGGGTGCTGCTCTCTGCTGTTTAGGAAAGATGAAGGGTTTGATCAAATCAGAGCTACCTAAGACCTGATCTAACCAGAGATCTCCCCCACAGGTCCCTTCCATCCTTTGTTATTCTGTGGCAGCAGAGTAAAACTTGACTTGCAGGGAGCTCTGCAGCAGTAACTGGCAGGGCCCATAGAAATGCATTGCCCAGAGCACTGTGGTCTCTGCTGAGCATGTGGTATGCACCTTGTTCAGACCTGTTTCTGTATTAGTCACTTTGAATTCATCTAAGTGCCTAACCTGGCCTGTGTTGTTCTGGGCACCGTGACAGCCAAGAGCTTTGGAGACTCTCTTAGGAATGCTTTTAACGCATGGATTTGTGCCACTGTCACTTCTAGAAACGATTCGGCTAGTGGTCAAAGGGCTGTTCTTCCAACTGACTTTTTGGAAATCATTTCTCCTTTTATTCAGCTGCCAAGTAGCAGTTTATGCTTCCCCTCCACCAGACAAGGTCCTTGAGTTCCTGCATGCTTCAGATGTCCGTCAGCAAGGCCCATGGGGAGAGTAGCTTGTCCGGCAGGCAGCTGAAGGGGAAGCTGACATCAGATACCAGTTGAAATCACAATGTTAATTGGTAGAAATATTTTGAAGCTCATGTCCACTGTGATCAGATTTCACCATCTGCCACTGCTTGTGGTTGTAGAAGTTTCTCCTCAGCCTCTTCCCTGCAAGCCATGTAGTGTGTTGCTGCTGCTGCTTCTAAACTATTTGCATCTCCCCTGAGCCAGCTGCTGTAGCAATCCTTGTACAGAATTTCTTAAGCACTTTTTTGCAAAATAAGAAGGGATTATTTTGTTACTCTTGCTTGGCAGCCCACAAGTGGTATTTCAGTGTGTGGAGGAGGTGTGTTCCCTGGAGTGCTCACCTCACTGGACAGCTCTCAGACCACTTCATACTAACAGGGCTGGGGTTAGTGGGCTGAGACCCCCCCCATTGCCTGGTGCTTCCTTGCATGGAGTTTGCCAGTTGTCAGCTAAGAACATGGCAGGGAAATTGGGAGCAGAACGGCACAGGTGGTGATGCTGCGCATGTGGCTCCATGGTCCTGCTCTGCAGCTGCCCTTGTTCTGCTGCCTCTCCTTCAGGTCCCCCTTGTATACCAGCAGCACTTCTCCACCCCAGCTCCAGCTGTGGCAGGAGGGGCTGGGAGGCTTTGTGTTTTGGAATTGAGCACACAGTTTGTGCCCTTTTAATTGCGACTTTTGCTGTGCTCATGGCCAGAACTTGCCAGCAGCCACCCCAGCTGTTCTTCCCCTTTGGATCCAAGTTCCCTGCCCTGTCTAGGCGCTGGGTCTTTGGCCATGGCTCAAGAGATCCCTGGGTATGGAGAGTGGGTTTGTCTCTGAGCTCCAGCTGGGCAGTGTGACTTGAGCTGGGCAGCTTCCCAGGCAGGAAGGCAGGTTTTGGTGGGAGGCCTTTTTTGGCCAGGTCAGTGGCAGGGTCGGTGCTGAGCTGCGGAGCACCGGCTGCTCAGCCAGGCTTGTTGGTTTGTGTGGAAGTGACAGTTTCTTTTTCAGTCTTCAAAATGGCACTGGCCTGTTTGCTCCTGTGCTCAGATGGGGATGGCCTTCCAGGAGCTGAGGGGGCCCACAGAAAGGACAGCAGTTCTGGGATATCTGGCACCTTCCTGACAATGCTGCAGCCCTCAGCTTTGCCAGCTGGGTAGGCTGGCACCACCTGTGGAGAGCACAGCAGGGCAGGTTGCTCCTGAGCCCTCACCTTCGGCACTCTGCTAGAGAGCACCATGCTAGGGTTTCCCTCTCCTTGCAGCCTGTTCTGCCTGGAGCTAGGTGCTGTTAGGAAGGTGCCAGGTGCCTTGGAGGAATCTTGTCCCAGAAGACATGAGAGGCCAGCCTTTGTCACAGGGTCATCCCTGAGTGTCAAATGAAGCTTATCTGTAGGTGTGACGCTGCTGGAGCTTGCAGGTTGGCCAGCAGCTGCCTCCAAAGCCATGGTGCTGAGGCCAGACCCCTCCCTTTGCTTAGGAGCACCAAGGAAGTCTGGTAGAAAAGCAAGAAGCTGGGAGTAGGGAAAACTAAAGATGCTAGCAGCACCTGGACAGCCAGCAGCCTGCAGCTTCTGTGTCTGCTGCAGGAGATGTGCAAACAGAGGAGCCAAGGCTGTGGCGTTCTGCAGCACTGCCTTCCCTCCATCCCTGCCCGGCCAGAGAGCTTCCCCTGCCTTGCCTGGCAGCACTACATGGGCACTAGTGCTGCAGGTGAGGGGGAGTCCTTTTGGAGCAGGCAACCCCCCAGCCCTTGGTTTCCATCCTTCCTTGGTCTCACAATCTGTCCCTGCTCACGTGGCCTCCAAAATCCCTTCCCCAGGGAGTCCCTTAAAGGCCTTATTATCGTCTGGGATTCTCTCCTTATTGTCTTAATTAGCCCTTTCCGTTCCTGTGTTCCTGTGGCTACGGGCAGCCCCTCTGAGTGTCTGATGATTCTCACAGATATAGGCACATGGTGCTGTTTTAAAAGAGAAAGTGCTGCAAAGCTACCCCCCAGAAATGCCTCCCCTCCTGCCCCTGCTCTGCCACACTGCCCAGGCCTGGGTTGGGACAAAACGAATATCCGTGTTTGTTCATGGCGGGGAAGGCACTGTGTGACACTCTCCCCCCTCCTGGCTCCCGGTGCAGCACTCCTGAGGAGTAGCATTTCCTGAGCAGAGGTACGGCAGCCGCTCCAAGGGACACAGGGGCTCTGGGTGGGCACTGCCCGGCCGCTTGCGCTACTCTCTGCCAACCAGCATCTCCATGAGAGCCGTCTCCATGCCACAGCATGACCGACCTGCTCCAGCTGGGACTGGCGCCACGGGCTCTGCTGTGGCATTCCCTGGTGTTTGGGCATCCCAAGCGATGGCTGGAGAGCAGCAACTGCAGCCCGCAGGAGGGCGAGTAACAAACTTTGTATGATGATTTTACAAATGAGCATCTTGTTCTTGAGTGAACTTTTTACCGTTTCATTTGTTTGTGTAGAATGTTTCTGAAGTTCTAATAATGTGTAATGTTAATATGAAGCTGGGCTGTTCCACATTCAATGTTGTATATTTTGGAATGGCATTGCTTAGTGAAAAGACAGTGCTAGTATTATTCCACTGTTTGGAGGGAATGGGACAAAAACCAGACTGTCTTTTTCCTTAAATGAAGTGAACTTTTTGTTATTAAGTCCTAGCAGGTGTCCAGCCCTTCAATAAAATGGTGCTCAGAACCACCCAGTGTGTCCAGCTTTTCTTTGGACTATGAAAGACTGCTCCTCCCTGGGCTTCTGCTCCCAGCCTTGTGTCAGCTGCATGGAATGGTGTCTCCCGTGTGCCCAGCTGCTGCATGCTGCATGGGGCATGGTGAGCCGCAGACCACACCCCCAGCTCTTCTCCCCAGTTCTCCCAGGGGAGTTTGGCAGTACTCAAACTTCATTAAGGATTGCCTGGTTTGGGGTGGGAAATACCCCAGATGTGTGTCCCTGCTGCCGAACTGGGGTAAATCCGCATTCCTGGTTAGTTCCTAGAAACATGCAGGGCGGCACTGTGCTGGCAGGTGCTCTGCCAGCCTCAGCCTGCCTGCCCACCCTCCGACTTCTCTCTGAATCTGCCCACTCTGCAGCCGGGACCCTCTTGCTGGCTAATTCAACAGAAGCACCATTGTTTCCCCGTTTGCGATCTGGATCCGGTTTGTGCCGCGGGACTGTCAGTGCACTGACCCAGCACTAATCGTGGTGAGACCGTGGCCCTGGGCAGACAGCAGCTCCGGTGCCGTGCTGGAGCTCATTCCTTGAGAAGGGAAGTGGTTAAGCAATTCTCTGCTTGCTAAGGATGTTCGGGGAAATGTTCGCTGCCTGCTGTGCGCACGGAAGTCGTTCCAAGCAGGGCTGGCCAGGCGTGAGAGGCTGCCCCTGGAGCTCAGGGGCTCTGCCGAAGATGAGTGGGGGGGGGGCCTCTGTGCTGCTGTAAGAGTGCCCTGATCGCTGCTGAAAGGTGCTGGGGGAGCCAGGCTATGGGTGCCCAAGAGAGCGGGGGATGCTCGGCAGTGTTGAAACGCTGGTGATGGAGGGCAGAGCTGCTGGCAGATCTCCAGCCAGTGGAGCTGCCCCTGGACAGGTCATCTCCCCGGGCAGACCCGGGCCACCCCCACGCGTTCAGCTCTGGGGCAGACGAGGGGATTGCAGCTTGGCATGGGAAGTCAAAGCGGCCTTCAGGGAGGTGCCTGGACATGGGCTGGGCTACCTCTCTCGTCCCTCACATCCCGCTGAGGATCCCTCCCTCCCGCTTTTACTTCGCTTTTCAAGGCCGGAGATACCGTTACAGTTGCCTTTATCAGGCCTCTTTGGATCGCCTCAGAGCAGATAAGGTTTGCTTGGCAAGATCCCTTGATATAGACACGCTGCCCAGTGCTAATGGCTCTTTGTCAGCTCATCTCCTGCCAGCTCTCCCAGCTCAGAAGCTGGTGGTGGTGCCTGACCACCAGCCTGCCCCGCTGGAGCCTCACCGGGCACAGCCTGGCCCCTCCTTCAGGCTTTCAAGTGCCTTGTGTGACTATGGGGAGCTGGTAGGGCACTGCCCACAGCATCTCTTGTCCTGCTGAGGTGCCTGGCTGGCTCAGGGTGTCCCTGGAGGCATGGGTTTTGGCATCCCTATGGCTGAGAGCTGCTTCTTTGTCTGCCCATGACCTTGCTTGGCGGCGGGTGGCCAGAGCGTGGCCTTGGCATGGAGAGCACACGACTCCTCTTCCTTCCTTCAGCCTCGGCTAATAAAAGGCACTATCCCTGCGTGACGGTGAAGTCTCTGTGGAACCCGGCCCTGGTGCACAGCCATGCTCCCCGCAGGGCTCTAGGGCTGCCGGCTCAGCACCCAGCTCGGCCAGTCCAAAGGATCCCAGGCAGCACCGACCAGCACAGGGTGAGTGGGGCATGGCGGAGCCCACCGTGCCAGCACTGGACGTGAACAGGATCCATCTGGTATGAGTGCCGGGGGAATGCAGTGCAGGGCTCCCAGTACCACTGCTGGAGATGTGCCCTGAAGAGGCACAGACGGGCCTGTGCAGTGCAGAGCGAGTCCCAGCCAGGCTGCTTGTCTCAGCAGCCCCATGGGCTGCACCACCTGGCACAGCAGCCCTGTGGGAATGCTGTGCCTTCTTCCGGCCAGCCTAGGCACAGGACACTGCTGTGTCACACGTGGGCCACCGCTAGTGTGCACCTTCCTCTGCTTCACCTTGGCTAAAGCTCGGTGCGGGCAGGTCCCTCCCCTTGCCTGGCACGGCTGCCGGAGGAGGAGACAGGCACCGGCCGCCCTCCTCCAGGAACAGCAGCTGAGCCCAGCCCGAGCCCAGCCCGAGCCCAGCGGGCCTCCAACTCCACAGCCCACCCGGGCCACCAGCCACCTGCCCAGCACCCCAGGCTCCCACGGGCACAGGTAGGAGCCGGTGTGCCATAGGGGAGACCCTGGGCACAGCCACAGCTCTGGGGCATGGCACAGCCCTTGGCACACGGCACAGCCCCATGACACGGGCTGGGTGCTGGCAACTGGCATGAGACAGCACTCAAGGAAGGGGCTGCAGGGTCCCTTGGCAGTGACAGGCTGGGTACCCTCACCCCTGCCATGCTCTTCCCGGGGTTGACGTGTGCCGGACTTTGCCCAGGGAGCTGTGGCGGTGGGGAGGGACAGGTACCTTGGGAGGGAGGTTCCCATCCGGCAGCGTCGTGGCTGTGCCCGGGTGAGGTCCTGTTCTAGTAGATGCCCTGCATGGCTCCACCCTGCAGCGTAGCCGTGCAGGTGCCTTCGCCATGGGACATCCCCAGGTGGGGCAAAGAATGGTGCAGTGACTCCTGTGTAGCTGCACCCGCCGGTTCCTGGAGCATCAGGCACCCATCCTGCCATGCCGGCCCGCACGCCTCACTGCCAGTGGCAGCAGGCACGTTCCTGTCGCGCCGTGCCGGGAGCCCCGGGAACGCGGTGCCTCTGGCTCACCAGCCCACGAGGCGCCCTTTTGTTTGCCGGCGGGGCCCACCGTGCCGCCCGGGGACCGGGGCGTGCCCGGGCTGCCGACGCCGGGCCAGCCTGGCCTCCGCGGGCGGGCGGGCGGCGGGGGCCTCCAGGCAGAAGGAATCGGCAGTGACATTCCCGTAGCCTGGAGACCGCCGTCCCTTTCAGCGGGCAGCCCATTTGAATAAGAATCATACACGGGGAAGGGGGGCCACCAGCCGCCATCCCATCGCTGCCCTTGCCCCAGCTCATTTCTGCGCTCCCAGCCAGGGGCAGCGGGTCCCACGCCGCCCTCGCTCCTGGCCTTGGTCTCGCCGGACGCCGCAGGACGCCAGGTACCGGGGATTCGCGGGGCTTGGGGCTCGTGCCAGCACGTGGCTCTGCACCACCTTGCCTACCGCCGTGGCATGGATTTGAGCGGGGCGGGTGCCAAGAGTCGAGGCTCCCCCCGCCGCCCCGAGCCCCCCTGCCCTGGGCTGGCTCCGTGCGGGGGACAGGAGAGATGTGTTTGGGCAGAGCTGGGACCAGGCTTTTATCCAGCACTTGCGAGGCTGGGAGCGGGAAGTACCGGGAGAGAAGGAAACACAAAAGGCAGCTCCAACCTAAATTTAACAGCGGGACCCCGGCCAGAGTCAGGGACGCCCTTGCCCAGCCGGCTCCGGCATTCCTGGCTCCCCTCCCAGCCTGGCCCTGGCCCGGTGCTGGTACCCCCCAGGGACACTAGTGACACTCAAAAGGATAAATCCATTCTGAGCCAGGCAGGATGGGGCATGGTACATTCGTGCCAGCTCTGGGGGGGCATTGCATGGCTGTGTGCCTGGGTGTGTGTGTGACAGTCCCCCAGAGCTGCTCAGGTGGGCACTGGATGTCATCCCAGAGGACTTTGAGACCCAACTGCCCCATCTGACCCTGATTCCTAGTGTTGTCCCTGGGAAGCACCATCATGCCAGTGTGGGGGGGTGCATCCTGGACTGCACTGTCATGTTAGAGCCAGGAGAGGACAGGCACCATCTGCCCTGCACCCCGTGCCGTACCCTGCACCCTACTGCAGTGCCATCTCCGTGTCCCAACAGGCAGATCCCGTGGTTGCCCATGGACCTCCTGGCACTTGCTCTCCTCCTGGGTAAGCGGTGGCCTCGGGGGCACCCTGCATACCCACAGTGCTGGGAGCTGTGGTGGTTCAGGGACCCCAGTCTGGGTGGAGGGTGCTGGGCAGCAGAGGTGGTGGCAATGGCGATGCTCCCTGGCTGGCAGCGGCCATGGCCTGACTGCAACAAAACCCAGTGGGGAATCCAGGCTGCGCTAAGCCCTGCCGAGATTAGCAAGCGCCTGACCTGGCTCCCGACTCCCCCCGGCACTGCTCGGCACCCTGGGGCTGCCCGGGCCCCCAGAAGAACGGGCAGCCCAGCCCCCCTCTCACCCCGCTCCCTGCCTCTGGTCACGAGGCCGTGGCGCTGCTGCCAGCACCTTTCCGGATCACGGAGCTTCGTGCTGCATCACTGGGTCAGGATGCAGGGATGGGACGAGATGGGACGGCTGGGGGTGGGATGGGTGCATGGGGGAGTGGGGTGTGCCCAGGCGCCCCGGTGCAGCCCCCAGTCCATGCCCTCATGCTCTCTGCAGTGGGGGGACTGGTGGCAGGGGGCTGGCAGGAGCCTGACCTGAGCCACGGCTGCGCCCGCGGCAGCTGCTACCCGGCCACCGGGGACTTGCTGGTGGGGCGAGCAGCCCGCCTAAGTGCCACCTCCACCTGCGGGCTGGACGGGCCCCAGGAGTACTGCATCGTCAGCCACCTCCAGGTGAGCCCACCCAGCCTCAGAATGGCTCTGGCATAGACCCACAGAGCCAGGCACCGGTGCAGCCTCCAGTCACCCATCCCTGATGGTGCCACTCCCTGGCACAGGACTCGGAGAAATGCTTCACCTGTGACTCACGTGACCCATCCCTGCCTGAGAGCCACCGCATCGAGAATGTCATCTACCCGAGCAGCCCCTATGACCGACGGACCTGGTGGCAGTCAGAGAATGGTGAGGTCAGGGTGGCAGTGGGGTTGCCCCATGTGTGTATGCTGTGGGGCTGCGTGGCCATGTGGGTCTTCCCCAGCCTCAGCCATCTCTGTCTCTCTCTGTCTCCCAGGTGTGGAGCATGTCAGCATCCGCCTGGACCTGGAGGGCGAGTTCCACTTCACCCACCTCATCATGAAATTTAAAGTGGGTCCTGGCACATGGATGCCTGAGATGGGATGGGATGAAATGGAATGGGATGGGACAGGATGGATCCAGGGGAGCTGTGGGTCTGGCCCCCATCCCATCTGGGTGTCCTGCAGACCTTCCGCCCTGCGGCCATGCTGGTGGAGCGCTCAGCCGACTTTGGGCGCACCTGGAAGGTGTATCGCTACTTTGCCTACAACTGCTCCAAGCTCTTCCCTGGAATCCCCAACCACCCCCCGGGGCTTGTGGATGAAGTGCTGTGTGACCAGCGCTACTCCGAGATCGAGCCCTCCAGCCATGGGGAGGTGCGTTGGGATAGGGTGGTGCAGAGCAGGGCCAGGGGTCTGGGTGGAATGGGATCACCCATTCCTTCCTTCTCACAGGTCATCTTCAAGGTGCTGGACCCCTCCATCCCCGTAGCAGATCCCTACAGCCCAGACATCCAGGGTATGTGGCCAGGGGTGTTGGGGACACGGGGCTGGCTGGTGTCAGGGCAGGTGCTGACAGTGACACGCCCCCAGACCTGCTGCGTGTCACCAACCTGCGGGTGAACCTCACCAAGCTGCACACACTGGGGGACAACCTGCTGGACTCACGGCGGGACGTGCTGCACAAGTACTACTATGCTGTGGATGAACTGGTGCTGCGCGGGAGCTGCTTCTGCCACGGCCACGCCGCTCACTGTGCCCCGGCACCGGGTGCCCCAACACCCTCTGTCCTTGGCATGGTGAGGCGCACGCACCCACCAGCATGGCATGGTGCCCCGTGGGACCTGGCAGCCACACTGAGCTGGGTGCTCCCCCCAGATCCAGGGGCGCTGTGTCTGCGAGCACCACACACAGGGCCTGAACTGCGAGCGCTGTGAGGACTTCTACCAAGACCTGCCATGGCGCCCAGCCGAGGGCTCCAGCACCAACGCCTGTCGCCGTGAGTGCCGGGGCTATCAGGCTTTGCTGTGCCACGGGTGTTTGGGGTGCTGCAGGCTGTACTTTGCGGAGGTTTGGGGTTGTGGTGCTGCATATCAGAGTAAGGAGAGTCCAGGCAGAGGAGGTTTGGCACTTGGGGTGCTGCCTGCCAGGTGTGAGCTGTGGTGCTGCATGCTGTGCCCTGGTGCTGTCCCTGCAGGCTGTGACTGCAATGAGCACTCGCAGCGGTGCCACTTTGACATGGCCGTGTTCCTGGCCACGGGGAACACCAGTGGGGCTGTGTGTGACGGCTGCCAGCACAACACCATGGGCCGCCACTGCCACCTCTGCAAGCCCTTCTATTACCGGCACCCTCGCTCCGACATCCGGTCCCCCACTGCCTGCGCCTGTGAGTGTCCTGGGACCCCAGCCCCATGGCTGTCCCAGTCTTTTGGCTCCTGGTGCCACCTGCCCCAGCCTAACAGCTCCTGGTGTCAGCAGCCAGAAGTCCTCATGATCCTTTCTCTTGGCAGCGTGCGATTGTGACCCGGCAGGCTCGCTGGATGGAGGTGCCTGCGACGGGCACACGGACGTGGCGCTGGGCCTGATTGCGGGGCAGTGCCGCTGCAAGGAGAATGTGGCCGGTCCCCGCTGTGACCGCTGCCAGCACGGCGCCTATGGCCTCAGCCATGGCGACCCACAGGGCTGCCAGCGTGAGCTGGGAGCCAGGGATGGCATGGGAGGAGGGATGGGGATGAGGATG
Organism: Eulacestoma nigropectus; assembly: GCA_013397775.1. Taxonomy (NCBI): domain Eukaryota; kingdom Metazoa; phylum Chordata; class Aves; order Passeriformes; genus Eulacestoma; species Eulacestoma nigropectus. The sequence goes on along the minus strand of VZTE01005807.1, from coordinate 246,807 downwards.
GGGGGATGATGGAGGGGTGAGGATGAAGGGATGAAGTTGGAGGGATGGGGAATGAAGGGATGGTGATGGAGGAATGGGGACAGGATGGATTAGGATGGAGGGATGTGGCATAGTTATGTGAGAATGAATGGAGGGATGAGGATGGAAGGGATGAAGATGGATGGATATGGGATGGGGAAGGAGGGCCATGAAGCATGTGGGCTGTGGTCCCACTGGCACCCCCTCACGTGTGCATGTGCGGGGGCAGCCTGCAGGTGTGACCCACGGGGTACGGTGACGGGCAGCTCCCCGTGTGACCCCATCAGTGGGGACTGCTACTGCAAACGCTTCGTGGCTGGGCGCTCCTGCAGCCAGTGCGTGGTGAGTGCCCCAGCCTGCCCCACACCATGGCTGCGGGTCTGACTTTCCCCAACCCCATGGCAACCCCCAGGGCTGGGTTGGCCCCACACCTGCCCTACATGTCCCCTCCTTACTGCAGCCTGAGTTCTGGGGTCTGAGCTACGACTTGGGGGGCTGCCGGCCCTGCGCCTGCGACTTCGGTGGATCCTACAACAACCGGTGGGGGCCAGCACACCACCTGGAGGGGCATGGGTGGTGGTGAGAGTGGGGACAGGGCTGGGGGTCATGCATGGGGGGAGGGAGGTATGGGGACAAAGCTGGGGAGATATAGGAGCTGGGATGGAGGGAGAAAGAGAGGGATCTCTATCTCCAGAGATGGAGGGATGGGGACAGAGATGGAAGTAGGGCTGGATGATGATACAGACAGACGGACAGATGAAGGGACAGGATGGTCACCCCTAGGTGCTCCATGGAGGATGGGGCATGTCCCTGCCGTCCCCACATCATGGGGAGGCAGTGTAACCAGGTACAACCCGGCTTCTTCTGCGCCCCCCTCGACTACTACACCTATGAGGCTGAGCAGGCCACCGGCCGTGGCCACAGCCACCCCCAGCTCCCGGTGAGTCTCCTTGGGCGTCCCTGGGCTTGTGCATGGCTGTCACTGTGCACCATGCTCCATGTATAGCTGTCACTGTGCCCTATGCATGACTGTCACCCTGTCCTGCATGTGGCTGTCACCATGCCTGGTGCATGGCTGTCGTGCACAGCTGTCCCTGTGCACGGCCACCGTCCCCTGACCCTGTCCCTGCAGGGTGTCATTCGGGCAGAGGTGCCCCAGGACTGCCTGGAGTATGACACCAGGGAGCTGGGGGGGCGGAAGGGACGCTCACGGCATCAGCACAGTCCCCCCCGTGCCCCCCAGCCCCCTGTCCCCTCGCGCCGCAGCCGCCAGCAGCCCCCCAAGGTGAGCCCTGGGACGGTGGGAGAGGGCACAGTGAGGCACTGCAGGGCAGAAGTGGCCAGAGAGCAGAGCCAGGGCCAAACTGTGCCGGTGCCCTGCCCAGCCGGATGTGGAGGAGGTGGTGCGGGACAGTGCTGGGCGCATGGTGACATGGACGGGCTTGGGGTTCGCCCGAGTGCGGGACGGGGCTGGCCTGACCTTCCGCATGGACGATGTGCCCTACGCCATGGACTACGAGCTGCTGCTGCGCTACGAGCCCGAGGTGAGCATGGCCACAACCATGGCCACGGCGTGTATGGCACAGCACAGCCCTGACACTGCCTTTCTTGTTGCCACAGTCAGCTGAGGACTGGGAGGCCGTGGTCAGTGTCAGCTCCCGGGTGCTGCCCACCAGCTCTCGCTGTGGGAACCTGCTGCCCTCCGAGCAGATGTACCGTGAGAGTCTGCCGCACAGCCAGAGGTGCAATGGGGTGGGCTGGGGATGGGGACAAGGAAGGTGGTTGGGTCCAGTTGCTATCCTTTCGCTGTCTCCATGGCCCTGCTGTGCCCGTGCCCCAACACCCCAACAGGTACGTGCTGCTGTCCCGGCCCTTCTGCTTCGAGCCCAGCACCCCTTACGAGGTGACCATGCGGCTTCAGCGGGCCGGTGTCACCCAGCACCACCCTGGTGCCTTCATCCTCATCGACTCGGTGAGGGGAGTCCCACTGTGTCTTGTGCCTGGGGCTTGCTTGGCAGGGGTGGGATCATGGGCAGGGATGGGGAACCACAGGCTGGAGTGGGAAGTGGCCCCCCTCTGGGGATGTACATGGGGTGGGGATGGGGATGAAATGGGATGAGATAGGATGGGACGGAGATGGGGATGAGATGAGGATGAGGATGGGAATGGGATGGGGATGGGAATGAGGAAGGGGAAGTAGATGTTGATGGGGAAGGGGATATCAATGAGACTGGGGACTTAAGAGTTCGGGTTGGCATAGGGATGTCAGCATGGAAGGGGATAAGGAAGCTTCTGGGGATGGCAATTTATATGGGAATATCAGTGGGGTGGGGAGTGTCAGTGGTGCTGAGGTAGTTGACCCTAGCAGCATTGGGACTGTCCTGGAGCACATGGATCCAGCCTAGCGGTAGGTCCCACAGTGGAAGCTGGCTATGCCCCCCAGCCCCATGTCCTCTTCCCTTCCCACAGTTGGTGCTCCTGCCGCGGGTGTTGGAGTTGCCAGGCTTCCATGGGGCAGAGGCAGCAGCACGCCAGGAGGAGCTGGAGCGGTACCAGTGCCTGGAGGTGTTTCGCATGGCCCCGCCTCGTCCCCTGGCCCAGGCCTGTGCCCGCCTGGTCTGCAGCGTCTCAGCCCTGATGCACGGCGGGGCACTGCGTGAGTGGGGAGTCTGCAGGGATGAGACTGACAAGTGGGCAGGGGGAGCCCTGCTGGGGGCAGTGGCTCAGGTTATGCCCGTGCCCATGGCATGGTGCGCAGGAGAGCAGTGACAGGTCATGGGCACGTGTGGGCAGGTGCGGACAAGGCAACCCAGGCCCCACACTGGTTCTGTTCCTGCAGCCTGCCAGTGTGACCCACAGGGCTCCCTCAGCAGCGAGTGCCAGGTACAGGGCGGGCAGTGCGAGTGCAAGCCCCACGTCATCGGCCGACGCTGCGACCGCTGTGCCCCAGGCAGCTACGGCTTCGGGCCCCTGGGATGCAGCCGTGAGTAGTGGGATCTTCATCTGCCAGGAATCACTGTCTCTCCAGTCTGTCTGTCCAGCCATCAGCACCCTGTTCACTGCCCTGTTCACTTGTCTGTCTGTCCATCTGTCTGTGCATGTGTCCATCTCAGCCCTGCTGTCCTGCAGCCCACAGGTTCAGTCCCAGTTATCCATCCATCCATCCATCCATCCATCCATCCATCCATCCATCCATCCATCCATCTATCCACATGAGCCCCCTGTGAGCACTGTGCTGCCCTGCACTCACTTGTCTGTCCACTCATGTTCTTGTGTCCACATGAGCCCTTCTGTGCCACAGCCCATGGAATGAGCATGTTCTGGGTGCTGGTCCCCTGCCTGTCTGTCTGTCTGTCCGTCCCTGTGTCCCTGCATCCATATGCCTGACGTGAGTTGTGCTGCCCTGCAGCCTGCACCTGCTCCCCAGAGGGCTCAGTGTCCCAGCTGTGCGACAAGGTGAGCGGGCAGTGCCAGTGCCAGCCTGGCACCGTGGGCCGGCAGTGTGACCAGTGCCAGCCCGGGCACTGGGGCTTCCCTGCTTGCCGGCCCTGCCAGTGCAATGGGCACACCGGGGAGTGTGACCCCCAGACAGGCACCTGCCTGCGCTGCCGTGACCACACGGACGGACGGCACTGTGAGAGGTGAGCCAAGTCCAAGAGAAGGGGATGGCATGGCATGGCGTGGTGCAGGATGGGATAGATACAATAGGGTAGGATAAGATGAGATATGATGGTATGAGATATACTGGAATGGTGGGATAGGTTGAGATGGGATGGCATGGCAAAGGATGGGATAGATACAATGGGATGGGATGGGATGGGATGGGATAGGATGGGATGGGATGGGATGGGATGGGATGGGACAGATACAACTGGTTAGGATAGGGTGAACTATGTTGGTATGGGATTCGATGGAATGAGTTGGGATGGTGGGATGGTATATGGTGGATGGGAGGGACCCATTGGGTCCCCTCTTGTCCTTTCAGGTGCCAGGATGGTTACTATGGGAACCCTGTGCTGGGCTCGGGGCAGCAGTGCCGGCCCTGCCCCTGCCCCGGCTACCCTGGCACACGGCATTACCACGGGAGTGCCTGCCACGCCGATGACGAGACCCACCACATCATCTGCCTCTGCGCCCCTGGATACGCAGGTGAGAGGCAGAGCAGGCACAGTGCAGCAGGGGCCCCCTGCACTGGGGCTGTGGGACCCCAGCACCTACAGCCCTCCACCTCTGCAGGGCCCCGCTGTGACCGCTGCTCCCCTGGTTACTTTGGGGCTCCGGAGATGGAGGGGGGGGTGTGCCGGCCCTGCCAGTGCAACAACAACATCGACGCCAGCGACCCAGAGGGCTGCAACTACCGCACGGGGCAGTGCCTGCACTGCCTGTACCACACTGCCGGGCCACATTGTGCCCAGTGTCAGCCTGGCTACTACGGCAGTGCCCTGCAGCGCAGCTGCCGGCGTGAGCGGGGCGGGGGGCTCTGCGGGGCTGGGGCTGCAAGGGGGTTTGGGATGGGGGGTTGAAGTGATGCAAGGGCTCAAGGTAGGGATGAGGTGTGGGGCTGTGGTTGGGTGTGGGGTGATTGGGGTTGGGTCAGGGAGAATTTTGGGGTGTTGGGGGGCTTGGGCCTGGGGTTCAGGGCCAGGAGAGGTTTGGGGCTGTTAGAAGGGGTATGGGGCTGTGCTTGGGTTGGGGCTGGGCAGGGGACAGGGATCATGGTTGGTGGGGGTTTTGGGATCAGGGGTGCTGGGGCTGTGCAGGGGTTTGAGTCCAGGCAGACTGGGGGCACTGGGGTCAGGCATATTTGGGGTGCTGGGGCCAGCAACGCACTGCCTGGGCAGGGGGTATGGGCTGAGCCCCATGTGGCCACCCACCCTCCTGCAGGCTGTGGCTGTGACCCACGGGGTACACTGGCCTCTCACTGCACCGATGGCACCTGTGCTTGTGACCGTGGCACAGGAGCCTGTGCCTGCCGGCCCAACGTTGTGGGCAAGAGCTGTGATCGCTGCGCACCCCACTTCTGGAGCCTGGGGGGCCCAAGGGGCTGTGAGCCCTGTGGCTGCCACCCCACGCATGCCCTGCACCCTGCCTGTGACACAGTGAGTCCCCTGGCACCCTGGTATGGCTTCACTGCCCTCCTGGGGCCCAGTGAGCTGCACAGTGAGCATGGCACTGTCACTGCAGGTGACAGGGCAGTGCCAGTGCCGGCCTGGCTTCGGGGGCCGTGTCTGTTCCCAATGCCAGGAGCACCACTGGGGAGACCCTGAGCAGGAGTGCCGAGGTGGGAACACATCCCAGGGACTGGGGCAGCAAGGGCTCTGGGGATGTGGGGTGTGGGGGGACTCTGGGTGCATGGTGAGACTCTAGGGACATGTGGGACCTGGGGACATGGTGGGAGACTCTGAACATGGGACACTAAGGAGACAGTGGGACACGGGGGACACAAAGGACTCAGGAGATCTTGGGAACTTGGTGGGACACTGCAGGCATGGAGGACCTTGGGGAAACAGTGGGATGCTGGGGACATGGTGGAACCTTGAGGACATGGTGTGTCTCTGGGGACATGCAGGACTCAGGGGACCCAGAGTACTTGGTGGAACTATGGGGACATAGAAGATGCTGGGGATAGGTTGGATTCTGGAGACACAGGGGAATATGGTGGGATGTTGGGACATGGGGCACCTGCCTGGGCATGGGGCTCCATAGGAAGGCTGGGACACACCACCAACTGTCTCTGCAGCCTGTGAGTGTGAGCTGCTGGGTGCTGAGAGCCCACAGTGCGAGCAGGACAACGGGCAGTGCCGGTGCCGGCTGGGATTCAGGGGGCTGCGCTGTGACCGCTGCCAGCGGGGCTACCAGGAGCCCTTCCCCCACTGCTTGCCCTGCCACCCTTGCTTTGGGCGCTGGGACCTGGCCGTGGGCAGCCTGCGGGACGGGCTGCAGCGCCTTGGGGCACAGGTGCAGGCACTGAGGGAGGGGGGATCCGCACTCCCACTCAGCCCCCGTCACCTGCGGGAGCTGGAGGAGGCTCTGGGGCACGTGGAACGGCTGCTGGGAGAGGGGGACAGCCCTGGTGGTCCCCTCCTCGATGGACTGCCCAGGCAGCTGGGTGGCACCAGGCAAGTGTGCATGTAGGGCTGGGGTGGAGGGACTCCCTCTTGTCACCCTCGAAAGTTTGAAGCCTCCCTCCCTACCCAAAGGATGGAGCTGGACAACTTCTGGAAGCACCTCCAAGAGTTGGAGCAACATCTAGACCAGCTGGCGCAAGTGGATATGCAGCACCATGACCGGCTAGCTGAGCTGAGCCGCGAGCTGGGAGGTCTTAACCGAACCACGTCCCACCTTCAAATCCTCCTTGGCACTGTAGCGGCAGCCAGATTCAGTGGTAAGAGCATCCAGCAAGGTTTGGGTTTGGTGGCAGCCATCCTGGCCAAACCCTGACACCCGCACCCGCAGAGTCTTACCGCAGCATCCTGGCATCGGTGGAGGCCTCGCGGCAGGCGGAGGTAGTGGCCAATGGCACAGCTGGTGAGCTAAGTAGGGCACAGATGACGCGGCGGGCGACTGAGCGGGTGCTACGGCAGCGGGGCGATACTTTCCGCCGTGGCACAGCTGCAGCCCGGAAATCCTTGCGGGAGGCACAAAAACGGGTGATGGGACTCAACATTGCCAGGATCAATGAGAAGGTGAGAGCAGGACTGGCAGAGGTGGCACGGGGGTCACCCCCCACGTAGTGTTGAGCTGCCATTTCCACCATTGGCATCATCACAGATTTGTGGGGCACCTGGAGACCAGAGCTGCAAGCACGTGTCTTGTGGAGGAGCCTTGTGCCAGGACAGTGCAGGGACAAGGCGTTGCGGTGGCATTGGGTGTGCAGGGGCACTGCCCATCTCAGCTCAAGCCCTGAGCAGTGCCCATAATACCTCGCAGCAGCTGGAGGTGGCATTAGGGCAGCTGGGTGTTGTGGCACAGAAGGTAGGGGTGGTTGCTCTATGGTACTTTCTGGGGTCTCCTTGTGTCCCCTTTGCATGTTCTGTTTGTTTCCTTTCCGTGCCACTTTGCATGACCCCCTTCTATGTCCTGTTTTTTCCCTTTCCATGCCCCCAAGCATGTCAGCTCTGTATGTCTCTCTTATGCCCCTTCATAGATGCCCCTTGTGCCACCTGCGTGCGTGCCCCTTTGGGCCACTGCTGTACCCTCTGTCACCTTGCACCCGCCTTGCATGCTCCTTTGCAGGCCCCCATCTTGTCCCCTCGTACCCCCTGCTCTCCCCAAATGCCCCCTCCTGGGGCTGCCCTGTGCCCCCTGCTCAGCCAGGTGCCCCTCAGATGCAGGAGGTGCAGGAGCTGGCACGGGGGGCACGGAGCTGGGCAGAGGAGGCGCTGGGGTGCTCTCAGGCCGCCCGCAGCCGTGCAGAGAAGGCGACGGCCCAGCTGCGGGACTTCATCCGCCGAATCAAGGCCTTCCTGGCAGGTAGTGCCAGCACTGGGTGGGCACATGGGCTTCCTGGCAGGACTCAGTGAGTCCACCCTGAGCCCACCCTGCTCCCCTGTCCCTGCAGAGGAGGGAGCTGACCCGGGCAGCATTGAGCTGGTGGCCCGGCAGGTGCTGAACATCTCCCTGCCCAGCAGCCCCAGACAGATCCAGGAACTGCTGTGGGAGATGCGGGAGAGCATTGGCCAGCTAGAGGGGGTGGACACCGTTCTCAACAGCACAGCGGAGGGGCTGGCTGTGGCACGGGATCTGCTGGCACAGGGACAGGAGGCCAGGCAAGTGGTGGGGGCACGCTGGGGCAGGCAGGGGATAGGGTCAGTCCCCCTGCACTGGCAGGGGCTGGAGCTGCCTGTGCTGCTGTAGGGAGCGAGCAGAAGGCATAAGGGATGAGCTGGCGGGGACACAGCAGGCACTGGAGGTGGCGCGGACACAGGCAATAACAGCAGGGAGCACCCTGCGGAGCGCCAGGGATGCCATCCGGGTGGCTGAGAACAGAGCCAGGGAGGTGAGGGGCATGGGCTGGGGGAGTGGAGCTGGTACTGCTGGGAGTAACGGGATCAGTGCTGTGGAGAGCAAGACTGATGCCTTGGGCACATTATGGGTAGGGAGGCTGGTGCTGGGGAAATGTGGATGGCATAGGGCAGGTGCCAGCTCAGTGGGGCTGGCACCATGGGCATGGTGGTTGCTGTGCCTGCTGCAGTCGGTGTCCATACCTGCCAGGCGGAGCGCAGGCTGCAGGTGCTGGACAGGAAGGAGTCACAGGCACAGAGGCGGCTGCGGGAACTGGCACAGCACATCACCTCCGTGCAGGAGCGTGGCCAGGATGCTCGCCACATGGCCCAGCAAGCCAAGGACGTGGCACGGCGTGCCACCACCACCTCGGGGACACTTAGACAGGTGAGCTCCATCCCAGCCTGGTTATGCGTGGCACCAAGCAGGTACTGGATGCTGGGTGCTCAGCCTCACCATGCCCTTGTGCCGCCAGGACCTGGCACAGGTAACACAGCGTTATGTGGTGCTGAAGAACCGAGTGGGCATGCTGGACAGGGTGTCTGGTGGGGCCTTGCAGCGCGTGTCACAGCTGACAGCAGAGGCCCAAGACCTCCTGGATAAGGCCAGCAACAGCAAGAGGAAGCTGGAAGGTGAGGGGGAGCACATGGTAGAGTACATTTCCTGCCATCTCCCCATACGTCTCCTTGTGTCCCCCTGGGCCCGTCCCACTGAGTGTCCCGAGGGGGATATGGGACATGGTGGGAGGCTGCACTGTGACCATGTGGCCCGTCCCACAGACCTGGAGAAGCGCTTTGGAGCCAATGAACGGGTGATGGCGGAAAAGGTGACAAGACTGCAGGCTTTGGAGCAGCAGGTCACCGGGCTGTTGCAGGAGATCCGGGAGAGGGCCAACGCTTACGCCACGTGCTAGGGACCACCGGCGGAGCCGGGGGCCGGTCCTGCCCCGCTGCCCCGCAGGTCTCCGAGCCCGGGGTTCTCGTCCACTCTGCAGGTGCCTTTAGTGCGGGCACGCCTGCAAATAAAGCCCTAAACTGTGTGTGCCTGTGTCCCATGTGTGTGCCTCCCCTAGACTGCTCCTGCCTCCTCCCGCCTGTCTCGGCCGGCCGGCCGGCCAGCTCCCCCGCTCCAGCCGCGATCCGCCCCGCGCTTTCCGCGCAGCCCGGAGCGCTGCTGCGACTGCCGCCCAGTTCGGAGGGGCCGGGAGGGACCGGGACGGGGAGGGGGACGAGGACGGGGACGGGGAAGGGACTGGGAAGGGGAACGGGAACGGGAAGGGGAACCGGTGGGTCAGGACGGGACGGGACCGGCGGGCACCTGCCGACCGCCCCCTTTGCGCCCCTCTCTGTCCCGTCGCGCCCCGCGATGCGGAGCTCGGCGAAGCGGAGCCCCGCCGCCCTCCTGCTGCTG
>VZTE01005807.1:226630-237308 GCA_013397775.1 Eulacestoma nigropectus | reverse complement strand
GCCGCCCCGTTTCCGGGCGGCCGCGGAAGGGGCCCCGGGCGCGGCGGGGGGAGCCCCGGCCCCGGGCCCCCCCCGCGTCCCGCAGCGCCCTCAGCAATCAATCCGCTGCTCTGCAGCCATGGGGGTGGCGCTGGCCCCCGATTCCCCCCAGGGCTGTGCCCGCGGCAGCTGCTACCCGGCCACCGGGGACTTGCTGGTGGGGCGAGCAGCCCGCCTAAGTGCCACCTCCACCTGCGGGCTGCGCCGGCCCCAACCCTACTGCATCGTCAGCCACCTCCAGGTGAGTGAGACGGGGCCCAGGGGGACCGGACGAGGATGGGGGGCACGGGGCAGGGTTGGGGACGCACATAATTGAGCCTCCCAACTCGCAGGAGGAGAAAAAGTGCTTCATCTGTGACTCGCGGCTGCCCTACGATGCCCGCACCAACACCAACAGCCACCGCATCGAGAACGTGGTCACCAGCTTTGCCCCCCGCCCCAAGAAAGCCTGGTGGCAGTCGGAGAACGGTGAGTAGTGGGTGAGTGTGGTGGGGCATCCTGTCCTGTCCCGAGGAGCTCTCCTCTTTCTCCCGCTCTGAGGAAGTGTGACTCAGCCTGTGGCCGCGGCCGCGCCCCTGGACCACTGCCGGCTGGGGGGGGACGGGCCCCCGGGACCTGTGAGTGGGTGCTTTCACTTGTCACACTTGTCATCCCCAGGTGTGGAGCACGTCAGCATCCAGCTGGACCTGGAGGCCGAGTTCCACTTCACCCACCTCATCATGACCTTCAAGGTGGGTCCCAGTGTGTGGGTACCCAGGCTGGGATGGGAGAGGATGGAACATGCCCTCAAGGACTGTGGGGCTGGCCCCATCTCACCTGGGTATCTTGCAGACCTTCCGCCCTGCGGCCATGCTGGTGGAGCGCTCAGCCGACTTTGGGCGCACCTGGAAGGTGTATCGCTACTTTGCCTATGACTGCGCTGCCTCTTTTCCCCACGTCCCCCATGGGCCCCCACGCCGCATTGATGACGTCGTCTGTGAGTCCCGCTACTCTGACATCGAGCCCTCCACTGAGGGGGAGGTGAGGCCCTAGTAGCATCCCAGGAGGGTCAGGGGACCCCCTTGCACTGCTCTCATCACCTTGCTGTCCCTCCCAGGTCATCTACCGGGTGTTGGACCCTGCCATCCCCATCCGGGACCCCTACAGCCCTGCCATCCAAAGTGAGTTTCCAGCCATCTGGGCTCCTGCTTGGCTGATCTATTTTGGGTGTAGCTATTTTGACTGCTCTCTCCCTGCTCTGGGCCCTACACTGGGGTCAGGACCTGATCCAGCCTGTGGGGTCTTGGGCTCCTCCTGCACCCTGCCCTATGAGAGCAGCTAAAGGTCAGGCTGCATTGGGTTAAACGGAGGGGGATGGCTGTGCCACGGCTGAGCCCAGCACCAGCTGTGGTTCGAGATGGGGAGCCAGACTGGGCACAGGACACAGTGGGTTAATCTCCCAAGGCTAAATTTAGACTGGGAGCAGGAGGGGAGGAATCTGCAGGGCAGGGCTGCTGGGAAGCTGCAGTTCTGGGGAAGCTGTCCTGTCCTCCCAGGGCCCCCAGGCTGCGCCCACCAGGCACAGCCATCTCCTAGGCACAGCCCCCAATGGTGAGTGCTCCAAGACATGTAAATGTGCTGTGCCAAGGGTGTTGTTCTGCACTGGTGGGGTCCCAGCCTGCTTCTGCTGTGGGAGTGCAGAGCCCAGCCCATACACAGCCAGACTGTGCACAACCACGTGTATGGGAGCTGAACCCTCGCAGCTATGTACAGCCCAGCCTGGCCATGTGCAACCATGTGTTTGTGAGCCAAACCATGCACAGCCCTGGGCCAATGCTGTATGATATAGAAAACCACAACAGCCCAGCCTGATAGCATGCAGCGCTGCATGGATGCCCCATGCCGTGCACAGTCCATCCCAGCCATGCCCAGCAGAGCAGAGCCATGCCCATCTCCTCTGAACCACCCACACAGCCTCCTGTGCCATGCACGGCCCAGCCCAACTGTGCCTGGCAGAGGTGAGCTGTGCATAGACGTGCGCAGCCACCCTGTGCCAACACGGGTCTCTCCCTGCCCTAGACCTGTTGCGTGTCACCAACCTGCGGGTGAACCTCACCAAGCTGCACACACTGGGGGACAACCTGCTGGACTCACGGCGGGAGATCCGGGAGAAGTACTACTATGCGCTCTATGAGCTGGTGATGCGCGGGAACTGCTTCTGCTACGGGCACGCTTCCGAGTGCGCCCCGCTCAGTGGGGCCCCCGCCACCACCAATGGCATGGTAGGGTGAGCCAGGCCTGTGTGCCCTGCTGGAGCTTGTAGCTGGTAGCTGTGCCACCTAGTCCCGCAGCCCCTCACCGTGGCATCCTGGCAGGTGCACGGGCGCTGTGTCTGCAAACACCACACGCAGGGCCTGAACTGCGAGCGCTGTGAGGACTTCTACCAAGACCTGCCATGGCGCCCAGCCGAGGGCTCCAGCACCAACGCCTGTCGCCGTGAGTGCCCCTGCTGGCACCAGCTCCTGGCACAGTGATCCTGGTGCCAGAGCTGTCAGGCTGTGCTGTGCCAGGGGTTTTGGGGTGCTGCACAGTGGGATGTGGTTTGGTGGTGAGTGGCATCATGCAGACTGGCTGGGGGTGTTTGGGGTGCTGCAGGCTGTACTTTGCGGAGGTTTGGGGTTGTGGTGCTGCATATCAGAGTAAGGAGAGTCCAGGCAGAGGAGGTTTGGCACTTGGGGTGCTGCCTGCCAGGTGTGAGCTGTGGTGCTGCATGCTGTGCCCTGGTGCTGTCCCTGCAGGCTGTGACTGCAATGAGCACTCGCAGCGGTGCCACTTTGACATGGCCGTGTTCCTGGCCACGGGGAACACCAGTGGGGCTGTGTGTGACGGCTGCCAGCACAACACCATGGGCCGCCACTGCCACCTCTGCAAGCCCTTCTTCTACAAGGACCCCACCAAGGACCTGCGGGACCCTGCAGTGTGCCAAGGTCAGTGTGGGACAGGCTGTGGAGGGTGGTGCTTTGGTGGTCATGGTCCTGACCCTGCCTGTGTCTCCAGCCTGCAACTGCGACCCTGAGGGTTCTCTGGATGGTGGGGTGTGTGACAGTGCTGATGACCCAGCCAGAGGCTTGATTGCGGGGCAGTGCCGCTGCAAGGAGAATGTGGCTGGTCCCCGCTGTGACCGCTGCAAACCCAGCTTCTTCGGCCTCAGCACTGACAACCCGCAGGGCTGCCGGCGTAGGTACCGGGGTGGCACCTACTGGGGTCAGGCATGTGGTTTGGCATTGCTGGAAGCTGCTGGCTCTCCCTGCAGCGTGCCAGTGTGACCCCCGTGGCACGGTGGCTGATGGCAGCCGGTGTGACCCTGTCAGTGGGGAGTGCTTCTGCAAGCGGCTGGTGACCGGGCGCAGCTGCAACCAGTGCCTGGTGAGTGGGGCTGTGCCACGGCCCATGCACCGTGCTCAGGACTATAGCACACAGACGGCTGCTCTGTAACACCCTTGCCCTCTGCAGCGCGAGCACTGGGGACTGAGCCACGACCTCCCAGGCTGCCGGCCCTGTGACTGCGATGTGGGAGGTGCTCGCAACAACCTGTGAGTCTTTTGTGGGGATGCAGAGGGCAAGGGGCACCCCTGCTGGCATCAGGGCTGATGGTGCTGCTGGGGTACCAGGTGTGCCATGGGGACAGGGCAGTGCCAGTGCCGCAGCCATGTGATAGGACGACAGTGTGAACGGGTGGAGCCTGGTTTCTACCGCATCAGCCTGGATCATTACACCTATGAGGCGGAGGATGCATGGCTGCATCAGGTAAGGAATGAAGGTGTCCCTGGGGAGGACATCAGGCAGAGCAGGGCAGTGGGTGCCCCTTTGCAAGGTCCCCAAACCAGCAGGCAGTGGTCTGCCTCCCTACCCAGGACAGAGCAGTGCCTGCTGGCCAAGGTGGTTTTTAGGGTCCCGTCTCAGAACATCTGCTTGCACCAGGGCTCGGTGGTGGAGCGTGAGCCCCCCCTAGACCGTCCAGCTTCCTGGACAGGGACAGGCTTTGCCCGCATGTTGGAAGGTGGCTGGGTGGAGTTTCACGTGAATGACGTGCCTTTCTCCACTGAGTATGATGTGGTCATCCGCTATGAGCCCCAGGTGAGCACCAGATGGTGAAGCCAGCAGTGTGATGTAGCACCAGATTGGGAGGTAGTGGTGGGGAGTTCGAGATGGTGAGGCTTTTTGACACTGCCCCTTCTCTGCTGCCAGCACCCAGAGGCGTGGCAGGAGGTGGGGCTGAAGGTGCTGCGCCCTAGCCCTATCTCCGCCAGCAGCCCTTGTGGAAACACCATCCCTGCTGATGACCAGCTCTCCATAAGCCTCCCCTCCGGTGCCAGGTAAGCACCTCAGTAGGGTTGAGGTGTGCTGGGGCTCACTGGAGGCACATGGCTGCCCTTGCTCTGCTTTGCCCCCATCCAGGTATGTGGTGCTGTCCCAGCCCATCTGTCTGGAACAGGGTATTTCCTACACCTTCCGCCTGGAGCTGGGCTGTGCTGCTGCTCGGCAGGATCCCACTGCCAGTGTGCTCATCGATTCGGTGAGGGGCAGATGGGCAGTGGGATGTGGGACAGCAACCCTTCAGGGGGATAGGATGCAGCCATAAGGAAACATAGGGAGAGAGAGACATGACACCCCGCTGACTTCGCCCCGCAGCTGGTGCTTCTGCCCCGTTACTCCTCACTGGAGATGTTCATTGCGGGTGACCCCAGCTCCATGGAGCGCCAGGAGACCTTTAAGCGGTACCACTGTGCCCAGCCCTTTCACGCTGCAGGGCCCTCCCCCATGGCTGAGCCCTGCTCCAGCCTCCTGCACAGCCTCTCGGCCATCCTGCATGACGGGGCGCTGCGTGAGTACAGCCCCACACAGTGTCCCGTACCCTGTCCCACAGCAGCTGACACTGACCCCGCACTCTGCCTGCAGCCTGCCTCTGCGATCCCCAGGGCTCACTCAGCGCCGAGTGCCAGCCCCAGGGCGGGCAGTGCCAGTGCAAACCCAATGTCATGGGACGGCGCTGTCACCGCTGTTCCCCGGGAACCTTCGGCTTTGGGCCCGGTGGATGCCGACGTGAGTGCCAGTGGGAGAGGAGCCTGGGCACCCCAGGGCTGGGGGCGTGGGGAAGGGATGCTCTCCACAGCTCGGGGGCAGACGCAGTGGATGCTGTGCTTTCCAGCATGCCAGTGCAGCCATGAGGGTTCAGTGAGCACCATCTGCGACAGCACCACAGGGCAGTGCCCCTGCCGTGAGGGAACCCATGGCCCACGCTGTGACCGCTGCCAGCCCGGCCACTGGGGCTTCCCCATCTGCCGGCCCTGCCAGTGCAATGGGCATGCTGACAATTGTGACCCTCGGACAGGCAGCTGCCTGCGCTGCCGTGACCACACGGACGGTGAAAGGTGCCAGAGGTAGGTGGGGTACGTGCCCAGACTGGGACAGGGTGCTGCCAGCAGCCCTGGCTCCTGCTGACCTGCCCGTAGGTGTGCGGCTGGACACTTTGGGAACCCAGCGCTGGGCTCCGGGCAGCACTGCCGGCCCTGCCCCTGTCCTGAGGGGCCCAGCACCACCCGCCACTTCGCTGCCTCCTGCTACCAGGACAGCCGCTCCCAACAGGTCATCTGCCACTGCAGCCCTGGGTACACAGGTGGGTACCTGTCACAGCACACTCAGTGCCCTCCGGGGTGCCCTGTCCCCGGGCACTGCCCAGCACTCTGTGTCAGCAGGTTCCCGCTGTGATGAGTGTGCCCCTGGGTACTATGGGAACCCTCTGCAGGGTGGGCGCTGCCTGCCCTGCCAGTGCCACGATAACATTGATGTGACGGACCCGGAGGCATGCGACCGGCGCACAGGGCAGTGCCTGCGCTGCCTCTACAACACGGCAGGGCCCCACTGTGCCGAGTGCCAACCTGGCTTCTATGGAGATGCCACACGACACAGCTGCAGGCGTGAGTACCCACTGCCATGCCAAGACAGACTTAGTCTCCAGGGCCTGACACATCCTTGGGGGCCATGTGCACCCATGGCCGCCCCTGCTTGTGCACAGTGCTATGGAGTCCCTGCAGCCCTGCCCTGGAACAAGGTTGTCTCGTCTGCCCAGGCCCAGCACCATGGCCCAGTCCCTGTCCCCAAGTGCAACTTACTCCTTCCCATCTACATCCTATTCTCATGCCCAATCCTATCGCCATTGCCATCCCATCCCCACTGCCATCCATCTGTCCCCATCCTGTCCTTATTCCAGCTCTATCCTGATCCTGGTCCCATCTCTATCCCATCCCCACCAGTGGTCCTCATGCTGCTCCCATTCCACCTCCATCCAGTCCCCACCCCATCCTTGCCCAGTCTCCGTTTCCATCCTGCGTCTACCCTCATCCATCATCATCCCACTCCTGCTCTGTCCCCATCAGAACTTCCATCCCATCTCCATCCCAATCTCGTCCCCATCCCTGTCCTCATTCCCTCATGTCTGTCTCTGCTCAGTGCCTCTTGGTTCCAGGTTGCTCCTGCAACCCCCTGGGCACTGACACCAGCACCTGTGGGCCGCAGCAGTGCCACTGTGACAGGCACAGTGGGCAGTGCCACTGCCTGCCCCATGTGGAGGGCCAGAGCTGTGACCGCTGCAGCCCCAACTTCTGGAACCTGGCCAGTGGGCAGGGCTGCCAGCCTTGCGCTTGCCACCCCCAGCACTCCCTGACACCCACCTGCAACCAGGTGAGACATGACAGGGACAGGGGTTGGGGGGATGGGATGGGGCTGGGGGTGTGCTGCAGCAGTGCCAGCCATGCCATGTCTGTCAGTTCACAGGGCAGTGCTCCTGCCGGCCAGGCTTTGGGGGCCGGACTTGCACCGACTGCCAGGAGCACCACTGGGGTGACCCGCGGCAGCAGTGCCGAGGTGAGAGCCGGTGCCAGCAGGGGGACCACAGTGGGCCCTGTGGTGCCCTGACACTACTCTCCCTGCAGCCTGCGACTGTGACCCCCGTGGCATAGCCAGTGCCCAGTGCCACCACAGCAGCGGCCACTGCAACTGCCAGCCTGGCATCTCTGGAGTCCGCTGTGACCAGTGTGCCCGGGGCTTTGCTGGTACCTTCCCTGCCTGCCAGCCCTGCCACCCCTGCTTCGGGGACTGGGACCGTGTGGTGCAGGATTTGGCCGCCCGCACCCGAGTGCTGGCACAGCGGGCCAGCCTCCTGCAGCACACCGGGGCTGCTGGTGCCTTTGAGGGCACCTTCCAGCGGCTGGAGGAGAACCTGGCCACTGTACATGATGTGGTGGCCACCCGCAATGCCACTGCTGCTACCGCTGCCCACTTGACACACACCATGGAGGGGCTGCGGTGAGCACCTGGCACAGGGCATGGCTCCCAGGGTAGCCCTGGGGGCAGCTTTTCACCCCCTTCCCTTGCAGGCGGCAGATCGAGGAGGCAACTGAGAGGCTGACACGGGTGGAAGGGGAGCTGACAGCTGCTCAGGATGCCAACTTCAATGCCAGCCATGTGCTGAACACTGTGGACCGGGGCACCCGTGCCCTCAACCACAGCCTGCAGGACTTGGAACGGCAGCTGCATGCCCTCAAGACCTCCAATTTCCTTGGTGAGCCACACCACAGAGCCAGGCCAGGGTGGTCAGGCCATAGCCAGTGGTCTGACAGTGTCCCTGCCCCCCCAGGTGCTTATGACAGTATTCGCCAGTCCTATGGAGAGTCGCGGGAGGCCGAGCGCCAGGCAGACGCCTCCACCCGTGCTGTGCCCAGCCCTGTCAGCATCTCGGCAGCCACCCGTCACCGCACTGAGCAGCTCCTGGCCAGCCAGCGGGATGACTTAAATCGCCACAATGCGGCCAGCCGGCGGGCACTGGTGGACCTGGCAGCAAGGGCACAGGCGCTGAGCCTGCACTCGCTCAACGAGAAGGTGGGACGTAGGGAGGGGACTGGGGGAGTGGCACGCAGGGCTGTCCTAATCCCATGCTGCCTTGCAGGTCTGCGGTGCCGCGGGTGATGTGCCCTGTGCTGAGAGCCCTTGTGGGGGTGCCGGATGCCAGGATGAGGATGGGGGACGACGCTGTGGCGGTCTGAGCTGTGGTGGAGCCGCGTCCAAGGCTGACAGTGCCCTGGACCGGGCACGCCATGCCCAGGAGGAGCTGCGTCAGGCTGCCAGCGACATGGCCCAGCTCTCCCACAAGGTGTGTGGCACACGGGTGCTGGTGTGATCTGGTGGCACAGCCACGCTCTGCAGCCCTTGGGGCTGGCACCGAGGGTCTCTGCCCATGCTCAGGTGGCAGAGGCCAAGGGGAAGGCAGACGAGGCCTGGTTGCAAGCGCAGGCAGCCCTGGACAAGGCGAACCAGACCAGGGCCCGTGTGGAGAGCTCCAACAAGGAGCTGAGGGAGCTAATCAGCAATGTCAAGGCCTTCCTGAGTCGTGAGTGCTGGCATGCTGGGAGGGCTGGCCACGCCTGCCCAGCGCTTTGTGGCTCTGCACCTGCACCACACTGCACTGACCCTGCACTGTGCCGCACTGCATTGTCCCGACACTGCATGTGGGCTGTGCTACCCCTGCTCCATGCTGCATTGCCTGGTCCCTGCCCTGCCCCAACCATCCTGTGCCCTCTCCCATGTTCCACTTTGCCCTTTGGTCTGCCTGCTCCCTTCACCTCGGTGTGCTGTAGGGAACACACTGACTGCTTCCACCTGCAGAGGAGGGGGCTGATCCTGAGAGCATCGAAGTGGTAGCCAGCCGGGTACTGGAGCTGTCACTCCCAGCTGCACCGGACCAGATCCACCGCCTGGCTGAGGAGATCAAGACGCGGGTGCACAGCCTGGCCAGTGTGGATGCCATCCTGGAGCAGACGGCTGGTGATGTGCATCAGGCTGGGCAGCTGCTGCAGGATGCCCAGCGGGCCAGGTGAGCCCAGGGATGTGAAGATGCAATTCTTCCAGGGACCCCCAGCCCAGGCTGTGCTAAGGCCTTGCCGTCTGGCCACAGGTCACAGGCAGAGGGAGTGCAGGGCACAGCTGAGGCAGTGCGGCAGGCACTGGAGGAGGCGCAGCGAGCCCAGGGCATGGCCGAGCAGGCACTGCAGCAAGCTGCCGGTGACATCCAGCATGGCGAGAGAGCTCTTAGCATGGTAAGGGCTCCATCCCTATGACCATGGGACCCCATCCCCACCATGCAGGCAGTGCGACCACACCAAACCCCCATGCCACCGATCCCCAGATGCAGACCCAGACAGGAAGTGCAGAGCAGCAGCTGGCAGGTGCCATGGAGCAGATTGGGCTTCTGGACAGGCAGACCGATGCCCTGAAGATGAAACGTGCCAACAACAGCCTGGCAGCCACACGTGCCCAGGAGGCAGCCAGCACTGCGCGGGACCGAGCCGGCGCGGCCAAGCAGGTGGGTGACCGGGGGCACCAGTGTGGCAGCAGGAGTCCCCCGAGGATCCCGCTGACCAGCCCTGCTGCCCAGCAGGTGCTGGAGGGGCCACTTCGGGACCAGTACCGGACAGCACAGGAGCTGGTGGAGCACCGGGCGCAGGGTGCGCGGCAGGCGGGCAGCCGGGCACAGCAGTTGCGGGAGGAGGCTGCAGGGCTGCTGCAGGATGCCCAGGACAAGCTGCAGCGGCTGCGAGGTGAGGCCGGGGGGGATGCTGGGGCAGTGGTGGGGGCAGTGGTGGGGGGTCAGGCTGACTCATGTTCCCCCTGTCCCTGTAGTGCTGGAGGAGGAGTACGAGCGGAACGAGCGGGTGCTGGACGCCAAAGCAGCCCAGCTGGGCGGGCTGGAGGCCAGAATGAGGGAGGTGCTGGCCACCATCAACCAGCAGGTTCAGATCTACAACACCTGCCAGTGATCCCCCGGAGGGGCCTGGACCCCCCTGGAGCACCCAGCCTCCTGCTGCCCAGCCTCCGCCTGCCCCCGCAGCGGTGGGCGGGGTGGGGGCTGCAGGGTACCCCCGTGTGAATAAAGTTACATAGCAACACCGCCTCACCTCCGCCCCGTGCCGTGGGCCCGTCTGCCCCGGGGGCCCATAGGGGCTTCCCCCAGGGTGGGAGCTGGCCGCCTCCGGGTGTGGGCCACAGCGGAGTTTGGGGTAGGGCGGTGGGGCCGGGAATCGGCAGTGGGGCTCGGGGGCACAGCACACCCGGGACCTCCACAGACCAGCCCGGCATTCCCACGGATCAAAGCCGGGTCCCGACGGGACAGACCCGGAACCCCAGCGGACAGAACCGGGACATCCACGCTGCCCCCGCTCCCGTCGCCGCGGGAACGCGCCGGCACCGCCCCCGTTCCCGTGTCACGTGACGCGCCCCCCCCCCCCCCGCTCCCGTGTCATGTGGCCGCGCCCGGCGGCTCCCGGAAGTGCGTCACCGGCTCGGGCCTGTCTCCGTTGTCGGCCCGCTCGGAACTTCGGCGCGGCACAAACAGACCGGAGCAGCGGGCGGGGCCGTGAGTGCGGGGAGGGCCGGGCCGGCCGGGCCGGNGCGCCTGGGCCAGCGCGGGGTGAGGGCCGCGGCGGTGAGCAGGGCCCGGGGGCGGTGGGAGGCCAGGATGCGGCCCATGGGCGCGGGGGCCGGGGCGGCGGAGAGCGAGGCAGGCGGCGAATGGCGGTGGCGGCAGCCTGTGACGGGCCTGGGGGGA
>VZTE01005807.1:204997-226602 GCA_013397775.1 Eulacestoma nigropectus | reverse complement strand
AGTGGAGAGAACGTGCGAGGCGGCAGGAGCTGGCGCGGCGGGGGCTGAGAGCGAGGCTCGGGCAGGACGGGCCGAGCGTGGCAGCCCCGGGCAGGAGCCGGCGCTGTGACCTCGTGCTCTGCCCGCCGGGGCCGTTCATAAAAACACGGTTCACATAAACACCATTCACATTCCCTTTTCCCTCTCCCGGTGCCTGAGGCCGGGCAGCAGCGCCTGGGAGGCCAGGGGCCGCCGGCTGCTGCCTGGACGCTCTCATCACTGTCCCTGCCCATGGTCAGCGGGTTGGAACTAGGTGATCTTCAAGGTCTCCTTCCAGCACAAACCATTTTATGATTTTTTGATCGTCCCCAGAATGGGGGAGCTGGGCCTGCCGGGTTCCCCACTCAGCACAGGCCTCACTGCTGTCACGATGCATTGGGGGCACAGTGATTTCCACATGGGTTGGAAACGTTTTGTGTGACAGTGCTGGCTTGAGTAGCTGCCCCAGGGGGCTCTGTGCTTGCCCTGGCTCCACCCGTGTGTTAGGCATGCCCAGAAACTCAAGTAAAAGGCAAGCTTGAGCCTTGGGATTTTTGGTCCCTGAAGGGAACAAGAAACAGAAAGTGACGAAAGTATTTGTGTGCACGAGGGGCGTGTTTCTGTTGGCTGTATTTAGGATATGGAGGATCCAAAAGTCCGTTGAAAGAAGACACTGTTGGGATAGCCAGCCTTCTCTGCAGCTACCCCTATTAAGGCCTTTGGGCACTGGTGGGAAGTGCTGTGGGCAAGAATCAGGGAGCTCCTCCTGACGAACTTGCCCCAGACACGGGGCACACATTCCATCTCATTGAGCATCTTCTGCTGTCCTTCCCTGTCTGGTGCTGCTGTGGGGAGGAGTGGCCCTTCTCCTTGGCCTCTTGCTCCCTTTCATCTGGCCAGTTAAAATATTTGCAGTCTCAGCATGAGCTGGGTTGGGAAACTGCTCTGGGGTAGGACACACTTGGGAGAAAGCCCCGGCTGGCATCTGGATCTGGTACACACCACAGCACAAAGGCCGGGGAGAGGAGAGGACAGGGAGGCACCTCTGCTCCCAGCAGCAGCATGGCCAGGCTTCCTTGGCTCCAGGGATTGAGTAAGGTTTTGTGGGAGTGCCCAGCTCATCAGGTGCTTCCCAGAGGTTCACCTGGCATCTAGCCAGAGCGGCCTTTCGCCATCTCTCCCATGCAGTGACTCCTACTGTGCCAACAGGAGTGGTGCCAAAACCTCTGTGCCCCCTGTGCACCCAGGGGCTGAACATGCTGCCTGTATGTGTGTTTCCTGGTGGCAGAAAAGCAAAAAGTTTCCTATTTGCCTGTTCTAATCCCTGAATAACCTGTGCTTTACCTGCGCTCCTCTAAAACCTTGAAGTGCCTGTAGCAGCCTCAGGCTGCCATCAGTCTGGCAGCTGAAATGGGCAGAGCTCCAGCCTCCTTGGTTCCTGCCTGCCATGAGGAATAACTGTCAGCAAAGCACCCGAGGGAGCTGAGCCCTCAGTGAGGCATGAGAGCAGCAGGCTTATCCTGGTGGAGCGACAAGCAGGCAGGCAACCCTGTCTCTCTTCCTCACCCCTTCTTGGGCAGAGGCCTGTCCTTTCCCAGCCCTCTAGGACCCGTCTCAGAGCTTGCTTTCACCCTGCCCAGCAGTTACCCTGTGCCACCCCTCTGGAGGTGCAGGAAGGAGGCAATAGAGCCTCACCTGACCCTGCATGAAGCAGTCACTGCTTCTTGTGTCCCATTTCTCCTAGGGTTTTCACCCTAGAGGCAAAAGAAATACAACAAAAAACGCTTTCTCATGTTTGCTGAGCCCAGGCGAGCTTCTTCGGCACCAGGAAGCATCTGTAGCTGACCTGTTTGGGTGTCGGTGGGGACTGGAGCTGAGTGACAGCATGCAGCTGGCATCAGAGGCCTAGTGGGTGCTCTTGCAGCTGGAGGCAGTGCTGCTTTTTTCCCATCGGTTTGCTGAGGCCAGATGTTGTGAGGCAGTGACCGGGTGTGCAAGGCCTGTGGGTGGGGCTGGTGCTGTAGCTTCTGAGTCAGGGTAAGGTGTGGCTCAGGTGAAATAGTTGCTGTAGAGTAATTCCTTCTGTAACTGCCATGTATCCTTTCACAAAAATGATGCTTCAGGTGCAGGGAATGCCTGGTGAGTCACAGCCACGTTCTCTGCTGTGGGGGCCCTTCCCATTCCCTCTGGAGCCAGAAGTGCTTCTGCATCCTGGAGAGACCCTGTGTGTGCAGCAGCATGGGGATGACGCTGCTGCCCTCCCACACTCTTTCAAGCTCTTTGGGACTGATGCTGGACCCTGCTCAGCATCCTGGTCTCCAGGTCACTTTGGCCCTCTCCACCGCGGGTGGCAGGAATTGTCTGTGCCAGGCAGTCGGGCTGGACTCGGCTTTTCACTTGGCTTCAGTAGCTCTTGGTTGTCAGGGCAGGTTGGCCTGAAGAGAAGTGGTTTGGATGCAGCACCTGTCATGGGGCTGGCTTTGCCAGAGCTGAGGGCAAAACCGGGCTGCTTTGCTCTCTGGGGTCCCTCTCGGTTTATGGCTACAGCTCCATATTTCTGGCTACTTGTTGCCCCGAACATTTCTAGAACACAAATGCCCTGGCAACAGGAGGCAGGCAGTACAGGACTGGCAGTGTCCTCCCTCTGACGGAGTGCCTCCGTTGGAGGTGCCTCCCACCAGTGGCCGTGCCCACGCACAGCAAGGGATCTGTGCTTGGTACATGGGTGAAAGCAGAACAGGGTGTTCCCGAGGGACAGCTTGCCTCCCACTGAGGGAGAGGCAGGCTCAGTGGAGCTGGGCTAGGCCAAGATGCTGTTGGGGTCGGCTCCATGTCCTCAGATGGGAGCCGGGCCGTGGGATGTGTGTGAATCAGTGCACTGGGAGCTGCTGCAGGCAGCTGGCACCTGGAGGTGGGCAGGATCCGTGCGGCTGGGCCCATTTCTCTGCTGCAAACCCCTGCAGGCTGGTGAGCACTGCGAGGGTCGGGGTGTGCAGCCGGGGCAGCAAGGGAGGAAACCTTCCCAGCTCTTTGCTCTCACCGCCTCCACAGAGATACCTCCAATGGGACTGTTTTTAGTGGGTTGTTTCAGCTCTGCTCTCTCAAAGCCCTGAACATTGCAGGGTGATGCTGATGAGTGCAACAGACCCCTGGGCCAGCAGCTCCCAAACCCTGTAGGGGAGCTGGCTTTGTAGGGAGGGCATGTCTGAGGGGGCAGGGGTGAGCAACCTACGTGCCCTGCTCAGCCTGCTCCCTTCCTGGGGCACGAGGAGCAGAGGTGTCCTGTTTCCAGGCCAGGCCCTGCTGACGCTGTCTATAAACTGGCTGGGAGATAAATATTCAAGGTGCAGTCATGCTGGTTAAGCTCCCGGCTAGTGGGTGAAGGGGGAGGAACTCTCCTTTTGCCAGGGAGCTCTGCTCTCATCTGTCATGGGAGACTGTCCCAGGCCTGCTTCCTTCTTAGGGTGTTACTGGCTCCTATTCTGGCCCTGTTACACAGCACACTGTTTGACTGAAATAGCTGTTGCTCCAAACTGTGTGACAGGCTCCCCCAGTTGACTCTGTAGGCTCAGTTTTGCAGACCCAGGCCTTCTCGTGTCCTTACCCTTCCCTGTGTCTTTGGTGTTGTTAGCACCAGTGGCTCCTCTGGGCCAGTCTTGCTGTAGTGGGAGCCATGAGCATGACACTTGCTTTCCAGGTTTTTAATGTGTGCCACATACTGAAGACCCCCAGTTGTATGTTGGGAGCTCTGACAAGCCCATGCTTTTGGCAGTAAGCATTGTAGCAGCTGTAATGAGGTAGGTTTCCTCACTGAGTGCTGCGTGGTGGAGGTCATGTAAGGGCACTGGCCCTGAGGCAAAGAGCAGATCCTGATGCTGTTGGGCCTTTTCCACCTGCTCCTCCTGCCATGCTCGTTTTTTCCTCTCTTTAGGCCACTACTTCCTTGCCAGAGAGTTTGACCACAGAGAGTCGCCAAGATAGCTGGGCCAGGAAGAAAACGTCGCACCCCTGACCCAGACTCCATTACCGACCCCGGTGGGCTGTTTGTGTCCTCCAAACGGCTGAAAATGTCCAGCAGCACAAATGCCACTGGCCAGAGGAGAGTGTCTCGGGGCTTGGATGATGCCACCAACAAGAAGAAGCAGAAGGATCGAGCCAATCAGGAAAGCAAGGAAGGTGAGAGCCCCTCAGCATCACTGTGGTGAGCAGGCCTGTGGTGTCTCGGCCCCACAGCCTGGGAGCCTCGCAGCCATCTGCTGCAGGATAAGCAGATTTGACTAATCGCTTCCTGCAGCTTATGGTAACCCATGTGATGTGAGATCTTCTTTGACACAGTGTCCTCCCTGGACCTGTAACCTCCTTCCTTTGGGCACTACTTAGCCCCAGTGATGTTAGGAAGGTTGGGCCTGTTAGCTAAAGTCCGGAGATGGCCTTGGTGATTGTTTCTAGACTCTGCTTTTGACTGGGTGTGATCTGCCCCGATCCAGTGGGAGTGGAACTGAAACGTGTGAATGCTCTTGCAGCTGGAGGCAGCGCTGCTTTTTTCCCATCAGCTTGCTGAGGCCAGATGTTGTGAGGCAGTGACCGGGTGTGCAAGGCCTGCGGGTGGGGCTGGTGCTTTAGCTTCTGAGTCAGGGTAAGGTGTGTCTCAGGTGAAATAGTTGCTGTAGAGTAATTCCTTCTGTAACTGCCATGTATCCTTTCACAAAAATGATACTTCAGGTGCAGGGAATGCCTGTGGGCAGGATGCCGGCAAGAGTTTCTGTGGCTCTGGAAAGCTGTTTGATTTCCATGCCTGCTCTGTTATGATTGTTGTAACCTCAAAATCACAGGGTGTTTTATAGGCCAAGGTAATTGAGTGCTTGGCGAGGTCTGTGCCAGAGCGGCTGGGCGTAGTCCCTGATGCGAAATCCCACAGTGCAGAGCACAGCGTTGTGCTTTCTCTTGCGTGGGAGGAGTACACCGCTGGTAGGGCCTGACTCTCTGCATCTTCTGACATAGAGGCCTCCTTGAGGGCACTGCTGCCCCCGTGCTGCCCTCATCCCGTCTGTGAGAGGTGATGAGGGGCTGTAGATCCTCCAGGCAGTGCCACTGCCATGCTTCTCACACTGCCAGCCCCACCGGCACCTTTGCACCAGTGGCTGTGGTGGTCAGCAGAGGTTTCCTACTGGTGTGTAGCCAGTCAGGGAAGGCAGTGACAGCCCTCTGAGTGTTCCGGAGTGGAGACCACGGCTCCTGTTGCCACTGTTTCTCTGCTCCAGGAGAAGGTGCTGTCGCTTTGGGTGCCTTGCCTGGCAAGAGCCCACTATCCTGGGGGAGTAGAGCAGGCCTGGAGACACTTCTGGCTATTGGAGGTAATTCTGTGGGGAGCAGGGATTAGGTGTCAGGTCAGTTTGGTTCCCCACCCTGATCTGGAAGGAAGTTTCAGATGTGGACATTGGCAGCTTGTGCAGGAATGGAATTGTTAAAGTGCAGCTGGGCCACGTGGTTCTCTGGTTGCTGCAGAATTTGTTTGAGCGTGACCAAACACCAGGTTCTTTCTGTCAGATCAAGACAGGGCTCCTCTGTACGGCTGGGGGCTGGGACCTGGTGCACCAAGCTGGGCCACACAGCTGAGCCTGGATGCCACAAGCTCCACAATGAGATGTGCCTCAAGAAAGCACTGCCTACATGGTGCAGTATTGTTGTGTTGCTCCCACTGTGGTTCTTCTTAGACTGGAATATGGTGATACAGCCTGGAACAGCTGTCCTGGGGCTGACTTGCTGTGGTGCTGCAGGCAGGACTCTGGGGAAGGAGATGTGTGAGAAAGCAGAGGAGGGAGATGAGCAACACATGCAGGATGAAAGGCCTGGACAGAGATTGAGGGTAGAAGGAGGTGATGTGTGAAATTTTGGGCATCAGCTTGCTGGTCTATGTTGTGAGGTGACAGAATGACAGACCTGCTTGCGCTCTGCTTCTCTGCCCACCAGTGTCTCGCCCTGAGCTCGAGCAGGCTGAGACTGCCCAGGAGAAGGACTCAGAGGAGGGTAAGTCGAGGTGTGTGCCAGCTGCCAGTGCGTGGCCATGGTGTGCCCTTGCCAAGGGATCTGAAGCTCTCACCTTGTTGTCCCATGCTTGGGCATTGAGCAGAGCTAACCTGAACACTCCCTTGTCTCAGCGTTTATCTTAAGAGTATGTGGCCTTCCCGGGGTGGAGAAGGGCTGTCTGCAAGGAAGAGGCCCTGGGCATGTGGCAGGCTGCTTGCAGCTCAGGTGTCACGGTGCCAGTGAGCACAGCCCTGGGACACCTCACTGCTGACACCTGCTCTGCTTCTTTCTGAGGAGGACATCATGCTGGGCTGGGAACATCCCAAGCTATGTCACCTTGTGGGCAGCATTGGCCGATTTCTGTCTCAGTCCAGGCCTGCTCTGAGGACAGAATAGGACATCCTTATGCCCCAGGAGTAGAACAAACCTGATTGAAATCAAGGTGATCAAAATCACTTTTTTGCCTTGAAGACTTCAGGGCACCGCAGGGCCACACCTGGAGCCTGGCAGGCACACAAAGTTCTGCCTGCACTGGAGTATCACTGCTGCACTCTTTTCTCACCTATTGCAGCGTACTTGCCCGACTGGCCAGCCTGCCTGTGTTTCAGCCCTGTTAGCCATGCTCACCTGGCAGGAGTACAGTGCTTTGATGGTTGCAGCTGGGCTGCTTGGTTTGCATATGCAAAGGGGAAGTGGCAATTTTTGATTGTGGTCAGAGTACACTTAAATCCCCTGGAGTGACTCTGTGGCTTCCTCGTTCCTTGGGAAAGCAGTAATTGTTTTGTTGTTGGCAGGAGCCACCCCTTCTTCCCAGCTACTACTGCTGCTTGTGGCAATGCCAAGGGCAGCACTGCCTTTCTGATCTCTCTGGTTCCCACCAGGATTCATCTGCCCTGCTGCAAGATGTGCTCTTGTTCGTGGCCTCTCTGCTGAGGGCAGGTCCCATTTAATTGTCATGATCTGTGTTCTCTGTGCTGACCTCCTTAACTGTGTGTGTGTTCAGGCTTGTGTTCCCGGGCCAAGGAGTGGGCACTTCAGGCTCATTCCCCAGCAAGTGGGTGACGCTTCCCGCCCTTTTCCTAGAGCTGCTGCTGGACTGGAAGCAGAATGCCGATGAGATCATTATCAAGTTGAACTTGGGCAGTGGAGCTCTGAAGACGGAGGATGTAGATGCTGCTTTCACCGACACGGACTGTGTGGTCAAACTACCAGGTATGGAAATGGAGCAACTGCTGCAGGCATTTCTCCATTGGGACTTGGTGTAGCTCTGGGCCAAGCACAGGGTTGCAGAAGGCAGACATCAAACTTTCTTCTCAGAGGCAATGCCCTGCTGTCAGCTGGCACAGCCTCAGGCAACAGACAGGGCTGATAGGAGAGCAATGTAGAGCTGGGGAGGGCAGGAGTTGGCCTCTGTGCCAAGTGAACAAGTGCCCACTGCCGTGCCGGTGCGTCTCTGTCCCCTGCTTGCTGGGATGGCTGAGTCAGTCCTGGGTATCCTTTGGAAAAGTGACTGTGCCCCTGAGGGCAAGGAGGCCCAGGGCCTTCCTGCTGGGAAGTTGGCCAGCCAGATGTACAAAGCAAATTCAGGGAAGCTGGCTAGAGCCCTGGAAGGCTCCTGGGGTATGGTGGCAGCCTGCCTGCAGCCTTCTTGGCTCTGAATGAGTGCTTCCTTCATCCTGGGCGCAGGTGAAAGGGGGTTGTGGGTTAGGTGACAGCTGCCTGGAGCACTGCCTGAGGTACTGGTTCCGCTCTGCTTTACAGACGGGCGCCAGTGGAGCTGTCAGTTCTATGAGGAGATTGAGGGCTCCTGCAGCAAGGTCCAGTGCAAGAAGGGCAACTTCCTACAGCTTGTGCTTCAGAAGAAGATCCCACTCCATAACTGGTCTTCACTTCTGGTGAGGAGGGAATGATCTGCCTTTTAAGGGAGCTTATGGAGCCCTGGGGAGCTGGAGTGAGCTCTGAGCTCCCTGCTGTTGAGCTGCCCAGGGAGCAATGTGGGGCACATCCCGCATCCACTTGCTGCATGAGCCATCTGCCACTGTCCCAGGGAGTTGTACCCCTGTTTCTGCCTGTCGTGCAGTCCTGGTGCAGTCTGGGAACGGGGAGTGAGGGTGAGGGGTTGATAGGGAGCCTGAAAGATGCTGCTACCTGAATACCTTCCCACTGTGCTGCATTGCTTTTTACAGAAGAAAAGGAAAGACGGATCCAAAGAACTGGCCAAAGGGGCCGCATGCTGGGAGAACGGGAAAGAGAAGGCTGCTTCTGTGGAGTTGACCCCTGAAGAGCCAAGGGCTGAAGGCACAGAGCCACCAAGATCCTGGCGGGAGCCCTCCAACCCCAAGCGTGCTCCGGGAAGAAACGAGGCCCTGGGAGGGAAAAGCCCAGCCAGCCCAGAGACACAGAGTGGCCCCAGCGCCAAGCGGGCAGTATACCTCAAAGTGGCTCCCACTGAAGAGGAGCCGAATGCCAGAGTCACCGGGAACACGGAGCCCAGCAAAGGGCACAGTGGGAGGGCTGGCAGCCGCCG
Organism: Eulacestoma nigropectus; assembly: GCA_013397775.1. Taxonomy (NCBI): domain Eukaryota; kingdom Metazoa; phylum Chordata; class Aves; order Passeriformes; genus Eulacestoma; species Eulacestoma nigropectus. The sequence continues at coordinate 218,030 of VZTE01005807.1, read as the reverse complement.
CAACGGCAGAGCCAGCCAGGTCGATGCACCTGCAGCCCTTGCAGACCTTGCGCTGCCACTGGAGAAGGTACCTGGGGACCTGGCTGGACAGGGTACCCCTGCTTCCTCTGCCCTGTGCAGGGGATGCAGGACCCATCCCTGCCCATGGGGATGAGGTGGGCTCCGTGATGCTGAGGGCTGACAGAAGCACCTGTGGTGGAAGAGCGGGTAAAGTGAGGACTCTGCAGTTGCTGGGCTGGGGCGCTAATGGGGCTGAGCTGGCATGGGATGTGTGGGGGAAGCGGGTGATACGGAGCTGTGCCTGACTGGCTGGCAGGAGCCACAGTGGGTGGGCCAGGGCAGCTCAAGCAGGGACAGTGTCTGTGTTTCAGTGTCTTTCTGTATTGAAAGGCTGTGGTTTTGGCCAAGGAGACTCTTCCAGTGGAGATGCCACCTCTCACAGCTACCACTGAGGTGTTCCCCCACTGTGTTGCCACCTGTGTGGAGAAGAGAGTCCTGCAGCCAGGCAGCCCTGCTGAGGCCTTGCGGAGCCGGGACTGCCTGCCTCTCCTGGGAGAGAGCTCTAAGGCCATCCCAGTGGCCACCCCTCCCATGGGCAGAGATGGTGAGAAGAGGGACTGGTCCAAGGATGACGTGGCTCTGGAAGCAGCAGCTGATGGTGAGTGGCCAGAGCCCATGGGGTGAGCCTGGGCTGGGAAGATTGATCTGCTCAGGACCTTTCCTGCGTCATCTTGCAGGCTCAGCATGCAAGGAAGGTAACCTCCCTCTCCATGGCTTTCCTTGCTCAGAGCCAGAGCCTTTTGTGAGCCTGACCTTTGTCAAGAATGACTCATATGAGAAGGGCAATGATCTGGTGGTGGTGCATGTCTATGTGAAGGAGATCCACAAGGAGACATCCAAGGTGTTGTTCCGGGAACAAGACTTCACACTAGTGTTCCAGACAAGGTACGAGTTTGCCTTAGGATGATGCCAGGCCACTGCAGAGCTCCTGATTGTGGCTGGGCTACTTGTTTGTTCACCTCTGCTCACTCCCAATTTCTCTGCAGTGATACGAACTTCCTTCGTCTCCATCCTGGCTGTGGGCCCCACACGGTGTTCCGATGGCAGGTGAAGCTCAGGTATGACTCCTGTCCTTCTAACCCATACCAGGGCAAGGGAGGTGAGAGTGCAGAGCTGGAGCAGGAACCAGTCCCAGCTGGCAGTTCTGTGCAGGGAATGCTCATTTCTACATCTGGAGGTTTCACTTACACCATACTGCACTAGTGCCCTAAGCCCAGTCTGCCTTGGCTGTGTGCTGGCTTGCAGGGGAAGAAATCCCAGTGCCTCCTTGCCTGCAGTTCACCCCAGGCTGTTCTAGAGCTCTTGGGGACAGAGCCAGACCAGCCTGTGTGCCCTTTGGGTGGGATGTGCAGCAGGCGGGAGCCAAGCAGAATGGATCTGTCAGAAAAGGGATGCTCAGTGTGGCCAGGCTCAAGGGTTTCCACCCTGCTTTGCCAGGGCTACCTCAGGATCAGTGCTAGCAGGGTTCTTACTGCCTGGAGGCCATGGCTCTGCCATGCAAAGTCTTTGGCATGTCTGAGGCTGCTGCGTGGTCTGGGGCACCTCTGACTTGCTGTGTGCCTTGCAGGAACCTTATTGAGCCGGACCAGTGCACATACAACTTCACGGTGTCTCGCATCGATGTCTGCCTGAAGAAACGCCAGAGCCAGCGCTGGGGCGGGCTGGAGGCTCCAGCCACACGAGGTCTGCACCCTGCCTTCTTGTCCTGCCTGCAGTGGGGCATGGGCCCTCCTCACTGCTGCCAGCTGGTGCTGGATCCTCTGACATGGGATTGTGGGGAAGGAGGGGGGCTGAGTGGGTGCAGGTAGGAGGGATGTGAGGCAGGGTGTGAGCCAAGTGATAGGGGAAGGGCACTGCTGTTTCCCTTGCTCACGGGGAAGACGGGTAGAAGAGAGCCTGTGTGCAAGTGTGGACTGAGCAGTTCAGCCCCACTGTGGGCAGCGTGTGGTGCTGCTAACCACAGGCCCACCCTTCCCCCTTTTTAAGGTGCAGTGGGTGGTGCAAAGGTTGCCATGCCTACAGGCCCTACCCCTCTGGATAAGAACCCTCCGGGCAGTAACCAGCACCCCCTCTCCAGCAAGGAAGAGGCCCGAACCAGTGACAAAGAGAAGCCGCGTGTGGAAGATGGGGCTCTCGATGGCGTGGCAGCCCATACAGCCCCAGAGCACGTGGCAGTGAAGCAAGAGCCACACATTCCTTCGGTGAGTGTGGCCACACTGGATCTGACTTGGATAGAGGAAAGAGGGACACCTCCTCAATGTCACTCTGGAGACTGGCAAAGTATTCTTGGAGGAGGAGGCGGTGCCCCTCAGTCATAGTTGGCAGGATTAGGGGCAGCTGTTGGCCTGTCTGTCCCAGTCCAAGTGGGAGATGATGTGATGGCTCCAGCCCTTTCTGAGGGGTTTCTTGGGCTTTTGAATTCCTCTGGTGATCCCAGAGAGAATCCCTGAGTGCCGCACCCTCACACCTGCCTCTGCTTTGGCAGCCCAAGCCAACATGTATGGTGCCACCGATGACACACAGCCCGGTGAGTGCTGAGAGCGTGGAGGATGATGAGGATGAGGATGAGAAGAAGAAGGTCTGCCTGCCCGGCTTCACGGGGCTGGTGAACCTGGGCAACACTTGCTTCATGAACAGTGTCATCCAGTCCCTGTCCAACACCCGGGAGCTGCGTGACTACTTCCATGGTGAGCCCACACTGGGAGCCCAGCAGAGCTTGGCCACTCAGATGATGAAGCCAGCAGCCACCCTGAGCTCCTGCATTTCTTACAGATCGGTCCTTTGAGTCAGAAATCAACTACAACAACCCGCTGGGGACAGGTGGGCGCCTAGCCATTGGCTTTGCCATGCTGCTCAGAGCACTGTGGAAGGGCACACACCATGCCTTCCAGCCCTCTAAACTGAAGGTAGGGCTCCTGGCACTGGTGCTCAGCAGGAACTGCTGTGGGTCCCTAGCATTCCTCTATGGGCACCTGGCTGCCCTGCAAGTGCCCCAGAGGGCTGTGGGTGTGGGTGAGTGCAGCCAGGGTTTGTGCGTGGGGCAGGCAGTGCTGCCAGGGGTCTGCTGGTCAGCACTGACGATTGTGCTCCCCACAGGCAATTGTGGCCAGCAAGGCCAGCCAGTTCACTGGCTATGCCCAGCATGATGCTCAGGAGTTCATGGCCTTCCTGCTTGATGGCCTGCACGAGGACCTCAACCGCATCCAGAACAAGCCCTACACAGAGACTGTTGACTCGGATGGGAGGCCTGATGAGGTGAGGGTGTTCCTCCCCCAGAGTTACTGGGAGAGCAGCCTGGGTGGTTTAGTGAGGTGCTAAGCCCTTTCTTCCTGCAGGTGGTAGCTGAGGAGGCTTGGCAACGGCACAAGATGAGGAACGACTCTTTCATAGTAGACCTCTTCCAGGGCCAGTACAAATCCAAGCTTGTGTGCCCAGTGTGCTCCAAGGTAGGGCAGCCCTGGAAGTTCTGTCCCTGTCCTGGCTGTGCAGAAGCAGGCTCCTGACCCTCAGAGAGCACACGTCACAGGGCAAGGCTGGATCTTGGGTCCACTGGATCTGCTGCTCAGCCACAAGCACTTTACACAACTGAGTGTGCTTTTGTATCTGCAGGTGTCTATTACATTTGACCCCTTCCTGTACCTCCCCGTGCCCCTCCCACAGAAGCAAAAGGTGCTGACTGTCTACTATTTTGCAAAAGAGCCACACAAGAAACCCATCAAGGTAAAAGATACCTTCTACCCTGGGGAGGGAGCCTGAGAATGCTCCTGGAGGTGCCCCAGGCAGCTGGTCATGTGCCAACAGGCTAAGCCCTGTGTTAAGTAAGGGCCTGCATGCCTTAGTGTGGTGTGACTAATGTGGCACTTTCTCGGTGGCAGTTCCTCGTGAGTATCAGCAAGGAGAATTCCAGTGCCATGGAGGTACTTGACTCAGTGGCCCACAGCGTGCGCGTGAAACCAGAGAACCTGCGCCTGGCAGAGGTGAGAGTGCTGGGTAGATACCTGCTCTGAAGGGTTAGGCCACCACAGTAGGGCTTGGAATGTCCATCTTTCCCTTGTGAGGTGGTGAGTTGAGCACAGCATCCTTGAGCTGCCGCTCTTCCCATAGCTCACTGTGAGGCTGAGGTCTGTGGCTCTCTGAGGAGAGGACACATAGGGCAGCCCTCACACGGCCATGCTCCACTGCTTTCCTGGCAGGTGATCAAGAATCACTTCCACCGCATGTTCCTGCCGTCTAACTCACTAGACACAGTCTCGCCGACAGACCTGCTTCTTTGCTTTGAGGTGCTGTCCCCAGAGCTAGCCAAGGAGCGTGTGGTGGAGCTTCAGGTCCAGCAGGTAAGAAGGCATGTTAGGACTACTGGGAGGGATGCAGAAAGGCTGAGCTGTAAGTGAGACTGAGCAGGAGGAGCAGAACTGCACATGAGGGCGATTAGCTACAGTGAACACAGATGCCCACTGACGCTGCCTTGTCCTGCCCCAGTGCCCTTCCCTGTCCAATGGGTCCTTTCTCCTGCAGCGTCCGCAGGTGCCCAGTGGCCCTGTTGCCAAGTGTGCGGCCTGCCAGAAGAAGCAGCTGCCAGAGGACGAGAAGCTCAAGCGCTGCACGAGGTGCTATCGAGTCGGTTACTGCAATGTGTGAGTTGGCTTGGTGCCTGGCAGGGAGGGAGGGTCTCCTGCTGTGAAGGGCTGGATGGGAGAGCTCTGCCTGCTGGGAGAAGGTGGGATGGGTCTGCCCTTTGGGATGGAGCCAGCTGAACTCCTGTTGCTCCCCTTGTCCCCAGCACACCCCTCTGGCCCTGCACTGCTCCTTCTCAGGCTGTTCAAGGATGGCGAGTTCAGCAGGGGCTGTATGTGTTACAGGGCATGTCAGAAAACACACTGGCCAGACCACAAGGCTTCGTGCCGTCCTGAGAACATTGGTTTCCCCTTCCTCATCAGCGTGCCCGAGTCCCGCCTCACCTACGCCCGCCTGGCCCAGCTGCTGGAGGGCTATGCAAGGTGAGAGTCCAGGGCAGGAGGGTGCTTCTGCCATGGAGCTGAGCTCAGCCCTGTGTCTGGCCAGCTCTAACTCCCACCTCCTCGCCCAGGTACTCAGTCAGCGTGTTCCAGCCTCCATTCCAGTTGGGCCGGATGTCACCGGAGCAGGGGCTGCAGCCTCTGCACTCGGACAAGCTGGATCCCCTGGCCAAGAGCAGCTGTGCAGCAGCCACCTCCGCCCCCGAGCTAGGAGATGGGGACAGGGCTTCCAGCCTCCTGCAGGAGCCTCGGCTCTTGCCAGCTGGGCCTGAGCTGCACCCAGAGATGGGGGATACTACCACTGTCCGGAGCAAGGTCCTGACAGCCAGGAGTTCCCTGCTGAACTTGGATTCAGGGTTCTCTGAGCACATGGAGTCGCAGGGTGACAGCTGTTGTGAGAAGGAGCCGTCCTATGAGAGAGCCCTCAAGCCAGAAGGTAAGAGGTGCTAAAGTGCTAGCTATGTCTGTGCCAGGAGCTCAGGCAATTCTCCCTCCTTGGGGTGACCTCCCATCACAGCATCACTTCTCCCCTTGTGAGCTTGGTCTGGAGACTCTTGGGAACACAGATGAGGCCCTGGGAGCTTTGTTTCGGCAGTGCTGCCTCACCTGAAATGCCTTCCTACCCACGCTCTGCCCTGCCCTGGCAAAGCCCAGGGTGTAGAGCAGAGACCTGATGAGGAGAGAGGCTGGAGCACTGTGTTGCTGTGGAAGAGGTGGGAAGGCAGGGGCTGGCAGAAGCCTTGAGTCCTGTGGGGGCAAGGCAGAGCTGGTGCAGGCTGAGCCCCTGGGGGCTGTGAGCAAAGCACTTCCCTTGCTCTGACTCAGCTGCATGGGACCAGCCTCTCGCGCTCAGCTGCCTGGCTGTCACGTTTCCAGACACTCGTCTCAGGATGGCAGCAATGTGCAGTGAAGGGGCAAGGCAGGCAGAGGAGCACAGCTTGCCAGGGGCAGGCACCTGCTAAAAATAGTCAAGGACACGGGCACGTGGTTGTGTCCCTTCAAGGCCATAGCATGTGAGGTGGGGGTGGAGGCGCTGCAAATTCTTGGCCCCTACGCAGGGCAGACAGGCAGTGCCACCACAGATCTGTCCCTGCCTGTTCACAGCTGCCATCCCTGGGTACCAACACACTCCAGACTCACTGAGTGCCCGCGCCACACAGTTCTACATCACTAAGATCGACACTGCCAACCGAGAGCACAAGCTGGAAGACAAAGGTGAGCCAGAGCCCTGTAAAGTGCCACCTTCATCCCTTACCGCCTCTGGCAGGGTAGTGGATCTGCCTGGCCAGGGTGCCAGAGCCTGCCTGGCACAAGATGAACCCAGGTGTGATGGTGGCCCACACTGGACAGTAAAAACTACACCTGACAGGGGAGGGCTCTGCTGCACAGAGCCTCTGCCCAGAAGCTCTTCTGGGGTGTCACATTCCTGCTCTCCTCAGCAAATAGGCCAATTCCTTCCAACCTCATGTATTCTCAGAGGGTCTGTGATGTCTGGGTCACCTCTTTGTTTGAGTGGGATGCCCACACCCAGTGCTGGTTGTGAGGGTGCTGCTGATGAAAGGGCTGTGTCAGCATTGCACCCTGCGGGCTGAGGGGCTCTGCTGTGCCAACATGGTGAACCTGGCCAGGGGGCACCTGTCCCTTTCTGGCAGCGCTTTTTGATCTCTGTATCTAACTGGGATGGGCAAGATTGCTCCAGCAAGGTGGCCTGGTCCAGCCTGGTGGAGTAGGTGTGAGAGGTCTGTGCCCTTCACAGGTGACACCCCCCTGGATCTGACAGATGACTGCTCCCTTGCCCTGGTGTGGAAGAACAATGAGCGCCTCAAGGAATTCGTGTTGGTAGAATCCAAGGAGTTGGAGTGCGTGGAGGACCCAGGCTCGGCCAGTGAAGCAGCCCGGGCTGGCCACTTCACCCTGGAGCAGTGCCTCAATCTGTTCACCAAGCCCGAAGTCCTGGCCCCAGAGGAAGCATGGTGAGGAAGGCAGCAGGGTGCGTTCCAGCCAGCGGGCCCGGGCAGCAGCAGGGGTTTCCCAGGAGCTGCCCGGGCCTGCATGCTATTTCTACTGGCAGCCAGGAACAATGGGCTGGCCTTCCCTGTGCACTGGGAAGGGCTAAGCCAGCAGGGAGCAAAGCTAGTGCTCTGTAGGACTGTGCTGGCCTGCCCTTGACAGAGGAGGCTGAGCCCTCCGACATACCCTCTGCCAGCCCTGGATGTGGGGGCCCTAGGGCTGAGCTGGGCTGCAAGGACTGAGGCTCTCCCCATGCCAGTAACGAGCACACTCTTCCCCCAGGTACTGCCCCAAGTGCAAGCAGCACCGTGAGGCTTCCAAGCAGCTGATGCTATGGCGGCTGCCCAATGTCCTCATCATCCAGCTCAAGCGCTTCTCCTTCCGCAGCTTTATTTGGAGGGACAAGATCAATGACATGGTGGACTTTCCTGTCCGGTGAGAGCCTGGGGACAATGTGCCTGGGTTGGCACTGCCTCTGCTGACCTGCAGTCCGGCCTACATAACACTGATGACCCTTGACAGTCACCGTGTCTCTCTACAGGAGCCTGGACCTCAGCAAGTTCTGCATTGGTCGGAAGGGTGAGCAGCAGCTGCCTATGTATGACCTGTACGCTGTGATCAACCACTATGGAGGCATGATTGGAGGGCACTACACAGCGTATGCCCGCCTGCCCAATGACAAGAACAGCCAGCGCAGCGACGTAGGTGAGGATCTGTCACCCTCGCCACTCCCCTGCTCCTGCAGCCGTGGTTTGTCTGCTTGCTTAACCCTTCCTCCTTCTCAGGCTGGCGGCTCTTCGACGACAGCACAGTCACCACCGTGGATGAGAGCCAGGTGGTGACCAGATACGCGTATGTACTCTTCTACCGCCGGAGGAACTCTCCTGTGGAGAGACCCCTGCCAGGGCATCCCTCAGACCACCGCACAGAGCACGACCCCTCTGCCGAAGCTGCTGCCAGCCAGGTGAGCACTTGCATCCCTTTCGGCAGTGTTGGAGCCACAGAGCCTTGAAATGTGCTCAGGAGCCCACGTGCAGGGTCTGCCCATCTTCGCCTGCACCCACAGAGCCTGGTGCAGCTGTGGTGCACCCCTTTGATACCAAAAAGCTTGTGCCGGCTGGGCATTGGAGCCTGTCTTGCCTTGTTCTCGCTGTGAGCTTGGGACAGTCTGTGTCCTGAGGGATCACAAGAGAGCTGGTTTTCGTCATCAGTGTGGAATTGCTGGTGGGAGGGCACTGGTAGACGAAGAAGGGGCACAGCCTTGCCGGGGTCTGCACTGGAGGAGCGATTTCGAGCGGTGCAGTAGGATCTGGTTGTGCCAGGGAGCAGTAAGAACTTGCCCCTCCAGAGCTGCTTTCGAGGCAGGGTGGGGGGCACTTTTTGCTGGAGCCCAACTCAGGGCCAAGCCAAGTGCAAAAAAGGTAAATGCCAGTGCTGAGCCAGAGGTCTGGCAGCCTTCACAGGGTGCTGTAGAGAAACCTGCCAGAGCGAGCTTTGTTGCTGGGTGGCCTGGGAGGGAGGCACTGGGGGTGGGCCAGATGGCAGGGTGCTTTCAGAATGCAGTTGTAGGGAATTGTGGCACTGATCTTCACGTGAAAGTCAGGAAGGCCGAGGGTGGGGCACAGTGTGGTGCCCACCTGGTCAGACCCCCTGCACCATTGTGCTGCAGACTTTCCCTCCATGCTCAGCACCTCTGCAGGCCTGCAGAGTCTGAGGACAATGCTCAGTTCATCTCCAGCATGACTGCACATGTGTGCCCCGAGGGGCCCTTCTGGCCTGGCCTCCCTGCCCCTCTGGCTCATGCTCCCCTTGGCTTGGTGCTGGTTAGGCATCCCATTTCTGCCCTCTCACCTGGGGACAGAAGCTGTCTGTCTCTGAGGCCAGGGAGGCTGTCTGGCATGTTGGTGTCTGCCTGCCTGGGCTGTTCCTTCCCTGGGGGGCTGTGCGTGTCCTGGAGCAGCTCCACTCACTGGGGACAGCCTGAGCAACGGGAAAACTGCACTGCTTTTCGCACACTGGTGGTGAGAGTCTTCAGGGGCCGAACTGGCACTGTGGCTCACTGTATGCCCCATGGCACTGGGGTTCATCAGGTTGCTCTGTGGCACTGGGGCTCATTGGGCCCCTGGCAGCACCAGTTTCCCTGCAGTAATGGGATATATTGGATCCCAGTGGTGCTCAGCAGGTCCCCAAGCACCCTGGACCACCTGCACCCTCCCTCGCACTTGGTGCCCTCCAGAGACCTGCTCTGCACGATCACCGTCATGGAGGGCCAAGCTGTGGTTGGCTGCCTGTGGAAAATCCTCCTGGAAGCTGGGCTACGATTGGTTGTCAGAGCATTCCTACCCACCAAAGCAGAGCTGTGACTGGCTGTACTGGCACTGCGCCTTCTGCTCCTGCTGCTCCAGCTGGCTCTGGATTGGCTGTCATCTGAAAGATCCTGTTGGGATCAGAGAAGCTGGGCTGTGATTGGCTGCTGCCTGCTCCCGTGCCTCCTGGACCGACCAATGCAAGTGCATCTGCTCCATCGGGATCCAGCTGCCAGCTTCACTCCCTGCAGTCCTGTGAAGACCCTGCCTGGCAGCTGCCCACGCTCCCTCCCACAGAGCCACCCACTGGAGCCCCACACACCAGAGACCCCGAAGAGCCGTGGGGGCGGGCGCGACCGCGACGGTGCTGCATGGGGAGGCGGGCTGGCTGGGCACGGGGCTGGGCTTGCAGGCAGCCGCCTGCCCCGGGGGATGGCGAGGGGTGTTGCCCGTTGTGTTCTCCAAGTGCTGACGCAGGTTTCCACATCGCAGGCTTCTCTGATCTGGCAGGAACTGGAGGCTGAAGAACAAGAGCTGCAGCTTGAGGCACCCCAAAGGCCTGCAAGAAACTCCTGGAGGCCCCGTGGCCAGAAGCGGAGTCTGGGCACTCCCCAGCACCCAGATGAAGGCTGCGTCAGATACTTTGTCCTGGCCACCACGGCCGCAATAGTGGCTCTCTTCCTGAATGTCTTCTACCCGCTCATTTACCAGCCCCGCTGGAGATAGGCCCAGGCGCGTGGCCAGCTGTGGGAGCAGGGCCGCCAGGGCACGCGCCGTCCTAGGACGCTGTGAGACGAAGACATGAGGCAGCAGGACAGAAAACGCTGGGAAAGACTCGCCAAGGGAAGCATGGCGCTGTCGGCTCCTGCCTGTCTGCTCCGGCATCTCCTGTGCCAGCTGGCAGGTCTGTGTGGCCAGCCTGCTGCCTTGCCAAGACACAGCCCAGAACCATGAGCTCCTTTGCCCTTCCTTGCTGCCTGCTGGGAGCGAGGCAGACCTCATGGCTACCTGCTGCTCAAGAAGGGACGTTGCTGCTGCAGTGAAACTGGGACCTGAGAGCCCCACAGGCATATCAGCCAACTCTGCTTGGCTCCCAAGAAGGAAGTGGAGACCTGCCGGGAGGCTGTAGCAAGGGCAGGATGCCCTGACATGGGCCCTGGCTGGCCGCCTCTCTCAGCTGTGCTGCTGCAGGAGCCTTGAGCTGGGGCTCAAGGGCTGGGGCTACCCATGGTCCTTGGCCAGCCCAGTCTGTCCTGCCAGCCTCCTGCTGACCCTCCTCGTGCCAGCTGCCTGTGCGCTGGAAGTTGTGTGTGCCGCACTCCTGTGCTGGGGCTGGACAGGCCTGTCACTGGGGGCTTGTGTGCTTCCCTGCTCAGCCCCAGACAGCTGCTGGGAAGCCTGGCAATCCAGACTGGGGTGCCCATGGTGAGCACTCATCTCTGTGGGCCACTGCCTCCCACCAGTCTGTGGGGCTGCATGCCAGCAGCATCTAGGGGAGTTGGTCTCTTCAGGGCAGCGTGGTGCAGCACCTCCTTTGCGAGGGCACCAGCTGCCCATGCTGTGGGAGAGGCATGGGGTTAGGGAGCACAGGTATGACTGTGGTGCGTTAATAAAGCCAGGTTTTTCAAAGAGATGCAGCATTCCTGTCCTGTGTGCTGGGACTCCCACACAGAGGCAGGGACTCCACACTGGGGTCACCTGACACCGCTCTGTGACCCAGCTGGCACCAGGACCATCCCTTGGGCTTTACTGGGTGCCTGGTGCACCCTGTCTGGCAGCAGGCTCAGGGGAGAGCTCTGCCTGCCCATGCCATGGGGCACGGGCTGCAGCTCCAACGGTGTCTGGCATTGAGACGTGTTGCCCTTTGCTGAGCGTGGCTCAGACAGCTCTGGCGTATTTGGGTGTGAGAGGTGACTTCAGAGCCCTGTGACTTTCTTTTCTGTCTGCTGCTGTTCTGCTGGCAGTGCCCTCAGCTGGCTTGGGAGGGATGCTTGGCAGTGAAGGGGTTTGTCTGTGTTTTAGGCTGGGGCCTGAGCTGGACTCCCCCTACCTCTGTCCCACACCCTTCCTCCACGTGCTGAGGTTTACTCCCCTCCGAAGCAGGTCCCAGCCAGGGAGCCCGGGCAGGGCTGTGCTGTGGTCATGAGGTGCCTGTCCTGGAACAGTTGCCTCATTGTCTACAGCCCTGGGTCTTGGCGGTTTCCCCCGCTCACCCACAGTGCTGGCCTCGTGGGTTTGAGTCAGTGCCGGGCGCCGGTGGGCTGACCTCTGCTCCAACTGGTGCTGGCGCCCCAGGGTTGGGGCCCACAAGCTGCTGCCTGCCCTCACCGGGGGTGGCTGGCCAGCAGCAAGGCCTGACAAGGTGCTCTCAGCCCTGGAAATTCCCTCTGGCCCTGCACTGTTCCTCAAACCTCTGGCAGGCGCTGGCGGCCTGCCTGTGGCCTGTCACTGCCACCCATGCTGGAGTGCAGGGCTCTGCTCCGACTGGCACTGGCTGAGCAGCCTTGGGGCAGGAGTGTGCTGCAGCCTGACTCTCCTGCTGGGCTGGAGAGGCTGCCTCCAGGGGCCCTGGGCACACTGCTTCCCTCTGCCCTGCCGTGGGGTTTGCCACCAGCTTCTGCTCTCTAAGCCCAGGGGCTGCACATTCTGCATGTGGGGTGCCTACCCTTGAGGGGCTGTGTTCCCCCAGGCACCCGTCTAACCCCCTGGGAGTAGGGAGGGAGATGGGTGGGCAGGGTGCAAGTCTCCCTCTCATGCCCACGTTCTGCTTGCAGGGACTGCCCCCGGTGCCGTTCGGATCTGGCGTGGCCCCCGAAGGAGCCCCGCCGCTGGCTGCGGAAGGCCTCCCTGAGCATTTCGCCAGCTCCGTCGAGTGCCCAGCCCCCTCCTACAGCAGCATGGAAGAAGTCGACTAGGGTGTCATGGGGGGCCTGGCCTGGGGCTGTGGGCCAGGCTGGGCACTGGGGGGGTGGGGGGTTGGGGGGGGGTGGGATTTGTCCTGCGCTCATTAAACTCTCTGAACTCCACTTGCCTCTGCTGCCTGCTATCCCTTAGGACCCTCTGGCTCCTGGTGAGCCAGGGCACCATGCCCCAGTGTGCTGTTGGGGCCCCCAGCACCCTGGTGCCTCAGGTGTCCTCGTGCTCCAGTGTTCCTTGTTGTGGCTTGGTGCTTGCTATCTGCTAAGATCCCTCAGAGACCAGTGTTTCTTGGTGCCACTGCCGGGTGCACTCCACAGCAGCGGGGGGACACAGTGTCTCCTGGTGCCTGCTGCCTCTCCGTCTGCTCTGCTGCTGGCTGCACCCTGTTGTCCACTGTTCCCTGGGGCGAATCCTGCCGCTTTAGTGCCTCGTGTCTTCTCCTGTACCCTGGTGGTGGTGAGGCGAGACGTGCAAGTCCTGCAGCTCTAGTGCCTGTTGTGCGCTGAAGTGCCTCGTCCCCCGCTGCCTGTCTCAGTCGCTTGCTGTCCCTAGCGCCCCGCTCCCTGGTGTCCCCGGTTGTGCCCTACTGCTTTGCGTCCCTCGTGCCCGTTATCCCCCGTTGCCACGCCGTCCCCGCTGTCCGTAGCGCCCGGAATCCCGCCGGGTGTTCCGTGTCCCCCCGTGCCCCACGCCTCGCCCGGGGGCCGGTGCCAGTGCGGCGGG
>VZTE01005807.1:159480-187382 GCA_013397775.1 Eulacestoma nigropectus | reverse complement strand
CCCGGCCGCCCCGCCGGGAAACAAAGGCGGCGGGAGCGGCTGGGGCAGTGCCGGGTCCCCGCGGGTGGGGGAAGCCCCGCGGGCTCTGGTTCCCCGCTCGGGCAGGACAGAGGCTGGGCTGCAGCCGACGGTCTCAGGGCCTGAATACGGAGCTTCACCTCATCTTGGCTGGGTGGCCGAGCAGTCCGTAGCGTTCCCGGCTGTCCTTCGGGCCAGCACCGGGAACACCTGCGGGGGGGTGGGGGCTCTGGATACGGTCACTACTGCTGCTGCCTTGTTCTAAGTTCTGTCTTCTAGTAACTCCGCTGTTACCCACCGTGCTGCGCCTGTCGCCGCACGGCGCTCTGTGACAGATGTGCTCACACAGTCGTTCCCAGTACCACCAGGCTGAGGGATACGATGGTTAGAAATTGGGCATCTTGCAATTCCTCAGTAGGAGCTGCTAGCTGCGTGGATGATCATATCTTTGTTTCCTGATTTTTTTTTTTCTTAATGAAATACATATTAAAAATAAAATGACTTAATAAAGAAAGAGGAACTGGAGATGGAAAGGGCTTCTTTGTTCTGTCTTCTCCAGAACGTTACAAGTCTAAGAGCTCAGGACAAGAGCAGCAGAAATACATGCAACATGGTGACTGGTGAGTCCAGATTATCCACATGCTGCAAGTTGTGTGTGTGTTTTCAGTAACCTCAGTCTAAGTTTTATCAACTAACCGTATGTGCTCATAATCTTCAAAGAATTTTTCTTGAACTTACTTCCTGAAAAAAGTGCAGTTATGCTGCACAGAGAGGAGTTACCTTCCTTTATTGGAGAAACTTATTGCCTGGATGCTCTTTTTTTAATTTTAAAATGCAGTATTAAAAACATGCTGCTGAGATCTAGTGAGGGTGGGTGTTTACAGTTTCAAGTGCGTGTCTGTGGGATAAATAGAATGCACAAATTAGTGTGTTTTAATAACTAATAGTAAAAGTGGTGACTGCAGCAGCAAGCTGCATGTGTTGCCCTACAAAAGGCCGTTGAATGCACACTAGAGCCTTACAGAGGTTTTCTGCCATAAATGCAGATTGGTTTAGTTTTAATAAGTAAAATTTCTAGGAGTGCAACATTACTTTCCTGAGTCTTTCTCTGGACCTGGTACCTCCACGGCTGCATAGGGTCTTGTGAAGTGCAGCTTTGGTTCAGTGCTTTTAGTTAAATAATCCCAAGCAGCCTTAAAACTGATATGAATGACCCAGAGAGACACTGTTACCTACAGGGTCTGTAACTGCAGCTGTAGAGAAAACTCACGGAAGATCTTGCTTCTCTTCTGGGGCAGGAGCAGATGCCTTGTGGCATGGTGAGGCTCTGGTCCATCCCTGGCACTTGGAATATTAGAGTGGCTCAGCTTAGTGGCTCTCGGTATAGTAACTTTAAGAAAATGTGAAGGAAATTTTTTTTTCCATGGTAGGAGAAAGGAAAGAGATTTCTTCTGACAGCTTGTGGGGGAGGAAGATTTACTAGTAGGGGGATGAGTGGCCTAGTAGGCTCTTGATTTTGATGCTAACAAAAACTAATTAAAATGGAGCAGCTCAGCAGGGTCAAGGATTTGTATTTAAGAAATTAATGGTTGCTTTGTTCTGCTTCCTGGTGGTCAGAAGAGGTTGGTGATGGTTTGGTGGTGGACCTCTGCTGCTTATGCTTCTGGGTTTCTTGTGGCTTCTGGTCTCTTATGTGAGAAAATGATGTAGCTTGTGAAAGAAGGGTTGGAGTTTCAAAAGTAGGAGTGAGGGCTAACAGCTCCCCTTGCAAACAGCAGCCCTGCTGACCTCCCTGCTCTCTTCTTTGACAAGATTAACAGAAGGCGGATAGCTATTCCCTGAGTCATTAAAACATAGTAAGAAACGGTGCAGGAGCAGGAAGGGAGCACCTGGGAGAAGTGAGCCCATCCAATTCAGCAGCAGCTGGCTGTCAAAGAGCATCTGTGGCACTTATGTCTGGGATTCTGCTGTCAAAGAACATCTGTGGCATTCATGTCTGGGAGCCAAGCATGGCATCCTTGAGGCTTATTCCTCAGAAGGGTCTTCCTTCTCAAAGCTGTATCTGCTAGTGTGCCTCAGGGTGGACATGGAAAATGATGATGCTCTTCTGAAAGCTTCACTGTAGTATTGAAGTCAAATACTTGCAAGTTCCGAGTAGAAGATTGGGACAAGTTAATTGTTCAAAATCTGTTTTCCAATCTCAGGGTATATAATGGAGCATCATCCAGTTAGATGCAAAACGCATTTCAGTGTGCCTGCTGTAGGTCTTGTCTGAGTCCCTATGGACGCATTAACATCATCGTTCTCCCTTGATTTCACCCTGGACATATGGTCACCTCGGAAGGGGTTAATAATGTGTGCTGTAGAGTTGTAGTGTACTCTTGGGTGGCTGCTGGAGAAGTGAGTATCTTACTGACTCTATCACCCAGAGCTGGCTTGAAAATGTCAGATTGCTATCTCCGAAAGAATGGTTTTTCTGTCCAGATGTGGGCTCTCCAGGAGCTTCTGTATGCTGATATTTACAGAGCTATTGGATTTGCTATGTGAACACCATTATCCGGTGTTTTTTACTAAACATTACTGCATATTTTAAGAATATCTTCTGTAGAAATCTTATACAGCAACAAATGTGTCTTAAAGACTTTAGAAACCATAGATAGAGCACAAGTTGCCTCGTATGTTCCCCTTACCTTTGATACTCTTTTTTTTTTTCTCCTGTGAGCCTGGTCCAATGCACTAGCCATGAACCTCCATGTAAACAAAAACTGTGTGTTTGGACTGCTGTCACGTAACAGTGAAGAGGGGTTAGCGTTTGCTTCAGCTCTCCCAGATTTTGATGATAACTGAGGCTGGACTTGTGCGGTGTGCTTGAGCGCCAGTGAAAGCCTAGAGTTAACTCCCATTTTCACCCAGGCAGACGTTTGCAGTCTGATGTTCAACCACAGCCCTGTCTCAGTTCTACTTTGTTAAATCATGGTAAAAGAATACATAAAGTTCTGGTTTTGTACCTGTCCTCTTTAGAACTACAGTCATAACGTACATAGTGATGTCTGTCTGTTTTTCTTCCTTTGTGCAGCTTTATCTAGTAGTGCTGAATCACCTCTTCTAGTCCTACTCTTGTGTTGTTTCACATCTTTTAACAACTGTCTCAGTATCCGGTGATGTTATAGCTTGAATGTATTTATGCTTTATCAAGGCTAATTAGTGCCTTAGAAACAACCAGTATACTCACTGCAAAAACAATTTGTGAGTTTAAACAAAATAAGTCAATGAGAGAAGAATGCTGTCAGAATATACCCTAGAGCTGTCTGACATTCTCAAGTGGCGTCATCTTTGGTGGTGGTGGTGGTTTTTTTCTTTACTTTCACTCTTGCCCTGATCATCTAACTTCTTTTTCTGTCTTTCTTTTGTCTTCACACATGGCATGTTTCATGTTAACCTCTTCCTATATTAAAAGGAGATCAAGAACTTATGCTTCTGTTGCCTTTGTCATTTCCAGAGCTCTGCTTCTCCATGTGTGTAGTTCCCTGTTTGAGGAAATCTCTTGATTCCAGCGCTCTCCTTTTGCTTGCTATTTTCAAATCGATGAGGCTGTCCTAGTCCTAATAGCAATGGGTTGAATGCTGCATCTGTTGCTCTTCTGTTGTGCTTCCCATTAGCTGCCTAGAAGAGAACTGCACGGCCTGATAGAACACACTGCTCAGTTCCCCACCTCTGCGGTTGCAAAGTAGGGCCACAGATATTGATTTCTGGGCCTCTCTCGCTAACAGTGCATGCTGCAAACAAATGGAATGTACGACTGGATTTGTCTGGTACAGGACTTGCCTGGTCTGGGTGAAGTACAGAGCTAGGAGAGCTTACATGGCAGTGAGCTCTGGGAGTAGTTCCACAGTCACACCTGGGTATCATTCAGACTCCCCTGAGCTGCCAAGGGTTAATCTGAGAAATGTGTAGTAGCACAAGTTGCCTCATAAAACTAAAGCATCTGTCTTGGGCATCTGGCTGTGCATGTTTGCCAGTTTTCATACAGTACTTGGTATGAGAAATTAGTTACTGGAGTTAAGAA
The DNA here is from genome assembly GCA_013397775.1 of Eulacestoma nigropectus. Lineage (NCBI taxonomy): Eukaryota > Metazoa > Chordata > Aves > Passeriformes > Eulacestoma > Eulacestoma nigropectus. The sequence continues at coordinate 183,298 of VZTE01005807.1, read as the reverse complement.
TATCCTTGCATCAAAGGAGTGCTGTAGTTAAGACTTTTACTTTCTCTTTCCTTAAGGAACCCTGAGGACCTTGCAATATGAATAATTCTCTGGACAACACCATTTCCTTTGAAGAATACATCCGTGTGAAGGCGCGAACGATCCCCCAGCACAGGATGAAGGAGTTTCTAGACTCCCTTGCTTCCAAGGGGCCGGAGGCTCTCCAGGAGTTTCAGCAGACAGCCACCACTACAATGGTGTATCAGCAGGGTGGCAACTGCATTTACACGGACAGCACAGAGGTGGCTGGGTCTTTGCTTGAACTTGCTTGTCCTGTGACAACCAGTATCCAGCAACAAACTCAGCCAGAGCAGCAGATACAGGTTCAGCAACCCCAGCAAGTCCAGGTAAGCATCTGAAATCATCCCTGAATATGTATATGACTTGCTAACTGATGGAGTAGTGTTCAGAGCTGCTGTCTAACCTTAAGCCGCAGACAAGTACTTAAGAGGCAGGGCCAATTAACTTTATATAGTACAGCAGTATTTCCCTTTCATTTAAGGAATTTGGTAGTAAATTGGCTCTCTTAACTGTGCCTCCCTCAAGCCCTGCTGTAGGAGGAGCCACGTACATAGCAATGGAGTGGTGTCACCTGTTGGAGAAATGGTTGACAGTTTGGGCATGTACACAACTCCCAAAGCCTTGTGCTCTGAAGCTGCTATAAGTACCAGCCCCCTCTGACTGTCTGGTTGTTCAGGGTGGCTGTGGGATTGAGCTTGCCTTCAGGATTTTTTTTTTTTTTTAAATAAAATCAATAATCTTTAAATGGTTTTACTTGAACATTCTACAAGTTGTCGTTCTTGAGCTGGCTTTTAAGTGAGGGAGAAATGCAATAGAGTCAGCTTTAGGAGATGAACCAGGGGAAGATACATTTCAAGAAAGGAATTCTAAAGGATGCACATGCATCAAGGTAGATTATCCATTTGCACAGTGGAAGGAGTTGTCTTTTTTGGTTGTTTTGGGTTTTTTTAAAGTAGATCTTACATTAGGTATTTTATTAAGTAAGCAAATCCAGCATCAGATGAAAAAAAACCAAACCAATTTTATAACTTAGGATAACTGCTTTTGTCCTCAGATACATTTTGTAATTTGAAGAGTTCATAGGTGGCAGGGCATTTTTTACTAAGGTTTTTCTGTGATACGTCTCCAAACAGCTGAACTTTGCTTATAGCTGCAATTCTGATACACTTGAGATATGAATCATTCTGCTTTCTGTAGCAGAATGTAACGCTGCGAGCTCTCTTTTTTTTGCAATAAGTGAGGGTATGGAGTCACAAATGACTGGAGATAAGGTAGTGTGAACTTGCTGCAGTGCAGTAGACTTGTGCCAATAGCTCACTAGCGTGCTTTTATCCTATAGCAAAGACAAACTTATCTCCTTCACTAGTAACTCATCTCCAATTACTCTCTGTTGAGTAAATGAATGCTTAAGTGGGGCTTCTGTAACCTGTTGCCCTACAGTAACTTGTGTTGAAAGGCTTTTGAAGAACAAAAACCTGAAGTCTTGCAGGCATGACTTGGATCTCTGCATGAGGCTATTAAAACCGATCAAGAGTGGGTTTGGTTTTGCCAGCTAGTATGTTTTCTGGAAAAAGTTTTGTTTTTCAGTAGAAGAGCTAGAAGGGTTGGCTTTTGAGTGCCTCGACCTTCAAGATGTGGAAGGCCCCCAAACCAATTGTAAAAGTCAAAAGGAATCTTTTTTCCCCTCTCATTTTTTTTTTCTCCTTGCTGCCTTCTTTCAGAACTACTCAATGTTCAGGCTTGACCCTTGCAAGTCTTTTAGTAACAGAGATAGGGAGGGAGGTCATATATCATATGCTCCAGAGAAAAATAACCTGACCTTCTTGAAAATAAGCATAGAGTTGCTGCCAGAGACCAGTTCCATTTTTGAACTGAATGACCTGCACCCTGAATATGAAAAGCTTTCATGAAAGTCAAGATTTCAGCATGTTTCCTAAAGAATGTTGTCTTCTCTCCGCTCCTTGTTTTTGATGTGCCCCTGCTTTTAGATACCTGCTTTCCCATCTGTATAGATCATAATTAGTGTTTGTGTTACCTACCCTGCTGCTCACTTTAGGATGTTACAACTCCCCAGAACACTTAGGTGGCACATTTGGTACTAGATGTGGCTGCAGCTTTTGTGTATCAACAGTGCAGCTGGACTCAGGTGTATTTGAGCAGCTAGCTCAGAATTATCTTAGTTTTTCTGCAAGAATAGGGTGGAGAAGAATGTCTCTACCCCTTTGAAAGAGTGTTTTTCTGTCTTTCAAGATTTCTTATTGACACATAATTTATGTTAAACCCTTGATTTAGTGTTCACTTATCTCTGCACTGTCACTGTGGCAGCAGTGGCAGAGCACAGCTTCTGGATAAAGCTAGATTTTGTTGTGACTCTGGGGAGTGACAGTGTTCCACCTTAGAAGTGTACCTGGTCCGGCTGGCTCCCTTTGCTGAAATACTGCTTGTGTTGTATTACGATGAATTTTGGTCATCTGCCGAAGTCTCTTAGCTTTTGATTAAACTTATGTCATCCTGGTACTTGACTTGGTAATCTGTTTATTTCTTGCTAATCCAATTGCAAATCAGTAGAAGACCCTTTGAATGACTATGCTTATGTCTGGCAGTCTGACAGTACTGCTGAAGGTGACTAATAGTATGACCAGTCAGATGACCTCACAGTTTCAAGTGCTGATGATGGTCTTACGATCACAGAGATAGATAGACAGTGCTCAGGTTTCATCCTGGATTTTACTTGCTGTGAACAGCTAAAGACAGAGACTAAACACTCCTTGCTGCTTTAATTTATTCTGGCAAAATAAATTTTCTCTTTGAAGAAGTTGTCACCTTAAGGTTTTCTTGCCTAAAAGGTTCAACAAAGTCTTATCAAGTGTTTATTTTACCGGATGAGTGGATGCAACTGTTGGGTTATTTACGCTAGTCATTGCTACAGTTGAAGTGTCTTGGAGCTCCTTCCATGCCCAGTATCACAGGGGTGCCATAAGTGACCTTAAGAAGGAGTTTAGTGTGTCAAGAGTTGTCGAACCTTGTAGTGTATCAGGGAGTGACTGGGAAGGTCTGTGTTTTGCTCCAGTCAAGTAAGAGTTTTATCAGCTCCACTTTTGGTGAAATTGTTGCTCATTGGTCCTGGGCATTGAGGCCATCGAATTGATGATGCCAGGGAGAAGAGGTGTTTAGTGCTGACTTACTTCCCAAATATGGTACTTCTGCAGAGGTCAGCGAACCTTTTGTGCCTCTTACACAAGAATCTTTAACTGCAAGAATATCAGAGGACAGAAAGTATCTTTGCTTATGATTATGAAAGTATCTTATGCTTATGAGGAGAAAATCCTCAGTTTCAGCTTTTTATGAACAGTCTGATGTCTAGGTGGCAAAATTTTCTTGAGCAGGGCTTGAGGGGAGGATGCTACGTGTGAGCAAGATCATGGAACTGTATGGGGAATGGTTAAATGCCTGTGTAAAATATCTTTCGGTTGGTACTTGTGCCTTTCTAATCGCTCAATTCCTTATGTGTTTACTGTTCAGTCTGTTCTGTGACTTCAGACCATTACAGGAGGCTGAACATTATTAATGACACAAGGCAGGGAAAGATGTCCTTAAATAGCTTAGAAAAAAGTCTAGTCTCTGGCTCTGCACAGAATGCATCTTTCCTTTGCTTCTGATGGATGTACCTTCCTCTTGCCTCTGTACTGGTTTTGAAGTTTAGCTTGAAGGTAGAGTTCCTATTTGCTTATGTTTGAAAAACATGCCAGTACGATTTTAGTGTAGCAGCAGGTATTAATTATCATTTGTTAGGGCTGAGTGGGGCACTTCAGAGAGTGGTTATAGTCAAGAGTGGTATTTTCGAGGTAGCATCTACTTGTATATGGAAGTAGGCTTCTGTTGGAGAGGTAAGCTGTTTTTCCTTGGTTCGTGTGTTTTAACTGTCTAATCCCTCCCCAGCGTACATCTTGACAGCATAATCTTGATATTGTAACTATTCAAACACACCCAAGGCCTAGTTTAGCTGATGGAATTCTCTCTCTGATGGTGATGAATGAGCAGAGGAAGAGCCTGGAGTGAGAGTCAGTCTGGCAGTTATTCTGAAAAGCTGACTTGTACGCTTCCCGTAGACCTTGTTTACTTAGATAGCAAAGGACTTCCTGTAAAGTAGTTAAATAACAAGTTCTGACATTTCCTGCTACTTCACTGATCAGTCTTTTCACTTACTCTTCACTTAGGCTTTTCATATCTGTTTTGTACTTGCATGTATGCTTTCTGATGTAACTTTAGAAGGAACTCTGTTACAATGTTAGTTTTTAGTGCTGGACTTGCTTTAACTGTTGTTGAGGAAACTGTATTTTAAGTCTTCTGTCCTTAAATTGGGCAAAAAACCCTGAGATTACTCTTCTTATGCTCGCACTAACTTTTTTCCCAAGTATTTGACTTTGTGTGGGAAGTTTGAGATGCACCCACATTACTTCTGGGGGCATTTGGAGCACACTTCCCGCAGCAAGTTGGCCACCTGCCCTTTCTTACCTCTTGTAGGTTTGGAGCCTGTCATTTGGGGTTCCCTGCAGAAGAAACTAAGCTGTAAGATGCAGTCTTGTGTCTCGGTGGTGTCACACTTGGCTGGTGGGCAAGATTAGAACTAAGTTTGAAATAGTCTTCTGGAAGGTATAGCGTGGACATGTTAGTACGTCTCCAGTCTTGCTCTGAAGGTCTGCTCTTGGTGTGTACTACTGCTTGCTAGTGTAAACACAGCCTCAGAAACTAAGATTGCTTTGTGAAAAGACACATTTAAGAGCCTGTCAGATGCTCTAGGACAAGCTAGAAATCAAAAAATCCATGCAGGAAAGAGTTGCTATGTGTGCTCATTTAGAGTTAGGTTTTAGGAAATGTTAGGTAATCCAGACAGTCTGCAGATGAAAGAATTAACAAGCAATGAAAATCTCAGTTGTTTCGGAACCACAGTTCTGAAACAACTGAGTCTGATTCCTTTTTGGGCAGAGAATCCATGCAGGGCAGACATATTATGGCTCTTACTTGAAAGTTTGTCTATCAACCATTAGGAAAAAAAATTTTGGCAACCAGGCTTCAGCTGTTCTCATGGTCGTGGGGTTACTTATTTACTCTTTGCATGTGCTCAGTTCAGGACAGAATATGTTTTTGGGCTTGATGTGACAGAAGATTTCCTTTAAGGGAATTTAGTTCTGCCCTCTTGTTATGATACAGGGTTGATTTCTGACACTTTTGATTTTTCTAGTCAGCTAGTACTTAATCCAGCTTCCGGTGACTTTATGGTGAAAAGGCGTTTCTCTGTGTCATGGTAGCCTGCTGGGAGGTGATTCTTTCATGCTATTGGATCCAGACTTTCAGCAATAAATAGTATTTCAGTACTGGTAACTCGGCTTGTTCCTTTCTTGCACCAGTAACCCAGGAATTCTCAGCATAACATGTTTTTGCTTTAATCTTCAGCATAAAGTGAAGATTTAAAGTCCTCCCTGTTGGTCTTGGCCTGTAAATTTAAAACATTCCCCTTTGTACAGAGTCTTTTATAAAGTCACCTGCTGCTGATGGTTAGTGTAATTCTTTGTCTAACTTGCTATCTGAGGTAAAAAAAGGACATTGAGGTCAGTATAAGAAGCCTCTGGTCTCAGACTCGGTTGAAGCCTGTAAATCCAAAATGAATGCTTGTAGCACTGCTGGGTACAACCTACTTGAAAATAGGGAGGGATCTACTGCAAGATACAGTTGTTAAAAATGGATGTGTAATTCACAGGGGATGCATAATGTGTGGTAGGTAGAGGTCCAATATCCTTTCAAATAGGACCACTCTCTAGTCAGAAGCATGATGTCTGCAGTTTGCGACATGGAGAGCTTCAAGTGATTCTGGAGTTTGACTTCATATTGTTTGGGTCTGGACACATTCTTTGGGTGTTAACGATAACAGGGTGGATTCTAAAGCAGTAGCAAGACATCCTGGTTGTAGGAGTTAGGATTTAGTCCTGAGGGAGTTGTGACGGGCCTCAGGGCATGACTGCTCATCTGTTGAAAGTGGTGGAAGTTGCCCCTGACTTTCAAACACTGTAGGCTCAGGCTCTGAAATGGTTAATGGTTCAAAGCTGTGCCAGGGGATGTTCAGCATGGATATTAGGAAGCATTTCTTTACCAAGAGAGTGGTCAAACACTGGAACACACTTCTGAGAAGTGGTTGGTGCTCCAAGGCTGTCGTTATTTAAGAGGCATTTAGACAGTGCTGTTAATGACATGCTGTAGCTTATGGTCAGCCCTGAAGTGGTCAGGCAGTTGGGCTAGATGATCAGTGTAGGTCCCCTCAAACTGAAAGTCTGTTTATAAGAGCAGAAGGGAGCAAATTCTGTCTTGTTCCATTTGTTCTTAGACCATGCCTCTTGCTGACAATGCCTCTTTCTTAAAGCAATTCCATTACCTTTCTAATTGTGCTTATGTGATAAAATTGTTTCAGCACAGGAGGAGACTTTGAATTCTTACTGCTAGCCGAAAAAAAGTCTTTATATATGTTACAACACTGACAGGAACTGTAATGTAAAATTTTGTGTGGGAAGAAGGTGGGGGTACTTTTCAGGTGCTCTCAATCAACTGTGCAAATTCTGAAAACACTACAGAAGTACAGGACACATTTACCTCTTTTCCGTCATTTTGAATCCTAGCAGATAAAGCAAATATTTCTTGTGTGAAACTGAAAATATCAGTGCAATAAACATGTAATTTGTTCAGTCTTTGGCCTTCGCCTTGCAGGTAATGTTTTGAACAAGAACTTAAGTTAATAATAAGGACTTTATTAGTGATTTTTAAAGGGAAATATTTTGGACAATTCTTGCCTTAGGGGTGTGATTGCAACTGGCTTTCTTAAACTGAACCCTTACCTGGGATCCATGTTTGGGCCTGTTTGCCCTAGGCAGTACTCATGCTCCAGGGCAGAACAATATCAGACAGAACTGAGGAAGCATCCCGTAGGTGAGTTCGTCTTTTTCAATTGACTGCCTGATCAAATCACTCATTGATGCAGTTTTTGAAACTGTCATGCTGACATAAGGTCACGTGCTTCTTGTTACCTTGCAGGAAATTATTATAGAGGCACCACGTCATCTGAGTTCCCAGAAGGAACTATACCCAATTCTTCCTGGAAATAAATTAATTCTTAACAGGAGGTGACTTACAAATCGGGCCTGCCAGTGGGGCATTTTGCTACCCCAGTTTTTTCCTTAGCAACTCTTAATTGGCTGTAAATGGGTCCTTAACATTTTTCAGGACTTCTTAGCAGCGATGTTGGGAAGTGAGATTTTGTGCACAGCAGGCCTGCATTGTAGTTCTTTTTGATATTGTCAGGCAGGCTTGTGTGCTGTCTCTGTGCAAATGCTGCATTAGTCTGACTGGCTCCAGGAAGTGAGAGAACAGTGAGTAGGAAGACATGTAGTTTTGCAACTAAATAAGTCCGTGTTGGCTCCAGAAAGAGGTGTTGAGGAATTAATTCCCTTCCTTAAAATAAAGTGTTGATGAAACACTGGAGAAACAGATGGTCATGAGAACCTGGGATATCATTCTAGGACAAGGCAAATGTAACAAGTTATCTGTGTAAATGTGAGGAAAAGTGGAGAAGTGTCTGGACAAGGGATGTGAAGCTATTGAGACCTGAAATTTGTGCTGGGGGCTACCTCTGACTCCTGGCTTTCAGTGTGCTGCTGGACTGTTGCTAGTTATTGTGGCAGACCTTGGACAAATGAGCATTAATGTGAGAGGGTGTGGGGCTTTTTTTCCCCCTAAAATGAAAGGAACTGGTTTGAAATGAAGTTGACATATTTTGTCTGTGTTATTCAGCATTGCCTAAGTGCATGAGCTAGAAAATGCAACTGAATAGTTTGGACAATAAATGATATTAAATAGAACAAATAAATAATGAAAAAAAGGTTAGTTTTAATTATCACTGCCAAAGAAATTCTTCTAGAGTTTAAAAAACATGCTGCAGCATAGGCCATTAATGCATGACAGAGATTGAGGTTGAACTTGCCACATTCTGTGTTGACACCTGCTTGAGTAGTGTTACTATTAATGATAGGTTTCAAAGTAATATTCCTGTGCTTTATGAGGAAAGAGCCAAGTGCTGGTTTCGACTTATCCATATTTCTTACTGCCTGTCACCAGCAAGTGATCCTGTGGCCATCTTGAGCCTGGGGTGGGCAGCAGTAAAACCATCTTTAGAGCATGGTAAGAATGAGGCAAGCTCCTGCAATTGTAATGTGCATGACCTTAAAGTCTTGGTATTGCAAGACCTATGCTAAAGTAACATTTTAGCAATGCAAATAGCTGTAACTACTCTCTTGGATTCCAAAGATGTAATCTGTTGGCTTGCGCCTGTAGAGCTTTGAGGGTGGAGATGTAGCTCACATGCTGTTCTCTCTGTGCTGAGAGGTCATGTGCAATGCTGAGCAAACCCATCTCCTGTATCACTGTTATCAACCAGGCACTTACTCTAGAATAAGTTTCATTTCAACTGGTTTCATTTTCCTGAAATCTTTACTAATGGATTAATATATGGAATCATAAAAGTGAGCATAAAAGACCTGGAGCATAGATCTTGAGTGACAGACCATCTCTGTTGAATCACTGACGTTTGCTGATCGCTAACTGCTGGCTTGGTGTCATTGCAGGTTCAGGTCCAGGTCCAGCAGTCACCGCAGCAGGTCTCCGCCCAGCAGCTCTCTCCACAGCTCTCTGTCCATCAGGCTTCGGAGCAGCCAATACAGGTCCAAGTGCAGATCCAAGGCCAGGCGCAGCAGCAGGCATCCCAGACAATACAGAGTCAGTCTCTTCAGAGCCCCAGCCCGTCACAGCTGCAGGCAGCTCAGATCCAAGTGCAGCATGTGCAGACTGCCCAACAGATCCAGGCTGCTGAGCTACAGGAGGAACACATACAACACCAGCAGATCCAGGCCCAGCTTGTGGCAGGACAGGCCATTACTGGTGGCCAGCAGATCCAGATCCAGACAGTCGGGGCGCTGTCACCCCCACCTTCTCAACAAGGCTCCCCACGAGAGGGAGAGAGGCGGATCAGCTCTGCGAGTGTCCTTCAGCCAGTGAAGAAACGTAAAGTGGATATGCCTATTACTGTATCGTACGCTATTTCAGGGCAGCCAGTTGCCACAGTGCTGGCCATTCCTCAGGGCCAGCAGCAAAGTTATGTCTCTTTAAGGCCAGACTTGTTAACAGTGGACAGTGCCCATCTGTACAGTGCCACTGGGACCATTACTAGCCCCACTGGAGAGACATGGACCATCCCTGTTTACTCTGCTCAACCACGTGGTGACCTTCAGCAGCAAAACATAACCCACATTGCCATCCCTCAGGAGGCCTACAATGCCGTCCATGTCAGTGGCTCGCCCACCACACTGGCTACAGTGAAGCTGGAAGATGACAAGGATAAGATGGTGGGAGGTACTTCAGTAGTGAAGAACTCTCATGAGGAAGTGGTGCAGACTCTTGCTAATTCGATCTTTCCAGCACAGTTTATGAATGGCAACATCCACATTCCAGTGGCAGTGCAGGCTGTGGCAGGGACATACCAGAATACAGCACAGACAGTGCACATATGGGACCCGCAGCAGCAACAGCAGCAGCCCACACCGCAAGAGCAGGGGCAGCAGCAGCAGCTACAAGTCACTTGCTCAGTAAGTTAAAACTGCCTCTTGGTCTCAATTTGAGATTAGCAACTTAAAAAGGTTGTGGAGAGGGAGCATGCCAACAGACAGCTGGTATCTGGGAAGCAGAGATGCATCTGTCTCAGAAGCCTGAACGTAACATGGGGCACTTGACTCCTGATGGGTATAAGACTATCATGTGGTAGTGTTGGTACATAGTTGTAGGATTCAAAACTTTCCAAAAGAAAGTACAGTCTTGATCTTAGTGTTAAAAATTAATAGATACGTACTAATTGCCAGATTCTTCATAGCAGGTATTCTGAGGTCTGCAGTACTTTCCTGAGCTGTTCCAGGGGTTGCAGTGAACAGGCAGGGATAATTGCAGCCACATAAGGTCTGCTAATATGTACTAGTCATTATTAGTTACTTTGTATTATGTTGCACATGGAGTCCACAGCAGATCCCTTGCCCGGGTAAAGTGTTGAAATCGGACTAGTTGTGAGCAAACTTCCTGGGATCAAGTGTACTTTAGGGTACATAAGATATTTAGGGGCATAAGCCCCTAAATACATAGGCAATTCCAGGAGGGATGTACTCTCTCTGTAGGGGGACAATAAAGCTACTAGAGATGAACATCACACTTCTGGGAGTTGACCCTCTCAAGACTGTGAAACTGAGAAGGAGTTTGCCTGCCCTATGCTGTCCTCTGGCGTTGTGCTTCTAGAGGATCTGGGAAAATTGCAGCTATTTTTGCTCTATTTGTGAAAAATGTAAGTTTGTTAAGAAGCATCTGCCAGTTCAGCAGATTTACTTCAGCCTACGTCCAGCCTTCACAAGGCTGTCCTTCACCTGGACAAAGCGTCTGTGAGGTCAGGGCAGAAGACTGTCCCTTGGATTGGGTTTATGGAGGGAGTTGGCTCTGGAAAGCTTTCAGCTCTCTGGACATTAATGTGGTCGCACTCTGGAGGAGAGCAGAGGCTCAATCCTGGCTGCTACAAAGACAAGGTGTCAGTTCAGCCTTGGACTCTTTAAGGCAGAGAGAGGCTTTGCTTCACAACTTAGTTGCCATCTGCCTTGATTAAAGTTGGGCCTTTTCAGTCAGTGCTATGTGCTGCAGCTGCAGGGGCTGATAAGTAAAAAGCTAATAAGAGCTGATGCAGAAAATAAAAAAACAACCAGAGGCAGCTGGAAGGCTCCAGTCTGAGACTCTTGCAGACTTTGCCTCTTAAGTTGTTGGTTTTTTATACTAAGTAAGGTACGGGTTTTAAAAGTCTCTATGCTGTTTTCATACGCTGTGGTCTCTAGTATTGTCAGAGCAATTTTCACTAATATTGCCACTTAGCAGTATCAAAGGAAAAGCTGCTTTTTGGAGTAGCTCTTAGGAAGGAAAAAGCAAAACGGTTTTGATATAAGAATTGCTATTTCTGTAGGATTCAGGGTGCCAGTGAGAGTTTGACTAAGGTCTGTAAAGCTGTTCATTGAGGTAGCTATGAGACTCTGTGGCATGGAATTGAGAAGCTGCATTGAAGAATGCAGAGTGAGTGCTGCTGGAGGACTAGCTGCAGGTTTTAGATTTGTCAGGCAACCAGTAGCACCAATAAGTTTCAGTTTGAGATCGAAATTCTTGGTGACCTAAGGTCCTGCTGCAAAGTAAATTTCCGAAGGGTCTGGAGATGCCTTAGGTCTGTAATAAGTCATACAGTCACTCTTTACACAACAGTAGCTAGTCAGTAGCTAGTCCCCATTAGCAGTATCTGGTATTTTGAGAACATTGCATTGAAATTGAATTGATGTTTTGATGCTGTGTTCTAGTCTTACTGCTTTATACCTCTTACAAGTGAATTAATCTTATCCATCGTTGACAATAAGAACAGAATGTATTTGTTCTGTGTGCCTGTTATGTACTGCGTAAAGAAGAGAGCCTGGATAGGGAGGGATGCCAGTGGTGTATGGCATGTGACTGTACCCAGGACCTTCCTCAGGGCAGTCTGGGTGTGGAGCAGCAGTGGTTAGTAAAGCTGGTGGCACCTTCCTGTTCAGGGGCTGGTGGTCTCTGTGGGCTGATCTCATAGTGAGACGGACTTCAGTGATGATTCAGAGTAACAAGTGAGCTGAAGATAGATTTGTCCGTTCAAACTGAAAGAGTTTTTGGAGTGTAGAATATTCTTTTGTGAGCAGCAATTCAGGTTGGACAGCAAAAGTTGCATTCCTTGGATTAATTTCTTGTTAGGAGTGTTGCAGAAGGTTGGTAACCTGGGGCTACAGGTATTGTGGGATTCTTGCTTTTTGTCCAGCTGTTGCATATTGAAGTGTGTATATAAAATGAAGTGTTTTCTTTCATAGGCTCAAACTGTTCAGGTTGCTGAAGTTGAACCACAGCCACAGCCGCAAACTTCACCTGAACTTCTACTTCCAAACTCTCTGAAGCCAGAAGAAGGTCTTGAAGTGTGGAAAAGCTGGGCACAGACCAAGAATGCAGAGCTGGAAAAAGAAGCCCAAAATAGACTAGCACCTATTGGAAGTAAGTGTCATGACAACATGGCCTTTGTTTCCTTTCAAGTAGGATTAGGAATGACTAAAATGTTTGGTGTTTACTGCACTGGAAAACACTTTTGTTTAATCAGTGATTGTTCCTAAATTTAAACTCTAATTTACTCTGCAGTACTAATTATTGTGTATTCCCACTGCCACAGGACATGTGTTAGCTCTGTGCTGAGCCCCCCTTGAGCACCTGGGCTGATAGCAATAGAAAAGGGCACTGCATGACTGTGGTGCATGGACAAACTGTCTGGCCAAGCTGGTAGAGCAGTCATGGAGTTACTGTTTTCCTGTTGCTGCAGGGCAGCATTTCACTGGGGACGTGGTAAAAGAAGGCAATAGTCATGTGTTTGGCAGGGCAGAGGATCTTCCTATCAAACTCTTGCCTGTTTTATCTTTTAGTATTTCTGACAGCCTAAGATTTGGATTTATTTCAACTTGCTTTACTATACTGGGAGAATGAGGTAGTACTGGACCTGCCAGATAGAATGACAAAGCTGGAGATGTGGGAAATCTTTCTTGAAATGTTAGGAAATAATATGGCTTTATGGCTTAAATGATATAGCTTCGTTTTGTTTTTCCAGGGCGTCAGCTGCTGAGGTTCCAGGAAGATCTCATCTCTTCAGCTGTGGCTGAGCTGAATTATGGTCTGTGCTTAATGACACGAGAAGCTCGAAATGGTGATGGTGAACCTTATGATCCAGATGTGCTGTACTATATCTTCCTGTGTATTCAGAAGGTAGGATGGGACAGCTTTATGTGCTGCAGAACTGTCCCATGTTGCCAGCATGTGTAGGGGGACTCTTGGTTATAGAAATAGAGATTGTGGCTTCTATTAAGCTTCCCAACAATTTTATATGAAAAAAATCTCTTTGCTTAAAAAACCCTGGAAATATCAAATGACTTGTCCTTACTGCAAGCAATGTTTTCGTCTATGAGTTAAGTTTGTGAATAACTGAGTTCAGTATCATAGTGAAATAGCTTTTTTGGTGGGGGGAGAAGGGTTGGGTGATGTTTGAAGAAGTTGTCAGTGTCAAGACTTAAATCTAGTTGAAGCTTTAACAGGCAAGAACTTATGTGCTGTGGGAATGTATGAACTTTGTGGAAGAGCTGCAGGAACAGAGTTGAACTTGGACAGGGAAATTGAGCATCCTTGTTGTTAACCTGAAAAAGTAGTGTCCAGTAGTCACGTGAAATAACTTGAAGTGAACACACCTGAGATAAAACGTGAAATCCAATCAGCTTTACTTTGTAATATAGTTTTTCCTTTTTCTATTTTGGCATTCCCATGATAGTAACTGAGATTACCTACCCTGTACTGGCCTTGGTGCAAGAGTGCTCACTCTTCAAGTAAACTGTATTAGTCTTCAGTGCTGTACTGCCCTGTGCTCGGCTGTAAAATGCTGTAAAATGAGTATGTGGGCCCTTAGGATAAGGTCTGGTCTGAGGAACACACTCGCTCCCACTGTACTGGTCTGTGTTGTGAATCTCTTACAGTATCTCTTTGAAAACGGCCGAGTCGATGACATCTTCTCAGATCTCTACTACATTCGGTTCACTGAATGGCTGCATGAAGTTCTTAAGGACATACAGCCCCGTGTTTCACCTCTTGGTAAGGGCTTTTGTTTAAGAGCTTTAAAACTTTCCTGAGGTTGGAATGTTTAAACTGAACCTACAACATGAGCGTAGTCTGAATAGAAACTCTTTCGAAGTATGTAACATCCCTAGGCCAGCTCATGCTCGTAACGGAGAAAAACTTTGTGTTTGCAGTGAATGCTGGGGTTACTGCAGTTGTCAGGCTCTAACCCTGACTGTCACTGAGCATTATTTGTCTGTCACTTGTCACCTATCAGAAGGCACATTATGGGGACTTTGTAGTGTCATGAGATTGGCTTACTTGGCAGCCAGCTGATCCTTGATTTGAATCAAGTTTCCTCATCTGAAGTGGTAATACATCTTGCCTCTAATATATATTGTTTCTTTGGGAGATAACAGCACTGTCACAGTGCCATGTGGCCAGATGGATACTGTCTGCAGGACCAACTGAGTGTCAAAGGAAAAAACAATGAGTGATTAAAGCCTCGAGTGCTGCAATCAGGAGATCGTGGCAACAGGGATGGGGGGAGCAGTTCCAGAAGAGACAGATTTTGACAGAGAACTGTATGAGAACTAGATTAAGAATTGCATTTTCAGAGCATGGAAACCTGGTTTCTCATTGTTTCATTCCCTTTCATATGTTTGGACATCAGTGAAGAAGTTACTGCTTGTGTTCAGAAAAGTAGCTGATGTTACTGGCTAGGTGGCTAAGTAGCACCATGAGTTTTGGAATCCTTTTGTTTTTGATCTCGCTGTTTGATCAGTGTTTTGACATTCCACAAGCCCTCGAATTCATACTGCTGTCTGTTTTTCTGTTTATCTGTGTATTTGGAGTGTAGTATTTTTCTTCTACACAAAGGGGGAAAAAAATTTGAGAATCAAAGGATTACTCGTGTCCAAATACATCATTTGGCACTGTGTGCTGACTAAATCTGTGCACAGGGCCAAGAACCGATTTGTTACACTGGCCTGCCTGCTCTCACATATTACTGGATTAAGAGCATCTGCATTGGAGTCAAGCCATTAATTAAAAGCTGTTTAAGTGCATATTCTTTTCTCTATGGGCTGGGATGTACAGGCATGTTGCAGAAGCATACTCAACAACTAGAGGTTGCTGGATATATACAGGTGTTTCCTAACTGTACCTGCTATTTCAAAAGTTATTTGCAGAGCACTGAATCTTGACATTAGTGAGAATCTCCTCTTCCTCCTTCTGTTAATATTTATATGCTCTCCAGTACTTACGGACTGTAAAATGCTGCCTATGTTCATGCTGTGTCTCTCCCCTGGCATGATGCTGACTTCTGATTATTGCAGGTTACATCCTCTCCAGCCATGTAACAGAAGAGATGCTGTGGGAGTGTAAGCAGCTTGGAGCTCACTCCCCTTCCACCTTGCTCACCACACTGATGTTTTTTAATACAAAGTAAGTACTCAGGTCTTCAGGAAGCTTGGTGAATAAAAGAACTTCAGATACCTTAACAGGATTGGTGTGAAACTGCTGCACTGGGTAGGACAAAATCATGAGTTTCAAATGGTTGCACACAGAGCCCACTTGTAGCCTCATCAGACAAAGAAGATGCAGTGTAACAAGGAAGTGAGCTAGCAAAGGGCAGACTGAATGTGTGGCTTTTGTATGCTTTGCTGCTAGAACAGTCCTTAGCCCAGTAGTAGGTTTGAGCTTCAGCCTGCTCATGATGACTAAAGATAACTACCTTGCTGTTGTGACTATGTCCCTTGCTTGCCTCTGAATGTCCTATGTTCTGTTCTTGCTGCTCAGATACTTCCTGTTGAAAACAGTAGACCAGCACATGAAGCTGGCCTTCTCCAAGGTGCTGAGGCAGACCAAGAAGAACCCTTCTAATCCCAAGGATAAAAGCACGAGTATCCGCTATATGAAGGCTCCAGGCATGCACCAGACAGGACAGAAAGGTAGTGTCTAGGAGGTTTCTTTGGGAATATTTTACTTACTTGGGCTTGAAGAAGTGGATGAACCTGGAGATGTTTGCAGGTAGGAAATCTAAGGCTCTGCCAGTTACCTGCAGCCTGGCAGTATGTGTTTTCCGTGCATTCTATCCAAGAGAGCATAGTACCTTCTAATCATGAGCCTGGGGACATACCTTACCAGAGGCATGTGGAACTCATCAAGAACTAAGGATATTTTTTTTGTTACTTTTGGGTTTTTTTATGGGTAAAGAGGCTATTGGGTGTAAGTGCTTATGAAGAGATGGAGAAAATTCTTTGGGAGGGCTTCTCTTATCTTGATTCATGTGAACCCATACAGAATTCTTATGTAAGTACAATCTGTCCTCTTAAAAGCAACTGAGGTTTTGCTGTCTCACTAGTGAGATTTCCCTTATTTTGCACACTGCTAGAGGAGAAATGGAAAGAAGGATGTGGATGGGTTGCGATCTTCAATAGCCTTGGGACAAAGCAAGCTCTGCATAATGCTTTAAGCATTTATAGCCAGGTGCCTCTACCCTGGAACAGCCATATGTCTCTTGCCAGCTCTTGCATGATGACAAGGTGCTGCAGGGTTGAGGCTCTATGGTACTGCTTGGTGTGCTGTGCTCACACAGTGTCTGACAGACTTCTGGGGGGCTGGTTTGTAGTTACAGATGACATGTATGCAGAGCAGACCGAGAATCCAGAGAACCCCCTGAGGTGTCCGATAAAGCTGTATGACTTCTACCTCTTCAAATGGTGAGAGCTCTTGTCTGTGTGTATGGTGCTTGTCTTCTGTGACTGGGGAGCTGCACCCTTTGCCTGGCCTAGTTTTCATTGCTGTGTGATATTGCTGGCACAGTTTCTATATTTGCATAAATTTACTTAAATGGAGAGGGGTGTTGATGTGAGAGAGTGGGATTAACTCTGATGGCATGTAAATTGAATTTTTGGAGTATTTAAGAGACAAATCCTGATTTGTGAACTGGCTGCTCTTAATCTTGGACGTTTGCTGTGTTGGCGTGAACTTGTTCTTCTGCTTGTGAGTTGCAAGTCATCTGGAAGCACCCACTACTGAAGATAGGGTTAGGGTCCTATTCACACCAGGTTCTGAATAAAAATAAGGACTTGCTATGGAGATTGGAGGGTGCCTCAAAGGATTCATCTCTAAATTATGATGATTCTGATATTTATAATGGTTCCTCTGCACAGATGGGTCTGCAGGTAGCCTGAATGTGAAAATTCCCCATCCTTCTCTCACTCTGAAAGACCCCTAAAGCCATGTGTGTGTTATGCTTACCAGTGTGAAATAAAAACTACTTTCTTGTAGTCCTCACCTTGGCTTTTTAACCTTGGCATGTCCTAAAACTTTGGGATGAGTGTTGCCGCTAGATGTATCTCTGTACCTTCATGTCTCATCAGCCAGATGTTCACTGTCAGGATTTGTGAAGCCTGGGGCGAGGACAGTGGTGGTCTCTGTCTTCCAGGACATTTTATTAGTCTGGTTATTTCTGATCTTCCTCACACAGCCCCCAGAGTGTGAAAGGCCGGAATGACACATTTTACTTGACACCGGAGCCAGTGGTGGCCCCCAACAGCCCTATCTGGTATTCCATCCAGCCGATCAGCAGAGAGCAGATGGAGCAGATGCTCACCCGGATCCTGGTGATACGAGAGATTCAGGAAGCTCTTGCCGTGGCTAATGCCAGCGCCATGCACTAAGGCATCCTTCGTGGCTCAGATGGGGTGGGGCAGGGTGACGGGGGAGGGACAAGCAAAGAGAAATTGTACAGACTTTTACACTAAAGGAGATGCCTAAGTTTTTGGTTTTTTATTGGTGTAGTTATGAAGCCCTTTTAGGCTTCTTCTCTTTAAAAGAATCTAAAGGAAAACCTACCCATTGTGTATCCTACCCAACACACCAAACTGTTGGAACCATTGGAGGCTGCATATCCCCTGCAAGCTGGGAGCTGTGGAAAGCTGCTGGTTGACTCTGGGTGGTTTTTTTATGATGTAGAAAACATGAACTACAGGATTGGCCTGGTTGGCTGGGGCCTCTGTCTCCTTGGAGTACATGCAGCCTTAGAGGGCACAGAATGATGGATGGACCTGCTCAGCCAGTGGAGGAGAGGCAGGCATCTTCTTTTCTTGTGCTTGGACGTTAATTTGCTGTTATCTTGGAAGAAAGAGGAGAGAGTGAACTGCAATTATGATTTATACAAAACAAACAAACCAACAATTTCTATTCAGACCTTTAAGTGACATTTTTAGATGTTAAAAGTACAAACTTTACCACACTCTTCTTTTTTGGCCTAACATTGAGGCCTTAAACCTTGAGGCTTCTGTGCCTGATGGAATTCTTGTAACATACACTTGTGTATCATATAAAGATACCGCCCTGTTTCTCTTATGTATTCTTACTCTAGTTGTTTATTAAGAATGACGAGCACGTCTTTTCAACATGCCATTGAACAATGTGTCTTTATTTGGGGAAGAGTGAGCTGTGAGGGTGGGGGGTCGTTATACAAAGATCAGTATGCAAAATGGTTGTTTTCATCCCTGTTCATGCTTTCCAGCTCAACTCTGCTGGATTTCTTTCACCCCTACAACTTACGAAGGTAGAAGGGCATAAACTTCTGTTGAAGGACCTGAATGTCTGCTTGCTGATGGAAGCTCAGTGCCAGGCTAGGAACATGGGATCTGTGAGACCAGATCAGACTGTCCTAATGTTCTGTGGCTTTACCCCAGGCAAATCCCCCCTCTCTCTGCCTTTTCAAATGCATCACACCAACGGCATGATGAAGGAGTTGTGGAGGGAAAAGGCCTTCCAGGAGCAGCATATGGCTTACTCCTGCAGTTTAACAGCCTTTTCACCGTTTTTAACACAGTTGTGTAGCTTTTGGCATCGTTCATGATCATAATCCCCAGCCCTGTAGCCTTGCCTTGCTGCATCTTAAATGGTTTTTATATTTTATATCATTAACAAATAGTTTGCTCTTTTGAAGTCAGCAGGTAACCAACTGTGCTTGAAATGGGAGATCACTTGCCAGGCTTATTATTTGTGCCACCAGCTTCTTGGATGCAGAGAAATTACTCTGCTTCTTGAACTTGTCTTCCCTCCTTCTCCACCTCATGTCCCTTCCCTCTTCCAAAATACACAGATAAATATTTAAATATATATTACAGTAAAAGAACTTAAACTTGTGTACAGGCAAGCAGCTTTCCTGAAGCCTCTGTTGTCCAGCACCTGTCTGTATTGAGAAAGAAGGTCTGCCCTCTCTGTTGGTTGTGCAGAGTGTAAATTGATGAGAGTAGCCATAATGTTCCCTTTGTGCTTGTGAGCATTGTTGAGGTGTGCAGCTTAGAGAGACTTCCCAAGCCCCTGATACTTCATATTGATGTTGGTGTTCCTGAGGGAGCAGGTGTGCTTGAGTTAGCTGTCAGTATGAGTGGTTTGTTCCCTCTCTGGGGCTCTGTGTTCAAATAAATAAGTGCAGAGAGGTGAAGCAGCAATGCACTGTTGTTTTGTTTTAGACTCTTAGCTCAGTGTCTGCCCTCAGAACTAGGCCAGAGGAAAACAGCCTGGAATCAGTGCCCAGATCTCAGTGGGTAAGCTGGGAAGATGGTGCCTAGGGTGGGTGTAGTGCTGGCAGCAGGTACTGTCACCTCAGTTTGTCTGCTGGGAGCCAGCAGTTGCCCTCTGGTAGGGTGGCTCTTGGGATCACCAGTACTGCTTCAGCTGTCAGAAGCCTCTAATACCTTCACCTTTTCATTGTGACTGGAATGTCCATCTTTGGCCCTATATTAAGCCTTTGAGGACAGGGTTAGGGGTAGGCTCCCACTGTTTCTAGCAGTTGCCTGTGCCTGCTGCACAGGGTGCCCAACAGGCATGCTTTCCCTTTCTTTGGGGCAGTTTGTCCCATATCAGAGCAGACTTGGAAAGCCTGCTGCCTTGGCTGTCTCCATCAGAAATACAGTGGATATTAATCTGCCAGATACGCACTGTACCAGTTGCTTTACTGGGCAGCCTTGAGAGGCACCTCTTACACTAAAAACTGACAGAAGCTGCAATAACTTGACAGAACTTTAGGGCAGTTCCAGGTTGGGGACAAACAGGAACTTCAGCTGAGCTTTCTGGGGAAACAAAATTCCATGTTACCTTAAAATTCTAGATTGTGCGCTTCCTTACTACCCTTAACTGCAAAATGATGTCAGGTCTTTGTGGGGGAAGAGTTCTCCTTGATCTTGGAGGATACTGGTTAAGAACAGGAAAAATTGGCACATGGTGACCTGTGGAGATCTCCTGATGATTGGTTTTGTCCTGATGGACTGGAGTGTTTCCATTCCTTTCTCATTGTCTGCATGTACATAGGAGAGGATCTGCTGATGCAGAAGTGGACTGCTGCACTGTTCTGTACTGTCTCATTAGAATGTCTACTATGTTAACTTCATTCCCTAGAGACAATCGATATACTGTGACTTAAGGATTATTTTCCTGGATCTGGCTTCTAGTCTGTCTCTCTGGAGCTAGTTTAAAAGGTACAGTATTTCTAGAATATAAATACTATGTTCTTTGATAGTGAAGAACATGATCTGCTCCCTTGTAGGGGCTCGTAGGAAGATGTGCACAGAGTAGCACAGAAGAGTGCCGTGGTTTAGGGTTGCTATCCACGTTCTGGGAAATGTGCCCAGTCAAACATGTAAAATAGCTTTTTAACACTTTCCTATAACCAGCTTGACCGCTGCTTAAAGGGCATTCCCCCTTGGCTCCGAGAGTGCCAAACTGCTTGTACTGCTCTTGTATGCGTGTATATATTGACAGGAAGTCCCCGTGCCCTATGCCTTGTACGAGACAGGCTGAAAATGCATCGATCTCTAAATAAATAGACCTGAGAAGTCAAGCTAGTGACTGTGTGTTGTTGGTTTTGAACTGTGCCCATCTTGTCACTGTGGTATGAAAGGAACCGTAGAAAGCAGAGACTGACTGGTGTAAAGCACCTCACATTCTGACATGAGACTCGTGTATTGTCCAGGCTCTTGACATTTAACAGTGTTGCTTTCTTTAGGAAACTTGTAGCCTCTTACACGTGTCCAGAGCACCATTAGATTTTCATTTGCCTTCAAGAGGTCAAGCATTTCCTCGTTAGTGGTAACTGCTGAAGCAGCAGAGAGCAGACTAGAGAGTGATTCTTCACTCCCATCTAGAGCAGTGTGCAAAGGGAATGGTCTAAGTAACTTCATAGGGCTCTCATCTGTTGGCTGCCTCACCCCTAGAGGTCTGGACTTCAGAGGGGTCACAAGGTCTGAAGTAGTTCCTGAACTGTTCTGCCTTGGTCAATACAGAAAGACTTAATCTGATCTCTAAATAAGAATCCTCTTCTGTACTGTTGCTGCTAGGGCAGAAATTAAGAGTCTTGTTCTCAGCTGCTTCAGGCCTACTGTCTGCTGTGGCATACACAGAGGGGATGAGGCCTCAAAATCTCCTATGCTGTGGTAAGAGCAGATCCAGAAATGGTAGCAAAGAGCCCCCTGAGTGTACAAGGAGTGGAGGACTGCTGGTACTGTAGTTGCTCATCCTCTTGCTGGACTGAGTGCTGCTGAACACTGAATGGCTGTGCAGCTCTCCAGTCAAACCACATTCTTACGCGAATTTAATAGTGACTGACTTGGAGTTAGTGCTTGGACTCCTAAATCACTGTTAAAGTGGGATGTCAACTGTCTTCCACCCTATATGGAGCTTTTCTCGCCATCTTATTGCTGGAGCTGCTCCTCTCAAATATTACAGGGAATGCACCTTATCCTGATGATTTAGCCTCTTCTGTTTTGCTAGTGCCAATGCTTAGGAAAGAGCCCTTCTCTGCTTGAACCTCTTCCTGCCTTAAGGAACATCTCAATTCTTTCAGAAGTCTTGCTGACATGCTGCCCCCAAATCTCTTCAGCGATTGCTGTGTCCCTACATGTCGGTTCCCTTTGCTGCGTGGCTGAAGCTCTGCTCTTAGCACTGCAGTCACGTTCCCTGTAACTTTGTGCATGGCAGCAACGTTTGCCTGCTTCTCCGTTCTTGTTGGAGCTCGTCGGAATGGGAAGGCAGATTAAACCCACTTACAGCAGCAATAAACCATGTCTAGAACTCGAGGGAACTGCAGGAGAGAAAGAGGTGGAGGGGATGTCTCAAAAAGGCAGGGTCCGGTTGCAGCCCAGAGCCTCGCTTGATAATGAATGTGCAGCCTATATGCAAAATACATCTTGTCTGTCCCTCCTGTGTTGACCCAGGTCTAAACAGCACATGTGATTGGCATCCTGCAAAGTGACCTTCAGAACTCTCCAGTAGCTTTGCCCCGTGAGTAACTCACACTACAAATCATTTTAAAGAGATGCACTCAACTATTTTTTTAATTTAATTTTACTCTTATATTCTCTGCTCTTTGTAATCTGCTTGGAAATAAAATGTTTTTCCCTGCAGCCTTTGTTGTAGTCTGTTTGAGAACCATTAAACTTTGATGTTTCTGTTGGAACAGAAGCCAACATGCCTGTTTACTGCTGTGCCCATGCTGTAGTGCAACAGCTCAGATCCGTGTGTGCCTCCCAGGTAGGCTCAGCAAGCCTTTGTTAGCCTGTTCTTTTTAAAATAAGGGTAGAGAGACCTGTTACACTGATCTTGGTCTGGCATGATGCCTCCTGTTCTGCTGATCCTGTGACAGGTAATGCTGACTTGAGAGTGCACGTCCTTGGCAGGCGGCGCTTTCCGATCTCTGTTCACGTTTCCTGTGTCTTACAGCTGGGTAACGTGAGTAACACGTTTCTTGAAGCTGCTTTCTGATCTTTGGACAAGGAGTTAACCTACTGCAGTGGGGAGTTGTAGGCACAGGAGCACTGTTCTTTAGTCCCTGAACTAGTTAGTGTTAGACAGGGGCTTGCCTTGGACAGTGTGTTATGGGGAGCAGGTGAGAAGGGGTGTGGTTGTCTCATGTCCCTGGTGCTCTGAGCCTGGATCTGGAACGTCACAACAAGCAAACCAAGAGGAGGAAGTTCTGTAACCTGCAGTATAGGAACTTTTCCTGATGCCCAAACAGAGCTGCAGGGATGGGAACGCCTTATCCTGGAAAAAGCCAACTGCTATGTCAAAAAAGCCAACTGCAAGGCTCCTCTGAGGCAGATCTGTGTTTGTTCCTGTTCCGCTCCTCCAGGCACAGTCCTCCCTCCTCCTGCTACTGCTTTTCTCCAAAATCCTCCCTCCAGCCCAAATCTGTGGCACAGACATGAAGCTGCTACACCGCAATCCCCAGTCTGCAGTTATCCTCTTCACACTGCTTGTTTGTACAAGCCTGGCCTGTTGGCTTTGGGAAGAGGGGGCTAATGCCTAGCTGGGATCACCTTGGACCTTCTCTGGTGAGTCTGCTGCCTCTCTCCTTTGTGCCTTTCATTCCCCTCCAGGTGCAAGACTTGCCTTGCTCCTGCCTCTTGACTTTCATCCTTTGTGCAGCTCCCTTTGACTTACAAAGTTTCTTTGGATTCTGCTGGTTTGTCCTAGCTCTGCATCCCCCACCGACCCAACAAGCCCATTGTTGTTTTCTGAAACTGCAGGAGTACCTGGTGTTGGACTTGGCTCCCAACCCGCCGTGTCTCTGTGCGTATCACCACGTCACCCGTAGCTGGGCTTTTTTAGGTAGTCTTTTAGCACTGTGCTGGTGCCAGCCAAGCCAGGGCCCGGCACACAGGGCTCTACTGGGCTGTACTGGAATTCAGCTCTCTCCTGTTGCCTCCTACCGGTACACGGACCCGGCTGCCCGGCCTGAGCACAGAACAGTCGCGATGACCCGACGTCACTGGGCTGAACACGTACGGGATCGGTGCGGAGAAGCTGCTCTGGAGGCACTGCCGGCGGCTGAGAGCGACACCCGGGGCCGGTGTGTCCCCGGTACCGCCCGGCACAACGCAGAGCGAGGGCCGGGGCTGTGCTCCGCTCTGGGACCCTCCACGGCGCCAGGGGGAGCTATCGGCGCCGCCCCTCCCCCCCTCTCCCCGCC
>VZTE01005807.1:134021-159260 GCA_013397775.1 Eulacestoma nigropectus | reverse complement strand
ATCAGCGGCGGCACCGGCTACGTGCCCGACGACGGGCTGACGGCGCAGCAGCTCTTCAGCTGCGGCGATGGGCTCACCTACAAGTGAGTGCAGCCGTCACGGGGGTGGGACCGGGACCGGGGCTTGGGGCCGCTGCGGTCGCTGACGCGTCTCCCCTCGTTACCCCGCAGCGATTTCCTCATCCTCCCGGGGTACATCGACTTCACGGCGGACCAGGTGGTGAGTGGCCGGGGCGGGGGAGCGGGCCGGCGGCCGGGCCTGGGGTTGCGTCGGTGCCGCCGTTCACCCGCCGCCGCCGCCTGCTTCTCCGCCAGGACCTGACCTCGGCGCTGACGAAGAGGATCACCCTGAAGACCCCGCTGGTCTCCTCGCCTATGGACACAGTCACCGAGGCCAGCATGGCCATCGCCATGGCGGTGAGTGCGGCCCCGGGGGCGGGTCCCCTGTGCCGCCCTCACCGTGCTGGCGGGGCAGGAAAGGCTGCCTGAGGCACCCGCGTGTCTGCCCTGGGGTCCACGCAGCCCCCTGGGGCGAGGCCGGGCCCGAGGGTTCCATCGGTGCCGACCCCCCTGCTGTACCCGGCCGGTGCAGCGCCGGGCAGTGTCTGCAGTGACTCACAGCCGCCTTTGTGTCCCCAGCTGACCGGGGGAATTGGATTTATCCACCACAACTGCACCCCGGAGTTCCAGGCCAACGAAGTGCGGAAGGTGAAGGTGAGTGGCTGGAACGGCAACACCAAGCCGTGCTGGCACAGGGTTGTCTGTGAAAGTGGACAGCGGATCTGGCCTCGCTGAATGAGCTGTGTGAGGAGACTGCTGACGTGTGTCCAATCTTGGTGTTTCAGAACTGTAGTACTGCCAGAGTTTGCAGGCATAACCCTCTTGTTGCGTGCCAGGCACTGTCTGTGGGCAGCCTGGGACTTGAGTCCTCCTGATATGGGAATATTCTCCATCATTTCAGGGGGGAGGTTAGCCTGAAGACTCTTGGATTTTAACATTATTTGGGTGAGCTTTTTTGCTGGTGTGAGAGTCGTCCTGTTGGTGAGCATGTGGCTAGGTTGGGTGGTTGCAGACCCGTGTGAGTGGCTGCAGTAACCCCTGGGCACGTACCTCGCTCCTGTCTGGCCTGGCAGTGCCGCTCAGCCTGGCTGCTGGATCTGCTTCCTTTCAGAAATACGAGCAAGGATTCATCACAGACCCCGTGGTGCTGAGCCCCAATGACCGAGTGCGAGATGTGTTTGAAGCAAAAGCTCGTCATGGATTTTGTGGGATTCCCATCACGGACAATGGGAAGATGGGGGGCAAGCTGGTTGGGATCATCTCGTCCAGAGATATTGATTTCCTGAAAGAGTCAGAGCATGACTTGCCCCTCGGTGAGGTGAGAAGGGCTTGTGAGTACCTGATAGGTGTGAGCACTATGTTAGGAAGCCATGTGGCTTGTGATAAGGAGAAGAGTGAGAGTGTGGCTGTGAGGGTGTTCTGCCAGTGGGAGGGAGCAGCTCCAGCTTAGCTTTGCAGATCTGTCTGTGAGTGTATTTCCAGGGAAGAGTGTCTTGCTCATTTACACTCTCTGAGTGACTCCTGCATTGCAGACGATGCAGTTTGTGTGAGTCTTGGGGGTTATCTTTCAGTGCTGTGGAAACTCTCCCCTGCTTCATTAATTAATTGCTGGTGTTCCTGCCTGTTGCTTTAGTCCCACATGCTGGCACTGGCAAGCTCTGTAGCAGCTGTACTCTGCCCAACAAACCCTCCAAGTGCTGAGCTTCCTTTTCTGGGCTGCCTTTCCCCATATGCCTCATCTGGGTTACTTGCTCTTTCAAAGAACCCCCTGAACTTGAGTCTGGCAGTTTGGCCTTCATAATGCTTCGCTGTCAGGCTCCCCTCGTGCAGGAGAACATTCTCTGTGATCCCTGTTACACAAGATGTGTAACTAGAGATCTGTGGTGCTGTCAGGTTACACCACTGGTGCCTCTTGGCCCTGCTTTGCTCTTGACTCACAAATATTTTTAGCTCTTGCTGACCAAACCCAGTGTCACATGCTGATCCCTGTTTGGTTTGAAATTGGCTACAAATACCTGATACAAGAGCCTTAAACGAGGAGCAGGTTATAAAAGTGCACATGGCCCTTTGAAGCAATGCTGCCCATTCAGAGGAGCCAAATAAGAATCTTCCCTCATCCTTTACATGAGTCATTCAGCAGGAAACTTGCTGCTATCAGTGTGTGGTGCTTGTCCCTGTCACCAAGCAAGGCCAGGGGAACGAATGGTTTTCTCAATCTTCTCTCCACTTGTAGTCCAGCAATCATCTTACTGAGCCATTTATTGCCATCCACTTAAACACGTGGGTCTCCTGTAGCATGGGAAGTGCATGAATCCTGCAGACTTAGAAAGTGTCACGATATGTCTTGTGATGCCTCAGGCTTCTCCTGAAATGTGGGTTCTGTCACAGCATTTTGGGTAGATGCAGGCATGGTCAGCCTCTTTCCTGATGCAAAATGTCTGTTCTTATGGTATAAATAACTAAAATGTTCCCTCTTTTCTTTGTGTGCAACTGGTCTACCTTCCTGAAAGGTTAGAGAGTGTTCCCTTTTAGGTTTGCCCAGCCTTCTCAAATAACTTTTCATGGGGACCTGATGATCTCAGAATGCTGTGGTTGGAAAGGGACTTGGAGGTCTCTTGTCAAGCCACCTGCTCAAGGCATGTTCAGCTGGAGGAGGTTTTGTGGGGCTCTGTCTAAATCTGCAAGGATGGAGATTTCATTATCTCTCTGGGCTGCTCTCCCAGTGGGAGACCACTGTTGTGGTGAAAGCCACCATACTAGGTCAGATGTTCCCCTGTTCCCCACTGTCCAGCCCTGCCCTTTGCTTTCCACCGTGTTTTGGTGCTTGTCAGAGTGAGTCTGGGTGAGTACATCTGGATTGATGCAACTCCTTTGCCCCACTGACCTGACCAGCATCAGTGGGTTATTCTGGGCAGAGCCCTTCCAGGGCCTGTGCACTGGAGATGCTGCCTGAAAACGAGATTGAGGGCACCATTCCTGCCAGAACAACATGAGACTCTGAAGGCGTCTCCAGCCCTTATTTGCGTGTCCTTCATTAAAAGGGAGGGGTGTTAGGGTGACATCCCAAACAAGGGTCATTTGAGAGTTGTCTCTTGTTTCTAAGTACTTTCACTTGTCTTCCTGAGGCCTTCTGCCATCTCCTGTTTTCAGTGCACTAATGGGCTTGAGGCCTGATGCCAGTGCTCACATGGGGACAGCACACTGGAGGCTTTTCCTGTGTGTTTCTGGAGGCATGTTGCTGTGCTGTGGGCTCTTTTGTGGAGCAGTCTTGCACAGCTGCTGTAGAGCATTTCATGTGGGCAGGGGGGTTTGGTATTTTCAGATCAGTGTGAAGGAGTTCTTGTAACTTTTTTATCTTCTCCCACCTACTAGATTATGACAAAGCGGGAGGATCTTGTTGTGGCCCCAGCTGGCGTAATGTTGAAAGAAGCAAATGAAATTCTGCAAAGGAGTAAAAAAGGTACCTGTGGCTGTCTGCGGTGCAAGGGAGAGCTGTGGAAGCGCTGGGCTGGGGCAAAAGTGGGTGAATGTGGGCACGCAGTCCCTGTGTGGGTGAAACATGGGAGAGGACAGTGAAGAGAGTGCCCACAGCCTTCTGCCAGGGTACAGAGTTCACATGCTTTCATCTCAAATGTGTTTGGAGTTGAGGGATTCTTGGCGGCCCAGTATTTGGCTGTCCAGCCACATGTCTTCGATTTTTCTCTCCTGGCCTTCACATTTCAGCACTCAGTTCAGCTCTCTTAGGGCTTAGTAGTTTGACTTTTAATAGGGTGTTGTGCATCTAAGTATTAAGAAATACACACTTTTTCTATGGTTAATGTAAAAATACTGAGTCCTTCTCCAGTCCTGCAAACTCCTTTCTCTGTTTCTTGAGCCAGGGCTGCTGGCATCCATGGCCAAGCAAGATTTGGTAACACACCTCTGAGTCTCCATCTTATAGTAGTTTCCACCTGCCCACTACTCCTGGTCTGCTGCACTGCTCTGAGCTAACGTCTGTCTCCAGCAGAAATCTGCAGTAATGTTCTTTCTGTCTCTTTCCAGGCAAGCTGCCAATTGTTAATGAAGATGACGAGCTGGTGGCTATCATTGCCCGCACTGATCTCAAGAAGAACAGGGACTATCCTCTGGCTTCTAAGGACTCCAAGAAGCAGCTGCTCTGTGGTGCTGCTATCGGGACCCACGAGGATGACAAGTACCGGCTGGACCTGCTGGTGCAGGCTGGCGTGGATGCCGTCGTGCTGGTGAGCACCCACGGGGCACCCATGAGCATTTTGTCAGCCTGGGACACTGGGGGGTGAGTCCCTGGGCTGGATGAACATCTCTGACAGTATGGCAGCAGCGTGACACTCACTGTCTTTGTCACAGGCCTTTATGTGTTAGAATATGGCCGTTTGTTGACTTCTCAGTCTTGTTCAGGTTAGAATCCTCAAATTGGAGGGATTCCTCTTGCCTGGAGACTTACGTGACCTGGAGGGAGTTTGTAGGGTGGACTGAAGCCCTGAAGGCTGAGAAGAGAAACACTGTCAGTTAATACAGAATCTTCTACAAATACCTCTTGCACTCTCCCACCAGCCTTTCTGATGTTCCTGACTAGTTTTGAATATTTGGCTTCTTACAGTTTCCCTTCGTCCCTTTGGTGTTTGTTACTGTGTTACTCTCTTACTGATGTTCAGGAGTGATCGGTGAACCCAGAGCTTTTCTGCTGGTTTCCCTTTCTGTAAACTTTTGGGCAGAGTTGTCACTGCCCGTATTTGCACATGGTTTTCTCATCGATCGTGATCCTGTGAGTCTGCTGTGCTCTGAGGGCATGGCTGAGCAGTGGGAAATGTTTAACAGACATGATTTGGCTGTGTCACAGAGATTGGCAGGGCCTGAGTGCTCCGTGCTTAACATCTGGTATTAGAGCTGCTCTGCTGCACAGTGGGTAGGTGCATCCCCCCACCAGCCCTCCTGGGTTTCACAAGGAACATTTTCCATTTCACCTGTAGTTTGAGACAGGGCTGACAGTGTCCTGCTGGTAGAGCCAGATGGTTCTTTTCCACAGCCAGATGTTCTGATTGTTGCCTTCTGTAGAAGCTACAGGATTAAACATGAAGGATATTACTAAAGTCTACAATAAACTGCCTTGTACAGGGAAGGTACATTCCTGTCTTGGCAGCAGCTTCTCCTGGGGTTCTGTGCCCAATTTGGGGAGTCATTTTGCCCACTTACCCAGCTTAGCAGAGACCCCAGCAAGCAGACTGAAGATCTGAGGCTTTTCTGAAGCTGCATTTGTAATCTGCAGAAAATCTGGTTGACACTGATTTTCTTTCTGTTGCAGGATTCCTCTCAAGGGAACTCCATCTTCCAGATCAATATGATAAAATACATTAAGGAGAAATATCCCAACCTACAGGTTATTGGAGGAAACGGTAGGCGTGTGTTGAAGACTCTTCTTGTCTTTAAATGACATTTGTTTCTCAGACACAGAGGGAGCTGCAGGGATGTGAATGGAACGGTCATCTTGGTAAATGTCTATGAACTTAAAATGGTTTTCCTCTGGCTTGTGGAATGGAGCAAGACCACCGTAGACACAGGGCAGTACTTTACTGCTGCAGATACTTGGAAACCTTTGTTCTGCAGCACGGTGTGCTACACTCCTCTGTAGCACATTACACATTAGCTTATTTTACACACCAGTTTAAATTTTTGCATAATAATGAATATTGCTTGATGTGGAAATCTAGTGGCATTCTTCCCTGCCTCTTGACAGCAGAGTCCAGTGGTCCTTGTCTTTACCTGATGCTGCTGTTGCCCTGTACTCTGCCCTCCCTACCTCATGTGGCCCAGAGAGTGCTGCTGCCTCAGTCTTTGGGAGGAAGTGTGTTGCAGAATAGCCTAAAGGGACAGTGTCACCTCGCCCACTGGGGACAGCTGGGGCAGAAACTCACTGCTCCTCCCAGACAGGCCTGGCTCTGGCACAGGCTGTTGCCTGGGGCAGGGGATGTTGGAGGCTGTTGAGGGAACCTCCAGGGCAGAGAAGTGTTGTTTGCAAATGTGCTTGACTGTTTTCAAACCGATTTCTGCTCCCCACAGTGGTGACTGCGGCTCAGGCCAAGAACCTCATTGATGCGGGGGTTGATGCCCTGAGGGTTGGGATGGGCAGTGGCTCCATCTGCATCACACAGGAAGGTAAGAGAGATCAGCTGCCTCCTAAATAGGCTGAAGACACCTGTTTAGTAGAAATTCCCTGCTGAAAAGCAGCATGGCTGGGATGGAATTCTCCCTTTGTGAGGGCAGTGTCCAACAGCAAGACTTCTTCCACCCCCTTTGTCCAGGACTTCCAACCTTTGGGGTGGCAGCAGCAGCAGCAAAGGCATTTCCCAGTACTGACCGAGACTGAGTAGAGCCGGTGTGGCAGATGGCAGCTTTGCCCGAGGGGAGCTGCTGGCTCAGTGTGGGATAGGGCTGGCAGGCAGCTGTGCAGGGAGAGGGGCTTGCTGGATCCCCAGTGCTGATGGGTGAAGTGCACTGGCCTGTCCATTTTCCCTTTCCCTCTGGCAGCAGTGTGCGTGATACTTGAATATTGATCTGCGCTCGGTGCCTTTGCAATTTCCAGGCCAAAATGGGATTTCTTGGTTTTGTCTCTGCAGTTAGACAGAGCTTGTGTGGGGCAGAGACTGTCACCCTTAGCTAAAAGGCAAGGGGGCATCCCCCAGGGCCTGAAGAAAGTCTGTCATGAGGACAGACTCAGTCCTTGTGTGTTTAACCTCAGGTGGGGTGCAGAGAGGTGCTGCAGGAAGGTGCTGCAGTCCACAAGCACAGCCTCTCTCTGCTTTGGTCCTTGGTCTGTGCCACAGGAGGCAGCTGCTGGCTGAAGGTGCTGCATTAGCTCTGTCCTTTCCAGCATGGAGCTTGTGAGCAGCCCTGGACCTGTGCTGTGTTCCTGCTTTGCCTGGCTGCAGGGGGTTCCCAGTCAGGGCAGTTTGTCTCAGGTCAGCTTTCTAAGGAGGGGCTAGTATCCTTGGGCTGACACTTCCTTAACCAGAGCAGAGCCAGGACACACATGTCTCCAGACACACAATTCTCCAGACTCCAAGACAAAGGCACGCTCTGATCTGCAGAGAGGTGAATGTCCTGGGAGTTTCTCCAGCTGCCCCAGGAGATGGGGTTGGGTGCTAGTTTTGGCGAAGGAGCAGAGCAGAGGTAGAAAGTGGCACTTCACAGGAGATGTGGTTGCAGAACTCTTGCCCTCAGCTCCCCAGGTTTTTGGCCTTGTTAAGGGCAAGAACTCTGGCTTTTTGGGGTAGGGGTCACCTCTCTGAGTGGCTGCTGGGGTAGGGTGAGCATGCGCTGTGCACAGCCGGGCCTGGCTACCTTGGATTTGGCCTCTGGCTTGGCTTGGGCTAGGAAGGGTCTGCAAAGTCAGCTCTGTCCCACACCGTATGCTCTGCCCAGTAACAGGTCACTTCTGGGGTCCTTTGTTCTGCTGCTGTTCTTCTGTCTCTAAAATGTGTGTGTTTGTTTTCATTTAGCTGCTCCAAAGATCCCTCCAGACCTAAAGTCCCACAGCCCCAAATGCCCTTCTACTGTCACGGGCACCTATAGTAAGTCACTTGCCCTGTTCCCAACCCTAATTACGTGTCTTGAAGCAGGACCCTAATTTGGCTGCACATGGCCCTACTGCTTGTTTGAGAATAATTTAGCTGTAGATGCACTTGGGGTTTTGTGGCTTTGGATACTGGTTTTGAATCTGAAATGAAATCTGAGAAGCCTTTCTGATTTCGTAAAGCAGAATCTGAACTGTCCAAGCCGAGGGAACTCAGGCCTGTCCTCTCCACTCCAAAATCCACTTAGGAGCCTGACTGGGCTTTCTGATTGCACTTTCTGGATCCCTAGCCAGGCATGCTCCTGCTGATCCAGTACTGGGAGGCAATCCCTGAGCAGCCCTCGATCATGCTCAAAATGTAGCCCTAGTTCTGGGGAAGTTATGCACTGACCAAGCTTCCCATGGAGCTGGCTCCCCTGAGTTACGAAGGGACTTCACTGCGCATGGCCACCTTGGCAGCTGCGTTCCATCTTTCCCCACCAAGTCTTGTGGAGAGAAGGGGCTCTTGCCTGCCCAGCACAGGGTGCAGTGTTCTCTGCTCTGATGCTACCAGATCAAGCAGCCCCTGCAAGGCAAGCCTTAGGCGCTGTCCTTTCTCCTAGTTCTGACACACCTCAAAGGGAGAGGTTTACTCTTGCAGATCCTGGAAGGTTTTCTCTAGCAGATGATTTTGTAGGGCCCCCCTTTGCCAATACATTAAAAGGTACAAACCCTCACCCCGACTGTGTGATGTGTGTGTGCTCAGAACCCTGCTTGGGAAGCCTGCGCTCCGGGTCTGTGGCACTGGGACAGTCGGAGAGATGCGATGCTCCCAGGGCCCTGAGCCAAGCTGTGCTTTAAAAGGGCTGGTCTCTGTAGTTGCGCTTGAGAGGTTTCTGCAGGCCCTGCACTGTCTATAGCACAATCCCATAGACCCTGGACTCAGGACCCTCCAGAAATGAGTGTTTCTCTCCACAGAGCTCTTCCATGGCAGTGCAGTGTGGCCTTCAGCAGTGCAGAACTGTGCGAGACCATCTCTTTAAGGGCGTTGATGTTAAAGCTGGCAGCCTCTCCCTGGCTGGCTGAGCCCGAGCTGAATGCTGGGGTCTGAATAAATTCAGTTCTTTCACAATGTCAGCCTGGAGTCTGGCTTCCCTCCCTCAGCAGCTGCTGCTGAGTGTGGGGAGCAGAGAAACTGCAGCGTCCTGGCCCCGGCAGGATGCTGCCAGGGATGTGCTGCCAGCACTTCTGCCATGTAGGCTGAACCACACCTGGAGTTCACACTCCAGAGTACTAATACTGCATGGCCTTAATCTTACCCAGTTTATGGGACTAACCATGACTGGAGAAAAGGCTTCCAGTTGATCATGGGGAAGGGAAGTCTCCCTGAGAAAAGCTTATCTCAGTGTTCTTGCATGCCTTTGGCTGACAAATGTGTTACAAGACATGCCTTGTGCTGGTTTTACTCACATAACGGGAAGCCTCTTAACTGCTACCAACTGGGAAGAACAAGTAAATCCAAAGCTAATAACTCCTTCCCCATAGGGCAGCTGAACTTGATGGAATCCTTGCTACATTGCAGGGCAGGAACATAAATTATTACCAAACCATTCTGCCTGTTTCCTTTTCCACTGCTGCATGTGTGTGTGTGTACGCAGACCTGTTTGTATAGATATATCTATACCATATACAGGCATACAAGCTCTCTCCCAGCCAACTGCCTTTCCATTCAAGAGGCACATCATACACGTGCTGGGTACACAGACAAGGAGTCTGGCAGCTCCAGGAGAGAGCGAGCAGTGGGACGTGGCTACATGCCAGGGATGCTTTGGAGAGGGGCTTTTGGAGTGTGCTTTACTTCCTTCCCAAGCTCCCCACATGTCTGCCGTGCACCAGGATGAGCCACGAGTCTGATCCCAGGCATCTGATCCAAGACCCCAGTCCCAGAGTCACTCACAGCTTTTTGGAGCCAAGGGCTGTGAGGACATCTCAGCAGGCATCTCCCGGGCATCTACTTCTCTTGCAATTCAGCCTAGGGAAGGAGCATCCAGGGATTTGTGCGTTCTGAGTGCTGGAGCATGTGTGTGCTGGAAGCCTGAAAGGGCCTGCTGGAACGGGGATGTGCTGCTGCTTGGAGCTGACCCTGTGTGCGCTCTGTCCCGCAGTGCTGGCGTGCGGCCGTCCCCAGGCCACCGCAGTGTACAAGGTGTCCGAGTACGCCAGGAGGTTTGGCGTCCCCGTGATCGCCGACGGAGGGATCCAGACAGTTGGGCACATTGCCAAGGCCCTGGCACTTGGGGCCTCCACAGGTGAGCACCATTGTAGAGAGTCTCGTAGTAAGTGTTTCCGTATGACATCACACTGGGCATGAGGGTGTTTACCTGCAGGTGGCTGGGGGCATGGGGGCTGCAGCCAGTGCTGTGCCCAGCGACCCTGAGGGATTTTGCCGCCACTGCCACTGCTGCTGATGTGCTGTTCCTGGTGATATCTTGTGCCAGTGATGATGGGCTCTCTCCTGGCTGCTACCACGGAGGCCCCAGGCGAGTACTTCTTCTCGGATGGCATCAGGCTGAAGAAATACCGCGGCATGGGCTCCCTAGATGCCATGGACAAGAACTTGGGCAGCCAGAATCGGTATTTCAGGTCAGAGATAGTGCTTTGGGGCAGCAGATCAAGCTTTTGGGGCTTCTCTGCTTCACAAATATCCTGGATTTGTGCTTTCATGCAGTGAGACAGACAAAATTAAAGTGGCCCAGGGGGTCTCCGGTGCAG
This sequence comes from Eulacestoma nigropectus, assembly GCA_013397775.1. Lineage (NCBI taxonomy): Eukaryota > Metazoa > Chordata > Aves > Passeriformes > Eulacestoma > Eulacestoma nigropectus. Next base: position 148,862 of record VZTE01005807.1, on the reverse strand, counting down.
TGCAAGACAAGGGCTCTATCCATAAATTCATTCCGTACCTAATTGCTGGGATCCAGCATTCCTGCCAGGATATTGGTGCCAAGAGCCTGACCCAAGTCCGGTGAGTGCTTCCCCATGCCTGTACTCTGGTTAGGTCATGGTGCTGCTGTCTGGAGTCCCTGAGCAGCTGTACTCAAGCTGTGGTGTCTTCTGGATGTCCCTCATCTCCAGTGGGCACTGCATCATGGATCTGCCAGCCCCAGGGATGCAAGAGTGTGGTCTCTTGTGGCATATTCAGCTGGCTGGGCTCAAAATGTTGGGGTTATGTTACCCAGCCTGGTTCTTGGGAGCACAGCAAAGACCATTCTGGCCATGGCTGGAGGAACCAATGATGCTCGTTCCAGCTGTTCCAGCTGAGCATGTGCCAGAGCACTGTCTTCCCTGGACTCTGCCTGGCTTGTGACAGGTGTCCTTCCCCCTCAGAGCCATGATGTACTCAGGAGAGTTGAAATTTGAGAAGAGGACGACATCGGCCCAGGTTGAAGGAGGGGTGCACAGCCTCCATTCGTAAGTGCTTCTCGCAGGATCCTTGTCACCTCGGGGGGTTGTTGGAGGTCAGAAACAGCCACCCTGTAGCTCACCTGCAATGCCTTTGGCTTGGTGTGCTATTGGTTTGCCCTGGCATCACGCAGCCACATCAGCTGAGGCTGTTCCCCTCCTTGGGCTGGCAGGATCCATTCCTTACTGCACCTTTGTCCCTGCCCTGGGTGAGGTGGGTCAGTAAAGGGGCTCCCTGCTGCTGCTTCCCTCGCAGGTACGAGAAGCGCCTCTTCTGAAGAGATCCGTCTGTGTGTGTCCTTGTGCCACTCAGCTCTGCACCGCTCCACGCGGGAGCTGCTCTTGCTGCAGAAGTGCCATTTTTCTGGGCTGGGCTGCCTGGAGCTCCCGCTGTCCCTTGGCTGTTTTTTGACCACCCGTGGGGCCCACCTTCCACCTGGGAGCTGTGATCCTGGGCTGGAGCCTTGCACATTTTGGCCATGTTTTACAATAAAAAATGAAAAGATGTGCAGTTGGTGTCAGCCCAGAGCCCCTCTTCCTTTATCTCCCTTGCTCTCCTTCCTTGGCTCTGTCCCTTGCTTCCCACACCCTCAGGAGCAGCTGATAACCCCAGAAGGGACTGTGTGTGAAGGGCAACAGGGAGGAGAGAGCCCTGAGACAGTGGGTAACACAGTGTGGCTTTAAAAATCCTTCCTGAGAGCAGAAAACAAGGGCTGGGCTGCTGGGCAAGAAAGCAAATAGTTTTACAGGGCCATTATCTCCTGCTGGGAGCTGTCAAACCCAGCTGTGGCAGCAGCCAGGATGCTGCAGGACCCCATTCCTGGTCCAGCTGCTGCATTGTCCTTCCCCTAAACTTCTTGTAGTTGCCACACCTCCGGGCCCAGTGGTTGCACCCCCTTGGGCTGTTCACTGTGGATTACCTGCCCAGGCTCCACAGAATGATTGTTTACCAGAAGGTGGGCAATGCACTGGGAGGGGCACAAGTTTATAAAGTAGCTCGTCTGCATTTCTGCAGGCCTGAGCAGAGCAAACCTCCCTGGCTTGGCAGGTTTACCTGTGCTTGCAACGCCAGAAGACAGAAGTATTTTACAGGTGTATCAGTTGTACGTGTCCCACACGTCACTCCTGCTGAAGAGTGTGTATTTATCTTCAATGGTTTGGGGATGTCAAATCTGATTTACACACTAAAACCAGAGCCTTGACTACAACACTGTGGTGTTGGTGTCACACACTCATTAATACAATCATTAAAACACTTGTTAAGCAAAGCTACCCTAACCTTGCAGCTGCATCCCCTGCCTTTGCCTGCCAAGGTGGCAGAGCTCAGGGCACAAGGCTTCCATTAGGTACACGTACCCTCTTCCCCAGGGGTGACATCCCCAACCATGAACCAACCAATGAGGGGCCAAGACAGTGACCCTTTCCATGTCCCCTGCTGGAGCTGAGCCTCCCAAGGGACAGGGGTGCTGGGGTGGTAAAAAGCCCCATGGGAGAGCCCAAGCCAGGCCAGCACCAGCTGGGACACACTAGTTGCTGGTGCTGGGTGTGCTCAGGGAGCTTCTGGTATGTGGCATCCCACCACCACACATGCTGCCCAGTGCCCAAGGTGAGCATATGCTCCATCAGCTTGTTACAGCCTCAGTGTACTGTGCATTAACCACCACACAATTTCTTGTATTTCCTGTTTACATGTATTTTCCTTGTGGAGCCCCAGATGCGCCCAGGGATGTACAGCTCACTCCATCAGCCTTCGCCCTACCTCAGGGCAAGGCTTCTTGCTGCCAAGGTGTGGGGCATGACCTTGGCGGGGCTGTGGGAGCAGTACCGCCAGCAAAGCCTTGTGCTGTGCCCCACAGTTCCCAGCCCAGACTGAGCAGGGAGGCTAAGAAGCCAGGGACTGCAGGGAAGAGCTAAGGCCACGTTATCTCACAGCCCTCCTGTGTGCAAAGCCATCGCCCAGCTGGCAGCTCCACAGTTCAGTCTGGAGTGTTTCTCATTTGGGAGCAGTGACCCTCAGGGGCTTCAAGGCAGGCAGGGGAAGAACCACTCAGCCCATGGGCATGGCAGGCACTGCCTACATCCATCCCCTAGGTGCCCCGCGGAGGGATGAGCCCAGCAGCCACTACGCGCCTTTCATTCATTAGGAAGTTGAAGGTTGCACATGCATTTGCCTGTGAATAGAAAAGGGAGTGAGTGAAGCTCCAGCCCTCAAAAAGGAGACTCTCAAAAAGGGAGCCCTTCCCCACAAGGTACCTGACCCCCTCCCTCCCTCCCTTTCAATGGGGTGCTGCCTGTGTTCACCCTTCCTTACCGTGTCCTGCACCTCCACAGCAATCCCGCACTCCCGCATCTGCTTCAGCGTGGCGGGGTGGAGCCGCTCCACCCTCTCCCCTGTGCCCAGCACCAGGATCTCTGCAACGAGGGCACGACAAGGATGGGCAGGGCAACATTCGAGCTGCCTCGGCCCGAACCTGCCCTTCCTGCAGGGACCAATGGCTCCCGCACAGCCACCCCGACAGGAGCCCGAAGGGGGGCAGCCCGCGCCCCTCCTGCCCGCGTACCTATCTGGGGCTCCAGCAGCCGGAACAGCGACAGGCTCTCGTGCGAGATGTCCCGGTGGGAGCCAACCTGCGAGGACACAGCGGGCGTTGAGGGGGGCTGCCCCCGGTGCGCGGTGGAGACCGGCAGCCCCCGCCTCACCGCCGGGCACTCACGTTCCACTGGAGGATGCTGCGAGGCAAGACGGCGCAGGGCCCCACCACGACGTCTCCGCTGATGGTGAAGCCGCGGGTGCTGTAGCCCTCAATGAACATGATGTTGGGGGATTCTGGCTCCAGCACCATCACCCGCGTCCGCTGGTACATCTCATCATCCGCCGGCGTGAGCCGGTGACCCCGGCACGGCGCTCTGCGGGGACAAGGAGCAGCTGGGACATGTGGGGCCCAGGGACACCCCTGGAGACCCTACAGCACCCTACAGGCACCGCCCCCGGTCGCAGGGCAGCCGCGATGCCGGTTGCCGGTGCCGGTACCTGCCCGCCGCCCGCCCCATCACCGGCACGAGCCGCCGCAGCGCCGCCACCGCCGCCATGGCCGCGACACCGCCGGAACCGTCAAACGGCCCCGCCCCCGCCGCTACCGCCCCCCGGCGGCCGGGGCCGGGACAGCGTCACCGGGGGAGCGGGGTCGGACCGGGGCTCCCGGGGACATTTCGAGGTCCCCCGGCCCGCGGGTCCTAAGGGGCGAGAGGGCAGCGACACTCACACACCCGCCGCCCCCGGGCCCGGGCGTGCCCCGACCTGCAGCGCCCGGGTGGGCGCCGGAGCGAAACCGAAAGCGGCCAGCGGCGGGGCGGGAGCAGCACGGCGGGAGCGGGGCGCGGGGTGTCCCGCTGGAGCCTCCCCGACCCCGCCGCCGGGAGGGTCTGTGGACCGGCCCGAGCTGCTGTGCCGAAGGCTGCGGGGCCGGAGGTGAGAGGGGAGCGGGCGGCTCCCTGGGCGGGAGAGAGCGGGCCCGGCTCTCGGCTGCGCTCCTGGCTCGGCCCCGCCGGTGCCCCGGGGCTGCCCCAGGCTCGGTGCGGCGCCCCGGTTCCCCGTGTGCCCCACTGAGGGCGGCTGTTGCCAGTCGGGGCTGAACCCCCCGACCCGCCGCCGGGACCTCCCGCTGCACCCTCCCTCCTCCTCCTGCCGCGCTCTGCTCGGTGAGGCCGGTGGCACTGCGGGCTCAGAGGTACCCTGGGGCAGGGGACCGACGTCCCCCACCTGTGTTACCCACCCGGGGCCAGCCGTAGCCTGACACTGCGGGGGCCACCGGGCAGCTCCCCGGCAGTGGCGGCGGGGCATTTCCCGCCGCCTTGCCGTGCCGTGCCGAGCCGAAGGCACCAGGAGTTCCCACAGCCGGCAGCCTTGGCCAGCGCAGGGTCCCGAGGATCCCCGGCCGACACCGCGAGAGGTCCGCATGGGGCCGGTGGGGTTCCCCACGCGGTTTCAGTTCCCTCCATGGCGGTGCTGAGGGCTCCTCGCTGGGGCCGGGGGTGCTGGCAGCGGCGAGGCCGGACCGTGCCGTGCCGCCTCTGGGCGCAGGTGCCGGGGCAGGTGCCCTCCCTTGGGGGCGGCTCGTGTTTCCGGGCCCCGTCGGGGGCTGATGGGTTGGCACCAGTTGCTCCAGCCCCACCGGGGCTTTGTTCGGAGCCGTTTCCTTTTGGCTCGGCCGTGCCGCCCTCCCCTTGGCACCCGGCCCGCGGCGCGGGGGGAGCCGGCAGCACAACCCCGGTCTCTGCCGGCACCCCTGGCCACAACGGCCCGGCGGCGGCTCCTACGCATCTCCTCCGCCCCGGTCCCCGCCGGTAAGTCGCCCTCTCCCCTCGTGGCCCACCGACTGCCCTAGGGTCGGCGTGGCATGGCGTGGTCCCCGTGCCCATCCCTCCGCGGCGCCAGCGCGGGCAACGGAATCCCAAAAGCAGCTGTCCCCGCTGTGCCCAGCTGCCCTGGGGTTTCGTTACCCGCGCTCGCGCTCCCGCCCCCGCCTCGCCCCACACGCCCCCCATCCCTGCCCACCACCCTGTGCTGGGCGAGAGCCGCGTGTCCCACTCCAACCCCTCCTGGGGCTGGGGCAGCGCCTGGGGCCACACTGGGAGAAGGGGGGTGTCGGGATAGGGGATCACCGGTGCCCAGCCTCGTTGCTCAGCCCGTGCATCGGGCTGGGGCTGTTCTGTTTCTTGTGCCCCCAACAGCTAAAAATAGCAGCTGGCTTCCTGGGAGAGTGTGGGGAGCATGGCTGCTTGGCCACAGGGTGGATGTGGTCACTTGCACCAGGGTGGTGCAGGCTGTTTGGTACTGCCAAACTTCCTGCCCATGCTGGCTCTCCCTGGCCCCCGCAGCACCCCAGTGCCTGCAGGGGTGGGCAGGATCCAACCCCTGGAGAGAGATGGCTTTGGAATGACACGATCACTCCCGCTGAGCGGGCAGCCAGAGAGCCATCGGGGATGTCGTGTCTGTCCAAAGCTTTTTCGGCGCCTCTGAGAGCCCTCCCCAGGCCGCTGTGCTGCCAGGGCCCATGTGGGTGGCCTGCAGGGACTCTCTGGGGATGTGGACGGATCCAGCCTGGACCCACCTTGAGTGGTGGCACAAGGTCCAGCAAGTCGCCCTGGCCAGGCAGGGGTCCTGGGCAGCTCCTGCCCTGCGGACAGTCAGCAGTTGGTCTGGTGTGAGCAGCGATTCTCAGATCACCTCTTGGCTGTGGGTGGTGCAGGGAGCACCCCACCATGGCATGGCTGGGGGACGTGTTCCCACTCCTGCCCTGAGGGTGCAGGTTCTCATGGGCTGTGGGCTGCAGCTCTTGGGCTCCAGAGCTGCCTGAGGAACCCCAAAATGAGTTGTTGTGTTCCTGGAAGAGCCTGCGCAGCAGGATCTGCCCTCACCCTGCTGCCCCCTCCTTTCCCCCCACAAGCCCTGGAGGAACCGGTTTGGGCCCTGCGGGCAAAGCTCCCCCCTGCCCAGCCTTACAGCAAAGGCAAGAAGGGCACGGTAGAGAGGGAGGTCCCTAGCTCCTCAGGATGCGTGCTGTGGTGGGGTTTGGCGCTTCCTGGATTCCCTGTCAACCAGGCTTGGTGCCATGGGGCTGAGGGTGTGCTGGGCCCTTGCCCTGTCCCCAGTTCAGCAGTCCCCGGCATGCTTGTCAGGAAGCTGGCCAGCAGCATGAGCCCTCTGTCAGATCTGTGCTCAAACCATCGCTGTGGAGCAGCTCAGCTCTGCGGATGTAATCAAGACGATGATGGCGTGATATAATCGATTCCACTTCCTTCTTCCTGGGGCTGATAAGTGGGACATTGCTCATGTGCTGGACAGAAGCAGCCCACTGGGGCAGGCCTGAGGGGCATCACAGGGCGTGCACCCACAGTGCTTATTGCTGTGCCATGCAGAGCCCATGCCGGGAGCACACAAGTGCTGCTGGTGTTCTTAGCCATCATGTCACAGCCCAGCCAAGCCCTGGGGCTCGTGCTGGACAGGCTGGACTGGCCATCCAGGGTCTGCCAGTGACACCACGCCCACAGCTGGGGTCTGCCTCACACCGTCCAGCCCATCCAAACCTCCCTTCCCACCATTGTTCAGGCTGCTGGACCTGCTCCCAGGGCCCCTCGTTGTCCCCAACAGCCCAGGGACAGTCAGGCCGTGCTCTGGGCTGCGCCGTGCCCTCAGCTGGGCTGCACTCCCTGCCCTGGGCAGCCCGTTCCTGCCTGGGCCTGTTTGACCCCGGCATGGCCTCTGGCTCCTCCTCCCACTCGGTTCTTGAGGGTTTTAGATCTGGGCACCCCAGTGTTGGAGAAGAGGGGACACCACTCCTGTGCACCTCAGGGTGACACCATGGCCCTGCTGGGGTGAAGCTGAGCGGGACTGATCCTCCCGGTCCATTCGGAGTGCCTGGTTGCAGCCTCCGCCATGGTCCTAACCTGACACACCCATCATGGCGGCGCCTGTTGCCCGCCACACCCACTATGGTGGCCCCGCGCCCGTTCCCCAAGATGGCCGCCCTGCCCAGCCTACCCGCCCGTGACCAAGATGGCCGCCCAGGAGCGCCGCGCGCCTCGCCCAACATGGCGGCCGGCTGCGGGAATCGGGAGGGCGAGGCAGGCTGCCATTTCCGGTCGCGGTGGCGGAAGCGGCGGCCGGGCTCCCATGGAGATGGGCGAGGGTCGCCCGGGGGTGGCGGCGACGCTGCGGGCGCTGAACGGGGCGCTGGGGCGGCCCGCCGCGCTCTGGGTGAAGGAGAGCGGCGCCCGCAACCTGCGCCACCGGGATTTCCTGGCGCCGCGCGCCGCGCTGAGCGCCGCCTTTCCCGGCGGGCAGGTAGGTCGCGGCGGCGCGGGCAGGCCTCGGTCGGGAGCGGAGATTTGCGGGAACTGTTTGATGGGGCCGGGGGTGGAATTGTCCCGTGCACGTGCAGCCCGGACCCTTCCTTGGCCTCCTCCCGCAGGTGCCCCCCGAGGCCGTGTCGGCGGTGCCGTCGCTGCAAGGCCCAGCAGTGCTGCCGCTGCGGGTTTGCCGGCAGACGCCGGCGGGGTTGGCGGTACAGGTACGGCGCCCTGAGGCCTTCCAGCGCTTGCTGGGGCCCCTGCCCGGCCCGGCCCCCCTCGCGGCGGGGGCGCGGACGGGCTGCGTGGTGCTGCACTGCCCGGCCCTGCGCGGCCCCGCTGCCCTTCGGCCCCGCCACCTCCGCTCCGTCCTGCTGGCCGACCACTTGGCCCAGCTGCTACGCGCCCAGGGGTGAGTGCCTGTGTCCCGTCCTCCTCCCGGCCCCGCTCCACAGCGCCCGCTGCTCCCACCACCTGCCTCACCCTCTCTCGCAGGGTTGGCGTCCGCCTGGTCCCTGCCCTCACCGAGGAGGGGAACTGGGACGTCCTGCGGCAGCTCCGCATCTGCTGGCCCTCCGGCTCCTGTGGCTCATCCCTCACTGACGCCGTCTCGGTCTTGAAGGCAGTGCTAGGCCGGTGCCCCTGTGCCGCAGCCTGTGAGCAGGGGCCGGGCACGGCCGGGGGTGTCATCTTTAAAGTGCACCTGAAGAGCTTCGTGAAGCAGCAGGGCTTGGTGGGCTACGACCCCAATCTAGATGTGCTTCTCGGTGAGCCTCACATGTACAAAGCTCAGGTGTGGCAATGGGGGCTGAATGGGTGCAAATAGGCCTGTTTCCTTTCTGTTGTTTTTTAACAAAAATAAGCGGGCGTTGGACACAAACTGCTTTCCCCTCTTATTCCCCTTCAGTCTGGTTTGAGCCTGGGGCAGACTCGATGGTGTGGGATGGCAGGGGAGGCCAGAGAACCCCATGTCCCACTGTGTCCCGTCTTCTTTCAGTGACGGAGGGGATACTGTGGTCCTTGGCTGAACTGCAGGAAGCTGTTCTGCAGTGCCCAGTGAGTGGCCCCCCAGCACTGCCTGCCTCTCGCTTCCCAAATGTCCTTCTCTTCTGCCAGGCAACAGGATTGAGCTCCCTGTTGTGCTCTGCTGCAGGCCAACGGCCAGAGCAGTTGCTGCACCATCATACATGTGGTGAACTGTGAGGAGGAATTCCAGCAGCAGCAGCTGGATGTGCTCTGGAGGATTTTGGATCCGGGAGCCCACACAGCTTTGCAGGTGAGCAAGAGCAACCTCTGACCCTCCTCAGTGTGGCCCCCAGCATTTATCCTTGGCTCAGGACTAGGTTTAGAACAGGGCTGGATTTTACTCAGTTCCCATCCTCAGCCTCTCTGTCTTTCAGAAACACCTCGTCTGTGGGCCAGTGAAGGTGACCAACCCCTCATCACCCATTGGGGCAGACCAGTACTTCCAGTAAGTTGGTGTGGAAGGCACCTGCTGCTTTCTCTCCTGCTAAGGCTCCCTGTGGGCCAGCTCAGCCCACAGTGGGTGGCTCTAAGTGTCTGTGTTTCTCCCAGGCTCCGAAAGCGCCAAATGTATGAAGCCTCTGTGATAAAGTATGGGGAGCTTGTGCAAGGTGAGAGTTTGCGCTGGGCCTCCATGCATGGATGCTGCTCCATCCCACCTTCATTGCTCCCATGAGTCCACAGCCAGGGGGAGCTGCACCCCTGCAGGGTGCTCCTCCCCTCCAGAATCAAGCCAGGTGCTGCCCTTGCTTTGGGAAGGCATCTAAACATCCAGGGCACTGGCACAGAGCAACTCCTTCCGATGGGAGCCAGGGCCGGCAGTGTTGTGGTCCTCAGCTACTATCTGGTCCTGGCAAGGGTGTCCTGCCTGGGTGCTAGGGGTATCAGTACATGGGAATGGAGCAAGCTGTGCATGATGGCACCTACATTCTCCACAGATGAGGCCTGGACAGAGGTGATTGATACCCTGACAGTGGCTGCCATCAGGTTTGAGATGCTGAGCACTGCTCACCGGAGTCAGGTAGGACAGCAGCTTGCATGCCAAGACTGGCAGGCTGTGGGAACAGCGGAGTGGATCTGTGCTGAGCAGCCTGGACTGTGACTTCCCCCTGCCCTCAGATCACCCTGGACCTGGAGAACAACAGCATCTCCACAAAGGGAACGAAGAGCGGTGCCTTTGTGATGTACAACTGTGCCCGGCTGGCTACGCTTTTCGACACCTTCCAGCGGGCTGTGGAGCGGGGTGAGCACCAGCTCCACCACCCTCCTCTGACAGCCACTCCTGGAGCCACAGGGTCTTCTTTGGGCACAACAGTCTCCCTGCTTTCCAGGCACATATCCACCTCTGCCACCAGTGTCTGAACTGAACTTCTCCTGCCTCCGAGAAGAGGTGAGTGCTGAGAGGAGGAATGGGGAGATCTGTGTACCCTTGGCTCTGGTGATGGATGCTGCTGGCCCTGGAGAATCGGACACTGAGACACATAATCCCTTCACAGGGTGAATGGCTCCTGCTCTTCAACTATCTCTTGCCCTTCCCTGAAGTCCTGCAGCAGGCAGCACAGCTGCCCCCACCCTCCAAGGGGATCCGGATCACTGCCAACACAGAGACAGTAAGTGCCATGTGCTGTAGTACCCATGGATGCTGCTCCAGCAGTCCCAGCCCAGGGAAAAGCTCCATGCCAGCAAGTGCTGCCCACTGGTGAGCAACATAGGGCTGGTGCTGACAGAATAGATTGCAATGCCCCTGGGGCAGTTCCTGCTGTGCTTGGGGTGGGTAAAGGCCCAAGACCAGCCAGAATTCACTGTGCCTTGAGAACATCTTTGCCTCGCAGGTGTGCAAGTTCCTGATCCAGCTCAGCATGGATTTCAGCTCCTACTACAACCGGGTGCACATTCTGGGGGTGAGTTGGATGTCCCAGCCTGCAGCCTTGTGGCCCTGCTGTGCTTTTGGGGCTGCACTGCACTTGGGGGGCAGCCATGTGGGGAATGGTGCCAGCAGTGTGATGTCCCCCTGCCCCAGCCTCCAAGGGTGCACAGGCAGCAATGCCTGCAGGGCCAGCCTGTCAAGGGGCAGTGTGGCCACCAGCCCCAAGCTGCCACCCTTCCTGCAGGAGCCGTTCCCTCACCTCTTTGACCAGATGTTTGCCCGCCTCCAGCTGCTGGGAGCAGTGAGGGATGTGTTCCACAATGCACTGGCAACTCTGCACCTCCCTCCTCTCAGCCAGATCTGAGCCACCCCTGAAGAGCTGTGCCATGGTGTGACAGTCATCTTCACACCACATTTTGTGGGGGTGAACAGGGCACATTCTCCTGGCCGGGCAAGGGGCTGCCCCAGTGGCAGGCAGGGCACAGCTCAGCTGTACGCATGTGCTTCCCTCCCCATGGCCCATGGTGTTTGGGGATTGGTCTGTGCTCCCTGCAACTGTGTCCAGTGTGGGACACGGATGCCCCTCCACAGCCACACCAGTGGAAGGGAAAAGGGCTTGTGTGGCACCCCAGAACCTGGGCTGGGAGTATGGGGGAGGTGGCACCAGGGACCAGTCATGACAAAGCCAGACAGATGCCAATTTTGCTTCCCTCAGAACTGTTTATTGAAGGGTGGTCTGTGCTGGCAGGGAGCGCCTGAGGCTCCAGGCTCCCATTGGGCTCTGAGCCAGGCCCCAGTACTGGGGTCCAATACACTTCTTGCTGGACAAACACTCTGTGTGTCTGACGTCAGGGTTGTTTGTCCTTCCTTCGGTCTGACTGTCCTGGGTTCTGCTGTGCAGGAACAACCCACTTGGCCTGAGGGGGGTGGCAATTGTGGGCAGCCACCCCTCACACCACAGGGTGCTGCTATGAGGTCAGCATCCCTGTGCATTTCAGCACCATCCTCAGCACTGCAGGGCCAGGACTGTCACACAAGGGCCCGGTCTCAGGGCACACAAGGCTGCAGCCCACCATGTGTCACACCAGTGCCTGACCCTTCCTGGCCTCCTGCTGCTCTCAAGCTCCCAGTGCCAGGCCATGTCCTCAGTGCCCTCCCAAGCAAGGTTCCTCTGAGACCAAGGCTGGAAAGCCCAGACATGGGTCCTTCACACCTTGGAGAGAAAGAACTTCTCCTAGGCAAGGGGGACTGACAACCCCCCTTCTTTACTGCATGGGGAACCCCAGGCTTGCCCAGGAGGGATCACATCTGCCTTCTTCCCTGAGACCACCAGCTTTGAGCCCCCCAGCCATGGCTGTTCTGCCCCTAAAGGAGCCAAACATGCCTGTCCCCTTAGGACAGGACACATCAGTGTGCAGGCTGGAGGCAGGGGCCACCGTGGTGGGCAAAGCCCAAGTGCAGGGTGCCCTCCAAATGCAGGAAGGGACCCGGATGTGTCACACACCTGCCCCATTACTGGGGAGCCTCTTACGGAGAAGGTTTGGAGGGGGCTGTGCCACACAGCATCTCCAGGCCCTGCCCGCAGAGCACGCAGTAGTACCGCAGCTCGCCCCCAGCCTCCACCACCTCCCAGCAGTCCAGCTCGGCCAGGTCAGGCACATGGAAGAAGGTGGTACTGAGGGGGACCAGCTCGCCCGGGTGCCGGTTCCACAGCGTCAGGCGCTGGTCCACTGAGGCAGAGAGCAGCAGGTCTGGCCGCAGCATCCGGATCCCCATCACATGAGCAGCATGGGCACAGGGCCTGGACACCTGCTCCAGGACCTGGAGGCAGGTCCCCGCTGTGGCCTCACCCCTGCCCAGGGCCACCTGCAGCAGGCAGACATGGATAGAGCCATCGTCACTGCCACTGGCCACCAGGTACTGTCCCTCAGGTGTCTCGCGGATGTGGAGGCTGTTCACTCCGCAGCTGTGGGCCATGACGGTGACCAGTGGGGCATCCAGGGCTGGGAAAACAGGCTCAGTTAGGAGAGCAACTCTCACATTGGTCAGAGGGAGCAGAAGAGCTGACAGGCAGCAGCACTTACCCAAAGGCTGCATCTCTCCTGCTTGGTGCAGGACATCCACTGCATTCATGATGGAGCTGGTGATGTCCCAGAAGGCAATGCTGCCATCAGTGGCTGCACTGCACAGGAGGTGCCTCCTAGAACGGGGAGTAGGGGGAGTCTCTGGCTGCAGCCCTGAGGGTCCCCACTGAGATCCACGGAAGTGGCAGAACAGCCCCCACAGATTACTTTCTCCCTGACTGCTGAGCTGCCATCCCTGCGAGGACAGACATTTCTCCCCACAGCCCATCGGTCCCAGCCCAGCATTCAGGGCTCACCTCTCCCCTCCTGCCAATGCATGCAGGAACGCCTCCACCTTCAGCACACAGCGCTGGTGGTGAAATGACTCTGCCACCAGCACCAACTTCCGAGCAGCCTCCAGCAGCCCAAAGATCCTGTAATGAGCAGAGGGCAGTTGGCTGTGGGAGAATAGGAGCTCCTGCTACCACTGTCCCATTTCCCACTATGCACTGTCCTATGCCCAGCTCAGAGCAGGCCACATCCACGGCAGCAGCCTTCTGTGTGGAGCCTGCTCTACTGCCATTGCCAGCTTAATTCTCCCTGTCAGGCCCCATGATGGCTCCTCACCGGACTGATCCATCGCTGCAGGCAGCAGTCAGGAACTTCCAGGGTGTTGGCAGCTGCTTGGTGCTGGTCCCAGGCACAACTGATAGGGACATGTACCTGCAGCAAAGACAAAACACTCACCAACACCTCTGTGGCCCCATGGAGGTGGGTGGCACAGGAGAGCAGCCCTGAGCCTTTCCCTAACACCAAAAGCCCCTTGAGGCCCGCAGGACACTGTACATGAGGAATCACATGTGAAGCCACACTGGCCCTTGTCTGCCTCAGCTGAGCCTGCAGCTGCACAGACAGGTATTCCAGTGGAGGTCCGTGCAGTTCCCAACACCCTCCCACACTGTGATCACTACTAACCCTGCCTTGGGCAGTCCCTGAGCATCACCTCGTCTCTGGGTCCATCTTGACAAGCTTGTGCCTGTTCTTCTTCTGCTCCCAGTGCTTGTCCAGCCGGTGGGAGGCTACATGGATGACCTGGCAGGCCACAGCACTCTCAGATACTGTGTCCCCAGTGCACAGTAGCTGGTAGCACTCAATCTGTGCCCGGCCACCTGCAGAGAAGAGCAGGCCAGACAAGCCCTCATCACCAAAGCCCTTATCTCCAGGTCCCATGGCTAATGCCAGTGTCCTCACACTGGAAATGTGGTCACTGAGGCGGGCGAGGGGCAGGGCTGCCCGAGAGTTCTCACTGAGCACCAGGACACAGGCTGTAGTGTCCTCACTGCCGGTGACAAACACATTAAGGGTGGCATGGCCGGGCACCTCCATGGCCCCCAAGCGCCGCACACAGGTGATCTCCCGCCCGTGAAGGGATGCCAGCAGCACCTGCTGCTTGCAGGGCTCGGCCTCGCAGTGGTACAGCATCACATCCCCGGACTTGATAAAGGCGAACACCTCGGCCAAGGGGCTGCTGCAGTAGCTCCAGGAGCGGTGCCCACCTCCACAGGGGATGCAGTGGAGGTTCTCACCGGTCCTGCTGCTCCACACAACGAAGTTGTCAGCATGAAAGCCCAGTACAAGCAGGTCCCCATCTGAGGTGAAGCGCAGCTCCTCAATCCACTGCATCCCTTTGCAAGGCCTGTGCTTCCGCAGGACCTCCAGCTGCTGGTCCTGCAGGTGGAGCTGGCAGTAGACGCCATCCCGGCCAGTGCTGTAAATGTAGCCCCTGTGGATGGTCACCGAGGTAACTCCTGTCTTCCCGTGGAGTCCGAAGAGCACTGACAGAGGGGACTCAAGAGGAAGAGCCCCTTTGTGCAACAAGCAAGAGGGCTCCAACTCATTGCTGGAGTCCTCAACAACCAGGTCAGTGCCACCATTGGCAATGCTGGTGCTTTCTGCAGCCCATCTCGAGGAACTGCTGCAGGGGAAGAGGAGGAGGGAGCCCCGGCGGTCCCCGCAGACCAGGAGCCCTTCCTGGGGCAGGAAGGCGGCGCAGGTGTGCCAGCGCTGCTTGCAGGGGGGCAGCAGGTACCGACCCATGAGCCGCACCCAGGGTGTCTGCCCGGGGCGGTGGGTGACGTCCAGCCAGAGCATCTCCCCGTCGGGCCCGGAGGCCAGAAGGGCAGCAGCGGTGGCGGGGGGCAGCCCGGGGCGGGGGGCCCAGCTCAGCCCATGCACGGCCCCCTCGAACAGCCTGAGCTTGGCGGCGGCCCCAGGCCGGCTCAAGGCGAAAAGGAGGAAGCGCCCGTCGCCGTCGGCCACGGCGCAGAGCGTCTCGTCCCGTCCGTGCAGCGGGGCGGCCGCCAGCATGGCGCGGGGCCCGCTGGCGGTGGGGTGCAGCACCGGCTCCCACCGCCCCTGAGCCGCCTGGAACATCGCCAGCCCGCCCGCCTCGCCGAGCGCCAGCACCCGCCGCGGCCCCACCAGCCGCACGGCCCGCGGCCG
>VZTE01005807.1:115417-133135 GCA_013397775.1 Eulacestoma nigropectus | reverse complement strand
CGCCGCTGCTGGCCCGCTGCCGCTCAGCCGAAACGCCACCACCTCCGGGCCCATACCTGTGGGACACTGCGTCAGCCGCCGCCGCTGGTCCCGCCGCCCGCCCCGTCCCGGTCCCACCGCTCACCAGCCAGCAACATGTCCCCCGCGAACTCCAGCGCTGTCACCGGCGCCACCAGCGCTACCGACTCCATCTTGGCGGCACCAGCCCCACTACCGCTCCCCCTCCGGCGCTCATTGGCCGAGTCCCACGTGCCACCGCCCAGCCCGCTGCCCACTGGTCAGCCCCGCCGCCCCGCCCCCAGAGCACGCGGAGGTGGCGCCCGTATCTCCACGCTTTATTGGCGCGCGACGCGGCCCCGCCCCTCCGCCCTGCGCGGGAAAAGGTCACGTGCGCGCGGCAGCACTCCCGGCACTACAGCTCCACGTGCACCCCGCTGTACGCTTTGTCCACTGTCCACTCGCCCGGGGCTCCGGCCCCGGCCCTCTCCTCAGCCCCCGCAAAGCGCTCCATCTCCTGCTGGAACTGCTGCTGCCGCCGGCGGTTAGGGTCCACGTTGATCCAGTTGTTGGCGATCCATTTGGTGCCTTGGGTGACCAGGCAGCCCCCATGCAGAGCGAAGTCATCCAGCTCCCCCACCCAGCCTGCGGAGCAGAGCCCTGTTAGGTGGTGGCAGGGAGGGCAGGCACAGCTGGGACTGCACAGAGACACACGACCAGCAAACACCAATGCCCTCTCTCTTGCCTGCACTACCTACTTGGATTTGAGCTCAGATGCATCTTAAAGGAGTTACTTTTTCTGGCACCCCTCCAGCTTGGTGCCATCTCATCCTAGCGCTTACAAGGAGTTCATCAGGGCAGGCTCCCTGAGTGCAAAATGCCCATTGCCTCCATGTCTCCACTCAGCACAAGTGGCTCTCACAATCCAGATCACAGCGGCTTATTTTCTCAGCTCTTTTGGAAAAAGGAAGGCTGGTATGGAAGAGATGGTGCTGCCACTAGAAGGCCCATGGAAGCCAGAGGCTTGCAGCCATTTTAGAGATTGCATTTCAGCAGTTCTAATGACCTGTTTACAATGATCCCATCATTTTTCTGTGGCAGACTCGCATCAGCAGCCCCTTTCCATTTAGGAACAAATTGCTCATAAAAACACAACAGGGCACTTCTCACAGGAGAGTGAAGATCTTGGTATTATCACCCAACAGCCCAAACACTGGTCTTGTGACCTCCTCAGTGGATTTTCTAGAGCTGGAAACATGGGCTGCTCCTAGGGGACTTGGAATGCTACACTCCTTCCTCCCACCACAGCTCAAAATCTGCCATGGAAATCCTCTGGAGCCATACTCACAAGCAGCCTTAAAGATTCATGTGAATTACCAGCCTGTCAGGGAAAACCGCACTGCACTTCGTGACAAAAACAGCCCCAAGGACACATCATGGGGCTGCGGCTGAGCTACAAAGCAGGCATTGGCCCCAAGTGTGGCATGGGGTGGCCCATGTGTCCCCGTGCTGCAGACCTGATGGCTGTGCGTTTGTCTACCTCCCCTCCCCACCCCTTTGGGCAACACCACATCAGTGACACATTTTGAATTGCAGACCAAGTTCCAGCAGGAGTTTCAGCTTGCACAGCGGGATGGAAGGCAGCTGGTGATGGCGAGTGCAGCCAAGGTCTTTGTTTGCTAGCTAGTCCTGTCCCCCAAAGACATCAGGAGCCACTGACCTACTGCCTGTAAACAAAGGCCTTTCAGAGTCAGGAAGCTCCTACCCAGCTGGTGACAAGAAGACTCTACAGCTCCCACTAGCAGGCAGCTACCACTCTTTTTTTGGCTGTTCTTTGAGCTCCCAGCTGCAGCAAGGAGATGATGGCTGTCACCTACTGCAGTCCTACCCCTCCCAACAGCCCAGTCTTGAAGCGAGCCTGTACCTTCTCCGTCTGACAGGTAGTTGTACCAGAATACAGCAGTGCCTTGCTGAGGTTTCACTCGCAAATTGCCCTTGTCACAGTTTTTCCGAGTGTCTCGCAGGTCAATGTCGTTCTGGATCAAAGACTGGAGAGAAACCATAGGGAAGATGTCACAAACAGGGCTGGAACAAGGCACATGCACTGGGTTGCCCCTGCCCCTCACCCTTGCCTGAGTGTCCCACAGGATGGCTTAAGGTTGATGCAGGGGCTTTCATAACCCATCTGGAGCAGCCAATTTCAAGCCCCTGGATGTTCATAACCTGTTTCTGAGCAGCTGCCATTTCTTAACACATTGCCTGACACCTCACACCTCTGAGCAGGGAGAGCTGAGCTGTCAAAGCCCTGTGCCTCTTCCCTTGTCCTCAGAGGAAAAAGACTCTAAGTGAAGCACAGTTTCCCCAATGCTCTAGCTACAAACGCTACTGCACACCAACCTCACGCACCAGACCCCTTCTGCAGCCATAGTGAATAAAGACATTCAAAAAGGGAGTCAGAATCCCCAGTGGCAACATGTAGGCAAGGTTCCTTTACCGTCTCTTCATACGTCCTGTTATCAGCGATAGGAAAGACTGTTTCACCTCCCCCAGTCACATTGTTCAGGTAGAACAGCACGGTCACATACCTGCAAGACAGAGGCTGTCAGGAGACACCTGGAGCAGGAGGAGATGCACAGGGGCTGTCCATGCCCTGCCCCTCCACCATAAATACAGTGGCTCCTCCAAGACATCACATGGCACATGATTTACACTGTCAGCTTTTCTCCAAGAGTTAACACAAGGACAACAAAGAAAACCCCCACCCAGAGTAGTGAGTGCACTTGTAGGCTCCACTGGGGATGGCCCACCCACTCCACTTGTGTGGACCCACAGGATTTGCCCACCTCCCCTTTAAAACCCCTTCATGCCAGTGATGTCCTGAGCTGGTTTGTGAGCCCACAACCCAAGCACTGAGTCCCAGGCGAGATGAGGTGAGGTGAAATGGCTCCACACCCCTTGTCTAACGTGTTCAGGGCAGAGCTTACCGGCAGGAGGTCTCAAAGGGAGCGCTTTCATTGGCGACAAGCTTCGTGTGGCTGCAGGCAGTCTCAGGGAACACAGGGCCACTGTCCATGTGGGCGTGGTAGTGCCCTCCTTGGTCGTACCGCACAACCTGGAGGGGCTCGCTGTGTTCCACGATCTCAGGGGGTAAGCGAGTCAGGCGCATTACCCTGGGGAAGAGCAAAGCAGGTGAGTGGGAAGCACCCTCACCCTGGTCAGCCACTACTCCCAAGCAGTGCATAAATCCAGAGAAAGAGAAGTCCTTTCCCCAAAAGACCAGAGAGAGAGATGGGCTGCAGCGAGCATGCCAACAGACAACCAGGTCCTTACAGATCCGTTGGACCATCAGCATCGGCTCAGAAAGCCCTCATCAAGGTTAATGAAGAAAACAGAACAAAACCAAAGGAAGCATCTCCAGCAGTACTGCTCTCAGGAAGACTTTGCTTGCTCAGCAAGATCCCTTCTGTGCATGTCCCTGGAGCCTTCATGTGCCATCTCATCATTTCTCTGGACTCCTGCACACGACCTACAGACCTCAGGGACAGTTAGCAAAGCACAGGGCCCCTGCCAAGAGTGAATGAGAGACTAGCTCTAGGAATAGTCTTATCACCTAACTCACCTTTCCCTGTTGCCTTTTCAGCAGCCTCCCCCAGGGCAGAGGGGCACTGGAAGTGATCAAGGAGACTGGAGCCCTCCTGCTCTGGGATTTTTCCACTGCTACATCTGAGATCATCCCCAAGGCAAGCAGGTACGTCTTGAGACCTGCCAAAGAACACTCAGAGCTCTGAGAATCTGGACCAGTGAAGCGCTTGGGGCAGGTGCAAGGAGAATGTGGCACCCGGGCACGATGGCAAAGGCGCTGCCTGGTCTCAGGGAGGACTAACAGCCTCCTTCAGTCCTGTGTCTTCATGTCCTCCTGATAGCGGTCAACTGGAGAGCGTACGAGCGGAATGGCGATGCCTGTGTGTGCTGGCTAGCTGGCACGGAGGAAGTGGCAGCCACAGTCTGCTCTAATTGAGGCAATATGCGACCCCGTTTTTCTACTGGAATACACTGAAGAAAATGAGTGGCCAACAGTTGTTTTTCAGCCCTCGGGACAGATTTTACCCACCCATGTGCTGGGTGAGGACCAGCACCACAAGAACAAGCGAGTCTCCAGCCAGTTATCTGAAACTCACCACAACTACACGATTTTGCCTTCATGCTGGGCTTCAGCTCTTCCCAGTGTCAAATCTGAGATGAAGGGAAGGGTAAGAGGTTCTCCCATCTGCCATGAGCTGCCTTACAATATGTGTGCTCAGAGGATTAAACCAACTTGGCTTATTTAAGGTCAAGTCATGCTTTTTAAAAAGTCAGCTCTGAACACCAAAGACAGATTTCAGTGAAATGCATGAGTAACTAGAGCAAATGACAGTAACTGCTGGCACTCAGACAGCATTGGAAATGGGCAGTTTCTCCCAGTAAGCTCAGTTACTAATTAGAATGAATGATTTCATATACTGCCAAATCTTCCTGGTTTTATGGGGCTGTTCTCAAAAGTGAATGGAGATGCTGAAAGGTTTGATTTTTCTTCTTCCCTTTCCACGGGACAATACAAATTCTTGTTCTAATGAAAACCTCCTCTCTCCATTTTGTGTCTGTGTTCATTGCTCTTTATACTCCAAAGACTTTTCACACAATTAGGAAGTGTGAATATTAGCAAGTCTGTCACTGCCTCTCCCAGCACACAGGTGATGCTTGTGCCTACCCAAACCCAACCTCCCCTCAGCTGCTTGGCCCTTACCTTTGCCGAATGGCTCTCATGACCTGGTGTGCCCCCTCACCCTGGTACAGCCAGGTGTGCTGGCTGTTGCGCACCAAGTCACTCATCTTCACTTTCTGGCTTCCCATGTACTTGTGGAAATCACGGATATTCAACTGCTTGAACTCCTCCAAACTTAGCACACCTATGGGAACATAGGAAAAGCCACCTGACCCTGGTGCTTAATAGTAATAATTCTTGCGTCCTGTACTCAGAGAAACACCAGCTGAGGGCACTGCAGAAACTGCCTTCCTCACACAGACCCCTGTCAGGGTCCACTGTGTCCACCACAGGCTGCACCCCTTTTCCCTACGATCCTGGGCTCCAGCAATGCTCTCGCCTGCATCAGAGGACACAGAGAAACCTGCCAAAGTGAACTGTGCAGGGTCAGAACTGGGACAGGCAAAACACCATTTTAAACATTAAAAAGCTCCTAAACCACACAAATCAATACATCAAAAGAGAGAAACAGACACTACAGTTCCAATATACACAAGAAAGTCTGTGCCACCCAATGTCTTGAGGCTTATTACTTAGATATTTAAATCACCATCTTTAAGGACCAAGTGGGACACCTCAGACCACATTTTCTATATGACCTTGCAGGGTAATTAAGAAAAAGCCAAACCCAAAACAAGCAGTACATTATCCTGCATTTGTGTAATTGCAAAACATAAATGAGGAATGCATGACAGTATGGTCTTGCATAAGTAGAAATAACACAAAAGCAAGAGGTATAAAGCAGTTTCTTCTAAAACAGGTATTTCTTGTTTGTAATCAACTGGAATCAGCAAGGGGTGGACTCTTGCCTTTGTCACCTTGAGGAAAATCCTAACATTTGCTGTTTCCCCTTTCTGGAGAAGGGAAGCCTTGCACAGGTCTCCGACATCAGCATGCAGTGCACTGCCCTGGGCTGGCCAGCACACATCATGGGCTGGGAGAGGAGCTCACTCAGGCAGCAAACCCAGTGCTGCTGGGTGCCAGCTCTGCTCCCTGGGCACCAGAACCCCCGGGCAGGAGGAGGGATCAGCCACAAGGGTCAGCCAGGGACAGTTCCTCAGGTGCCAATGGTCATGACCAAATGATCCACTGTTATTATTCCCACTGTCTCTCTGTCCCCGCTTCCCCTTACTCCCCACAGTCTTTGATGACGCAGTGCCACATCCTGGTCTCTTGGTGTCATGTACCAATCTAACAACAGAGGGAAGCAGCACTCTGGAAGCAACGTCCTGCCAACAGCCCTTTAACAGGACCTTTCATTTGTTCATGTCCAGAATGCTGGAAAAGCCACTGAGGACTCAGTCATACCCCTGCCAAGAATGCCACCAGCCTGCAGGAGAGTGGCACAGGGTGCCCTCCGGATATTTATGCATTCACACTGCTACTGCTTCAACTCCAAAGCAGCTCCCCCTGGACAGCTCTCAATGCCAGGTCAGTGGAAGAGAGTGTGCAGAGCCTGTGCATTCACTTAATTTGATTAGGAAATGGAGTGTTGCTTAATTGAGGCCACTCTAATTAGAGCAGCAGAGGTTAGAGTGTATGTTCAGACCAGCAGGAGCCCTTGGGAGACTGGGGGCAGGAGGGGCAGAAGTGGCCTCATGGAATACAGAGAGGCTGCAGCAGCAGAGAGGGGGGTCAGCGCCAAAGGCTGATTGATAAGATCACCCCCACCTCCACTTACTCCACTCTCCCCTCACAGTGATATGGGGCTCTTGGCCTGCTGCGAAAGTGTCCCTG
Organism: Eulacestoma nigropectus; assembly: GCA_013397775.1. Lineage (NCBI taxonomy): Eukaryota > Metazoa > Chordata > Aves > Passeriformes > Eulacestoma > Eulacestoma nigropectus. The sequence goes on along the minus strand of VZTE01005807.1, from coordinate 126,600 downwards.
AAAACACGGGGGGCATGCAATGTGTGTCTGAACATCTGCATCCCAGGTAACAAGAGCTCTGTAGTCAGAAGGTGAGCAGTCTCTCAGGCCAGGGGAGCAGAAGCACAGCCCTAAGACCCTGTTACAGCAGGCCATGAACCAAGGCAGGTCTGACAGGGAAGATGGGAGTGCAGAGTTGTGGTCTGGTCCTGCTCCAGCAAGATCCAAGCCCAGACAGTGGGACCAGTTAGCTGCTAGAGTGGTGATGCAGGGGCAGTAGTGCTGCAGTAAGACGGTTACACTGCATTTACTTTCCTGAGAAGGTCTCTAGGACAGTGTTACTTCCCTTTGAAGAATTCAGTTAGAGAAACAGGCCTGGGCAGGGACACAGCTCTTGCTCTCCCCCACATGGCTGTGCAAGGTGTCCAAGGTGCTGAGGGTGAAGGGATTCCCATGGAGCTGCTCTTACCATTCCCATCAGGATCAGCTTTGACCGCTGTGTACATCTCCCGGATGTTTTCGGGGGTCATCCACCTGCCGTTCCCAAGTCGGGTATGGGTCAACACCTGAAATTCATAAATGGATCCAAAAAAGGCACTGGTTTCTTGCACTCCTGAGACCCTGCGGGGGTCCCTGCATGAGGCCTGGCGAGATCTCCTCTACAGCACATCAGCCAGACAGGCATCAGCACATCTCTGCAGAAAGATGACTGCAGTGAGAATCATCAGGCAGCCACACACAGAGTGTGGCTGATGAGTGCTGTTATTTCCAGTTTAGGTCATGGCAAATGACTGCTGGGATTTGGTTAACCAGCCCTGAGGTGGAGAGAGCATAGATCTTTCTCTTGAAGGGAAAGTAAAGCTATTGATGATAAAAGTGAATGCTTTTACTTGTCCAAGGTAAGGGCTTGGAACAAAATTCTTCCCTTCAACATGTACAGAGAGATGCAGAAGCCTGAAGAGGTCTCAGCAGGCTCTGACCTTCAGAGAAAGGAGCCTTGCCCAGGGCTGTCACTCTATACTCCATACTCTACAGCACTCGTGGTGCACAGGATGGGTCAGACTCCTGGCTTCAGCTGAAATGGAAGCCTGAGGAGGGACACACTTGAACTGCCAGGACTTGCCCTGATGCACCCTGCCATACAGGGCAAGGGTGCTGAAGAGCTGTGGACAAGGTGCTCATTAGCCCCCTCAGCTCATCAATAGGGGTGGCTTTGCTGGGGCTTGTGAATTCACACAGTAAGTTCTCCACAGGCTGCACAAAGCAGGGCCTATGTGACAAACTCACGTCCCAGGACACACAGCAAGAGGCAACCAACAGCACAGGAACATTTTATCCAGCATATTCAAAACACACATGTCCTGCCAAGGACTGTTGCTGCCTCCCAATAGCATGACAACTGCTGCACATTGCCCCAGAAACTTCCATCCTGAAGGCCAGCAGAAGTTTTGAGACATAAAATTAAGCTAATTGTGATTGGTATATCCCAGGGTCTGGCCCCACTCAAGCACACGAGTAACCAAGAGAGCATCTGATGAGGGGATATGCCAGAGGGTCCCCAGCAAATCTCCCCCTGTCTGCCCCACACTCTACCTCTTTGAGCTGCAGCTGCCCATCCTGATTGTGATCCAGCAGATTGAAAATGTCCATCTGGCTGATTTCAATCATTTCCATGGCTTCCTCATAGTCCTCTGTTGGTAGGATCTGGCTCTTCTGCAGCCCCTTCAGCTTTGCCAGATGGACAATGAGCTTGCACTCCTCCTCTGTCAGGAAGTCAGGAATTTCTGCAGCAAAAGTGTGAGCAGCAACAGAGACTGAGGAACTGTTACAGTGTGATCCCATGCTGGTGGCAGGAGACTCAGGAAAAAAACCAAAAGAGGTAGGGGGGAAATTTAGAAACTGTTTAAGTCTGGGACATTCAAAAACATCCACCCTTCTACCAGAAGGGCTCTCAAAGAGCATACACCACACACCTGAGCTTCTAGAGGCAGGTATTTGTATAGCAGCAGTTCCTAAATGTTTGGATCCCGGGGTCAAGCCCTTAAACTCTCTCACAGATACCACAATGGACAAAGGAGTGAACAAACACGTGCATATCACTGCATATTACCATTTCAAAGGTGCCATGTGGATCACAGTCTGGGAACTGCTGCTTTACCGGAAGGGAGGCCAAAAATCTTTGGTGGTGGGCAGTGGTAATGGCCAGGGTTTCAAGACTTCCTTGCTCTCACGTGGAGAGGATGGCACTTTACACAAAACCAAATCCCTTTCAGGGGAGCATGGCTCAGTGCTCTACTACAAAACTCAAACAGAAAGGAGAAAAATTCTAACTTACTCCCACTCATTTTCTTGATGCCCCACTAAAAATGGTCTTCAAATGCAATATTAAAGAGGAAGATACTGGACATGGAGGATGCCAGGCTCCATAACCCAGGTATCTCCAGTTTTCCTTTGCAGCACAAACCCAGCAGCAATCAGGCAATTCCACAATCCCAAGCAAATTTAAGTGCAGAGAAATACACCGCTGACCATGAGGCTAGGAGATTTCTAGCTGCATGGTACACTGGGCACACACTTGGAAAGCACTGCCAAGGTCCCATTCCAGAGCACAGTTAAGACTGTGGCCCAGGAGGTTGAGAGGATCCTCCTGACTGGTGTCTGTCACAGCTAGGGTGACCTTGTTACCAGCTGCTGAGACTTTAGAAAAGGGAAACAAAAACCACCAACGCAGGACAGGTTAAGTGCTCCTAGACCCAAGGTCCTGCTCTTCAAATCGCAGCTCCCTAGTGCTCCTGCAGGTATGTGCCAAGGACACATTATAGATCAACTACAGCAGCAATCCTCAAATGGAGGGAAAAAATTAATTACTTTCATGACCTGAAATCAACCCTATCAGCTCAAGCTGTCAATAAGCAGTTGGTTTCCTGCTAAGCACAGACCAGAACTAGCCCTGCAGAAAACAAGCTGTTCCAGGGAAGCCCCAGGAACACAATGCAGCCAGCTGTATCCGTAACACGCTCCAAGGAAACAATTTCCGCCACAGGCAGCATAGGGTCCTTGTGCCAGAGGATGCTTCAGAGCTGGAGCTTCTACTGACCAGTTTGAACCTCATGGCACAGCACCAGGTCCAAACGAACCATGTGCACTGGCAACCAACATCCCCAGTATTTCCAGTTCCCCAAACAGGGCTACAGTAATGATGGCTTATGGAATCTTAATTATGTGCTGGAGGAAGGACAATTCTTCAGTGCTAGTAATGGGATTTCAGAATGAAGGAGGAATTCTGTTAACTGGAAAGCATGTGGTCATGCAGGTTTCAAGGTGGGGGGGGGGGGTTTCCAGCTGAGTGCTGCCAATCCTGTCTGCAAACAACCTGGCTCCATAGCTTCAAATTAGTTCCTCTCTGCCCTCAGCTCTCTTAAACGGTTAACTTCTGGCAGTGAGACCATCCTATCTCCCTGCCTGCTCAACAATAGATCCAGCTAAACAAATGCCTCCTAATTGACTTTAGGCAACACTTGATTGCTTTTACAAAAAACAAAAGAGAGGAAAACATTAGGGTTTATGAAATGACTAATCCTGGAGCAAGAGAAAGGGGATGGGTTGGAGCACTGGTGTCAAACAGAGATTCAATCTTGGCTGAAATCCCCAAGACACATGGGCCAAGTCATTCATCCCTCCCCAACTGCCCTCATTTCTACACCTGCTGATCTAAGCCAAACCCCTGCTAAAATACAAACAATCGGGGCCGCTGGCAAACGGAAACTGGAGCATTGTCTTCCCCATGAGGGCTCTGAAAGGGCCACACTTAATGAGGATGGATTGACAAAGAGGTGGCTTGTAGGCTATAAAAGGCATCCCACAGTCAGGAGCAGCTCAGTCTGGGGTGTGCTGTCAGTTCACTCACTCCAAGCATGGTCACATCCCCCCGCAGGTACCCCTCGAGGTTGGGTGGCCCGTGGCTGCTGGGTCTCCTGGCACACCTGCTGCTCTGGGGCTCTCCGGGCATCTGGGCGAGCTACCTGAGGAGATCCTCCAGCTGCATACCCATCCCATACCGCATGGCCTTGTGCTATGATATTGGCTACTCCGAGATGAGGATTCCCAACCTGCTGGAGCATGAGACCATGACAGAAGTCATCCAGCAGTCTTCCAGCTGGCTGCCCTTGCTGGCCAGGGAGTGCCACCCAGACGCAAGGATTTTTCTCTGCTCCCTCTTTGCACCGATCTGCTTGGACAGGTAAGATGCTTTTATGAGTTATTTCAGCTGTAACAGTTAACTCCCCGCAGGAGCACAACTACATGTGCCTCCCAAGAGAAAATGCATTCAATGTGATCCGTGCAGTCCCCAAGAAACAGTGCTGCTGCTCTCGGCAAGGGACAATTGGATTACTCAGCAGGGAACAGCCCTCTGAAAGCGAAACATGAGCATTTCATATCACAGAAGCAGAAATATGTTCCCTCCTTGGGATTCTTCTGCTCTTTTACCCCAGGCACTGCTGCCACATGACCTGGCCGCCCCCTCATACACTGCAGTAACTGCTGGCACACACCAGCTTCACCTCTCACCTCCCGTGCAGCCCCTCACCCCAGCTCCTGCCCCAAACACATGGTTTCTCAGTTTCCCAACTGCTTCCCAACAGTTCCAGCAGCAGAAACAAATCCCCAGTTTTGAGGTGCAGTTCTCGAAGTACAGAGCTCCTACGGAAATTTGGTGTGTAATCAGGCACCTGTCTTTGCACAACTAGAGAAGATCCCTAAGGAGGTGAAGGGCTTCTGGCAGCTGCCTTGTATTGAACAGCCTCATCCCTCCTGTCCTCAGAAATTCTTTGATTGCTTCCTGGACATGAATGTTCAAAAAAAAAAATCAAAGATCCCAAAATTGCCTGCTAACTCTTCAACACAGCCCTGTGCAGCAGCAGTGGTGCCAGGGCTTGACCCTCAGCCTCCTGCCAAGCACGCAGAGGTGCTGAATGCCCATCCCCTCCCCAGGCTCATCTATCCCTGCCGCAACCTCTGCGAAACCGTCAAGAGAAGCTGTGCGCCCATCATGGCTTGTTACGGCTACCCCTGGCCTGAAATCCTGAACTGCAACAAGTTCCCTGCAGATCATGAACTGTGCATCGCAGCAGTCTCCATGGATGAAAATTCCTCAAGCAGGAGAAGTAAGAGGTTTTGTCTTCATGTATTTTCCCATATGTAACACTGAAAGCTCAGAAGGTTTATCCTATGACTTGTTTCTATTCTGCATATTTCTGGTTTTAAGCTGTATTTAAAAAAAAAAATTTACAAATTCTAGTTTTGTTCTCTCTGGGAACTGTGTCTAGAAAATGAGCATAACATTGACTGTGGCTTGTTCCTCTCTCTGCTGTATTCATTAGCTCCCTGGGTGCCATCAGACCCCACAGGGTTTGGGGCAGGGGGAAGGAAAGGCTGCAAAGCCTCCGGCCCAGGCACAGTGGGAGAGCTCATGCAGTGCAGACTCCCAGCAGCGAGATGTGCTTCCAGTGGAGCTATGGAGCTGTAGCCCTGATCTTTCAGCTCTGTCTAGGGCTTAAAAAAATGCAAAAAGAAATGTTTTGCAAGCCTTCTCTTTAAACATCAGAAACACCATGAAGGGACATGAGCCTCTGCAGACATGAGTTACACCAGAAAAAAGTCTATTTGAAGGACTAAATTAACACCCAGATACTGATGAACACTGGGGGAGATTCAAGAGCAGTTAAGGGGAGAACAGATATTTCAACAACATCATTTCAGCATCACTGGATGGAGTCTGGCCATACCACTGGTTTTGCTGTTTCATCCAAATTAGGAGATCTTCATTAAGCATCTTCACTGCTGCTTTAACATGCAGTAACACACACAAGCCTGAACAAAGCACAAGTGGTGTCTGCCCCAGTCACAGGAAGGGGAGTTTAACATTTCCCACCCTGCCTGTCTGAGCTATCTTTCCAGGGCCTGGGTAGCTCAGGAAGAAGCATCACTAAGAAACAGCAAGCCACCACTCACAGACCTCAAAATTTCATTGTGCCTTTTCCAGTGAAGCTTGACAAGGGTGTTATAACCTAATTTCTGCTGCAGCAGTGCCCCAAGCCAGCTGCAAGGACTGCGAGCTTGAGGAGGCCAGCACTGCCAGGGAGATCCTGGAAAGCCTCTGTGCCAATGATTTTGGTGAGTACCCTCCTTCTCCTCTCAATTGCTGCCATTCCCTCCAGCAGCCAAGCAGTGACATGGACACAAAACAGCTTTGTCATAACATATTGACTTGGAGAAACTGCAAGTTTCAGCAGATCCCAGGGATTTTCAGTTTCCACCTTACCTGTGAAGTAGCAGGAGGCCTAGCTCCTGGCAGCACTGAAAGTGAAGACCTGCTTTATTTCTGTGGGATCTGATTTGGTTTTGGTCTGTGACTGCTAAAAACAAGCAGTACTCTGGTTTTCCTTTGCAGACAAACATTTCAATCAATGCCTCTAAGAATCTTTAGCAAATTCCACGCCAGCTATTTCAAATTTTAATACTGTTGTTCTAGTAGTGTGACTCTCCCTCTCCTAGCCCAAGCAAGCGGGCAAGCGGCCCAAGCAACTGGCTCTGCTCAATCAGCTGGCAGAAGTTTTCAAGCAACTGTCCTGAATTCAGGCACACATATAGAAAAATAAAAAGATTTTTCAATGAAAGAAAAAAGGTTACAAATCCTGAGCAGCTGTCAGTCATGTCACTTCCTGAAATCCCTGCTCTGAGAAAAGTTAAGTAATTTGCACAAGACCAGGACTTTGATGCATTTGCTTGCTTGTGCCCATGATTCCTCCGGGGTTTCTGCACTGGTGCTGATACATCTTTGCCACTCTTAAGAGGTAAATGGATTGAGGGAGAAGGAGGTCTTTTCTCCCAAGTAACAAGAGGAAATCGCTTCAAGTTACAATGGAGAAGTTCAGATTGGGTAATAGGAAAAATTTCTGTACCAAAAGAATTATCAAGCACTGGAACAGGCTGCCCGGGGAAGGGGTTGAGTCACCATCCCTGAAGGTATTTGAAAGACATGTAGATGTGGCAGTTGAGGACATGGTTTAATGGTGAACTGGGCAGTGCTGGGTCAGTGGTTGAACTTTGAGGTATTTTCCAAGCTAAATAATTCTGTGATTCTAAGAACAGTGTTCACTACTGGAAACTAACCTCAAATTAGAACTTTTACAAGATCACTGCAATTACAAAAGCTCGGAGAGATACTTCCCCATATTACAGAAACAGCAGAGAAGCCTTGGGCTGGCTCTATGTGTTGAAGTAGGTGAGAGCCATGAAGAGTAAACAGAACTCACAGCTCTTTTTCCATCCTCTGCAGCAGTGAAAATCCGAATCCTGAGGAAGAACACCACCACCACCATCTCGGACTTCGACCTGGACCCCTCCAAGGTGGAGGTGCTGAAGCATGGCCCGCTTCTCAGAACTGAAATCCCTGCCAGGCTCCAGCAGTGGCTGGACATAGATGCCACCTGTGCCCACAACATCATGCGAGGCACTCATGCAGGGGTCTTTGTTGTAAGTGGTGAAGTACAGAGAGACAAAGTGGTGGTGAACAAGGCTTATGCCTGGCAGAAGAGGAACAGGAACCTGCACCAGGCGGTGCGGAGGTGGAAACATCACCGCTGCCCCGAACAGGCAGGACGGAAGGTCTAAAAAATCTCAATTCCAGCAACAAGAAACTGCTCCCTTCCCTATGGCTAGAAAACTCCTTTGCCTGGCAGGTGGTGTTTTGGAGATGTACAGTCATATTCTAGGTGATTTGAAGCAGTCATAGTGCACAGATAGGGCTTCACTACAGATCCCTGTTTAACCAAGACAGAGCTTAAGGATGCAGGTTTAACACGTTCCTCTCACAAGGCTCTGTAAATCCAGGATGTGCAATGTTCAGCTTTGTGTAGGATCCAACATCACAACAAAACTTAACTATGCAGGTGAGGACAAACTAGAAGAAACCTTTAATAACAGTTCCTTCTAGTTCTCATTATCAGAGCTGGTATTTCAGATTCATTATTTGACCCTGAGACATAGATGCTGCCCAAGTGCCTGCTTGCTTTCTGTCCAGAGATTATATGAAAGTCTCCCTGACTACTAAGTGATACTTTTTATGTAATGGAGCAAATACTTTACTCTTGAACAGTCTGAGATAAATTAACCGGGAGAGGAATCCACCCCAGCTATGCCCAGCCCCTTAAAAACTACATGCTGAACTCTGCTCTTGAGTCAGGCTGTCCCTTCAGCTTCCTGCACTGAGAGTTGATGAGCATCCACACAGGCAAAAAGAAACAGCCATTCTCAAGCAGGAAAGGCACAGAGCAGATAGCTGAGGGTTTCTGCATAACTGGGAAAACTATTTTTCCACATCAGAAATTCAGTGTGGATCAGAAGATTCTGGTAACTGGGGATATCACAAAAATGTTGAGAAAAGCAGAGCATGAGTGAGACATTAGCTGTTCAAAGCTCTGCTTTGGTGTGAACAGCAGCTTTGCTTGGGACTGGGAGGTAAGTCCCAGCCCCAGCACAGTAGGATATTGCAGTTCTGATAGGGGAGCAGGGGAGAAACCTTCCACAGCTGCCTGGCCTTCCACCTGTACACAAGGAAGATAGAAAATATAGGAAAACTCAGTCTCACCAAGTTCTCTGCAGCTCACCCTCTCACCCAAGCAGGACTGTCACTCCCTGCAGGGGTACACACTATGCTCCAGATCACAGAGCAGAAAACAGCAAATCCTCAAATGAGGAAACGAGTCGGATTTCTACCGCCTAACAAAGTACTGTCCATGGAAAGTTTTCTATATTGGCTTAAACCTGTGGCTGAAATAAAAAAAAACAAGGGGAAAAAACAGCCTTTGAGAGGAATGCTTTCTGCCTTGTTGGTGATGCCTGTGCAGAGACAGCTGCAGGCTGCTGCAGACACATTGCCTCCCCGTGCTCACAAGGCACACCAACAACCCACACTGTGGGCTCCTCCTCACACTGGTGTGGGCTGAAACAAGCGCTCAGACACACACACTGCAATTCAGCTGCACCCTGACATTTGTGCAGTGATTACTTCTCTTCCCTGAGGCTCAGAAGAAAAACACAGTGAAGTTTCCTATTTTTATTCCTCCCCACTGTCTTGTCTTAAAAACTGCTGCTCAATCCACAGAATCTGCTGTCAGGTGGTTCCTGCAACGGCATTATCTTCTGAACAGACTGCTTTTGGAAAACAGAACACATAAAAGCTCTGAAGGTTGAAAAGGCTTTGTCTGATTTGTTTTCCATTGGCAGGGCTATTTGATTGCTAGTGTTTCCCAACTGAAAACTGCACAGATGGTCTGACTTACAAGCTTTAGAAATGATGCCTTGTAGCCAAAGGGGGGAAAAAATAGAGCAGGGATTTTTTCATAGCTCCATAAAATACACTTGGGTTTCATGCAGATGTGACTTAGCCACATTTAAAAAACAAACCTAAAGTTCCCCTGTGGTGCCCAGCCCATGCCCTGAAGCCCAGAGAACACATTAAATCATTCGTGAGTGTCTGCTCCTGTGGTCCCACTGCAGCCTGCTCTGCTGAAAGCAAAGATGACAGACCAGGCACTGTTTCCTTAAATTGGCTCTTGTATGCTGCAGCACTTCGTGTTAAATCCCCAGAAACTCAAGAGTCTTTGCTAAGGACTTCTGTATTTACCAAACATAACCAAGTTAAATAAACACTTCGACTAATTTAAGCAACAGAGATGCAATGAATTAGTTTTTTTAAACCAGCTGAATTAGACTGGTACTGCCTGCATAGATAGAGAAGTCTCTGGAAGTCTTTTACAGTCAGAGCTGACTCCTGGCAGGCTCATCCGGGAGATAAGAATTGTCTTGCAACTTGCAGTTTCTAAATAAGGGCCTCCTTATCAGAGGACAAAGGAGAATAGACTCGTGGCATCTCAAATGGTGAATGTCTGCCACTGTCTGTGATGGCTTCCTCAGAAAGCAAAGCTTCCCTCAAAACCAATGGAGGTACTGGAACAAGAAGCTAAAAATTGCAGGATTACTGCTGCCAGGACAAACCTGCCTTTCATCATCCTCAGCACCTTTCTTGCAGGCCAGGACCAACTGTTTCCCTTCAGTGGAACTGGAAAGGCTGGGAAAGAGGAGACAGGAGTTTTCCTGAGTGAAAACCAGAGCAATTGCTTCAGACCATGGTTCTGGTAATGACATCAGTTTTGTGATGCTGTGGGGTTATCAGCTCCAGGTTGGTGTGTCTGTTTAGTGAATGTCAGACAGAAATCCACTAAGAAATTCATGGTGAGGTTTTCAGTGTACATGATCTATTTATATTATTTAGCATATTGTCAGTGGATTTCCAGAACACAGTTCAATTAGTGAGACCTGACCAGTGACAGCAAAACATCACAGAAAGGTAAAGAAGATTTAAAAATATCTGAAAGGCAGATGTTGTGTGGTTGCATATTAGAGAAGCCAAAAATAAAGACAAATCTAGAACAGAACATGAAATGATGGAAGACTTAAAATCTATCAATTCTCCTGTTACTCATTTCCTCAGTGCTGAAGCACCAACACTAAATTACTTTATCATAATTTATTAACAAAAGTTTGGGTATCTCTTGTCCTTTCCCTATATTGAGCAGCTTCTTCATGGTTCTTGCCAGTGATCTGCTGTCTATTCCTAGTATTTTACAGAGAATGTGAAAAACCTGGAAAGGTTAATCTTCCAAATTCTTCAAAGTGGGCCATCCAGAATAAGTAACCTCTGCGAATTTTACATCAAAATACCTTAAACGATACCACACTCTTTTTAATGCAGCCCCAAGGAGCAGCAGCACAGGGAGGTGATGCCAACACGCGGGAAGTCATCTTCCCCCGAGTGGGTGTAAGACAGCGGCGGGTGTCAGACAGACACGCATACACGCACACCCCGCTCCGCCGTCAGGGCGGAAACCCCCCCGCTACCGGCGTGCTCGGCCCCGGCAGCAGCTGCCCCCGGCGGAGTCGGTACTCACCGAACAGGAGCGGCTTGAGGCTGAGGGTGCGCACGGCGTGGGCCCTGCCGGGCACCAGCTCCACCCGCTGCATGTGGCCCACCTGCGGGGAGAGCAGCGGTCAGCAGTCAGCGGTCAGCGGCCCCGGCCCCGGCCCCCGGTTGCGGCCTTGCCTTGATGCCCTCGAGGCGCGGGAGAGCGCGGACGGGCGGC
>VZTE01005807.1:97958-115164 GCA_013397775.1 Eulacestoma nigropectus | reverse complement strand
CCGGCCCCGCGTCACCACGGCAACGGCCCGGCGGGCGCTGCGTCACCGCGGGGCGGGGACAGCGGCCGCGGGCGGGGACAGCGACACGAGCTCCCCCCGTCCCTCCCCATCCCACTCCTAAGAAGAGCCAGGACACCGCCGAAGTTAGAAAGTCACGATTTATTTCAAATAAACCACGGGCACACCTCTGGCAACCGTCTCCCGGGCGGTTTCCGCCGCCTCTGCCCCTCTCCGGAGCCTGCGAAGAAAAGCGAGGGGTGGGAGCAGTCCTGTGCCCTCCCACACACCTCAACACTGTCCCACAACCCCAACCAGACCGGGGCCGAGAAAGGAATCCCCAGAACACGTGCCTCATTTAAAAATAAAGTTCTATCTTTCACCCGCTTAAAAAGTCTAAAATTTAGAGTGCAAGACTATAGTACAGAAACCTCTTGCTGCCCCGTCTGCGGGAGGGCACAGTGACTTCGCTGCGCAGGGCAGCAGTCATGCAGTTTATGGTGTCAGTAGAAAACGTTTTGTTACAGTCTGGGAAGCCTGAGGACGAATAGAGATGAGGCAGCCAATGCACTAACACAAGCGAAGCCCAAATAAAAGAGTACCAGATGCAAGGATGGAGAGGTGTTGGGCTGGCGCAGGAGCTGGAAACAAGTGCAAAAAAGAAAAAAGAGAGCAAACATTCCACATCTGTAGCAGTAACGCATCAAAGGGAAACTTGTACCTCAGAATTAATGGCCCCTAAGCCACTTTTTATAACCTACGCCTAGGCAACCTTGCTAACTCAAAGAGGGCCATGTACTTATTAGAGGGGAAAAAAGTGGCTTTTTCTTTTGGTGTTGAGAACCCCCATTTCCTTCCTGTCACCTGCCTCCTGAGCAGTGTCATTCACCTTACACACAGAGCCAGCAGCCCCTGTGTCCTGCACATTTCGTGTTGAAGTCTGTGACTTTCTGTACAACACCGATACAGAAGTGGTCCTGCCTGGGAGGCAAGAGCAAGTCCTGTTGTTTTCCCAGAGTATAGCAATAGGATCTGTCAGTGCAACCCAGAACTTTCATCACTTTCAGAAAGGATGTTTTGTTTAAAAAATAAATGGAACTGTTGACAAAGCTCTAGTTTCAGAAAATTTGAAAGAGTTAGTTGGTGCACCGTGCAATCCTTATTAATGTTCCTCAGTCAAGCATCTCAGCAGCCTGTTCAGTAAGCCTGGCCACAGCTATATGGTCTGGCTTGTCTACAAACAAAGATAAATATTTTGTGGGGGCATAGAAGAGGGAGGGAGGGAGGGAGGGAGGGAAGGAAGGCTGGGAGGGAGAAAGACAAAACCTCATTCTCATTTAGCTCAAAGCTGGACAATTATGTAACAGAAGTGAAAATTCTTTGGGGTTAGGAAACTCCACACACCTGTTCTGCAAAGGGATTAGGTGTTAAGATAGTTATGTTTAGACAACAAGAACACCAGCTTTTATCCTAATCAGTACTTTGCACATTACATTTTTAAAGAACAGTTTAAACATTGGTTCTATTCACTGCAAACTGCTAGGTCTCAGCAAACCTTCCCCCCTCCACTATCCCTTCCTGTGGAAGCAGCATGCCAAGACTTAGACAGTCATTTGGGAAGGGGAGAGCAAGAGAGACTGACCTCTGGGATATATCGTGAGAAGGGCACAGAGAGGCTGCTACTGAGTGCAGAGTAAGGAATGAAGTCAAAAGACAGTGGCTGGAGCAAGGTCAAATCTATCTCTACGGCTCTAGCCTTGAGGGGAGCCAGAACAGGACAGAGCAGGAACACAACGAGCCATGGCTATGGAGATCTCTTGCACAGTAAGCAGCGCTGCTCCCAGAAACCACAGACTCCTTCCTTGCCCTGCTCCCTGGCTCCAGCCATCTCTCCACAAGCCTGCCCTACCCTCAGCTGCTTCTGCTGTAACACTCATTCCATGGCCAGCAGCTCCTCGCAATGCATTCCCCTGTTCCCTGAGGATAGATCCCACACCAGGGACAGGAGGGAGGAAGGAAAAGGCCTCTCAGAAATTTTCTGCTGTGTACAACAAGCAAGGCCACAGGATTAGCTCCTATGACAGCTACTCCTTTTGTTTAAACTAATGCATCAGTCTTGATAAAATCTATGAGCCAAATTACACCTGCTGCAAATACCTGGGTCACATGTCTCAGGTACATGAAAGATGCTCCAACAACAGAGTTAGCTTATTCTGACATGCAGGAATTTAGCACTTTCCCCCCCTCCAGTTTAATCTTTATCAAGTGACATTGCATAAGAACAATACAGGGATGCATCAAAGGCAACACTTCCAAATACAGCATGGAAGAGAATCCCATGAGTTACCCACAGAAGTGAAAATTTCCTCAGATCAGACTCCAGCTGCACCTTACTGGCTGCAAACAACAAGCTCCTGGTGCAGGTGACACAGATATCTGTGAAATCCTAATATGTGACCTGCTTCCTGTAGCAAACAGGCAAGAATCAGCATTTAAGTAACCTTTTTCATGTTAACCCCTACTAAGATGAACTAGGTTTTCATATTTTTATTTTAGTGTATATTTTACATTAGAAAAGAGAATGTTAATAAAAAAGCTCCACATGCTCCTAACAATCAATTTTCTGATAAGTTCCCACCAGCATCAATACTAATATACAAATAAATTAATTTTGCTAGTTAATTTTCTGCCTGGCTTGGTGCAGGCTCTGCACAAGCAGTGCACCTGTATTCAAGTGCCTGTCCACATTGCCAACACGTGCCAGGGAGTGTGTTGTACATAATCTTTCCTCCTCATAATGTAGTGGTGTTCAGTCTCACTTTGATGAATGAGATCAAATTTTCTCAGCCATGCTACCCAGCAGGCACAAAAAAATCTTTATCAGGCTGCATGGCACTGTTATAAAATGGATTCTTTCACTCTGCAAAAGCCCCAAGCCTTGATTAACAACGGTATGCTACTACTCCCTCATCACTCACTTTGGCAATATAACATCCTCCCCACAAAAACAAGTAAAGCAAAAATCTACTTGGAAGACCTAAAATTCATCAAATGCAGAATCTGATTTCTCTCAATTTCTCTCAAACTCAAGGCATATCATCCCCCAATGTTAACCTGGACTGTCCCCTGCAATTCCTCTGTTTGCTTTTGTTTATGTAGCTGGATTTTGCACAGCTGATTTACAAGAAAAAGAGATGTCACAGGTGATCATACTGAAACAAGGCCACTGCCGGTACTGTCAAGCCAGACACAGCAGCAGCCACCCTTAACACCAGCCACTCTCCTCATGCAATGCCAATGCTGCAATGCCAATGCTGCAATGCCCTGGTTAAAGGAGCATCAGAAAATCTAGCTGAGATATTTTGTAACCTCCTTCAGTGACTAGGAGGATTTTTGCGTCAGAGGAAGTGAGAGGGGGAAAAGCCCATTAAATTTACAAGCAGATTAAGGAAAAACACTCCACTGCCAATTTATTTTTTAAAAGGGTTGTGTGTTATTCTAAGGTTTGTCTGTATAATTGTACAACCGTTGAAAATTACATGAACTGTAATGATCTAATACTATTAACAGCCATTCAGAAAAAAACTCCCTCCCCTTCTGAAACCATCAAGGGCAGGAGGGAAATGGCCCAGGAAATATGCCAATCTGAGCTCTGGCCTCTAGCCTGGCAGAAACAGAAACAGAAAGATAAGAGAACAAACAGGACTAAGAGATGGTGTTTGCATGTGTCTGACTTGCAAGGGGAGGGGTGGCTTTGTCCTTGGCCATGTTCTCCCAGAGGCAGTGCCTGCTTATCCCAGTGAAGCTGCCATCACTTCACTCGCTGCTCTCACCCCTGCACTGTCACTTCCTCCTCTCTTATGTGTCATGGAAGTCTTTCAGCAGGGTCCTCCGTCTCTGCTCTGCTATGTGCATCTGATTCTCTAAGTCCTAGTAAAAGAGAAGGTACAAATTGTTAGCACAAACTCCCTGGAGAAGACCTCATTTGCCTTAGGGAGACACTAAACTCCAGCCTGAGAAGCACCAACCATCACATACTTCACGCGCGCTCTGGATTACAAGATCCCAGCTCCTTTTCCTTTTTATGTGGGCTCCCTCTGCAGTTACCTAGCTCCTGCTCTAAAATGCTACACACTTAAGAAACCTGCTTTTCACCAGAAGGCTGCATGCAGTCTTCTCCAGAGCTCCATGGGACTTGTTTCATTTTGCAGGAGTCCCTGCAGCCTCCCTCCTCTCCCACAAGGCAGTGAGTACTCTGCTTCTACATCATCTGCTGGCTAAAGGTGGTTTCTGGATCTAGTTTCTCAGAACCCTCACTTGACAGCCTTACTGCTCCTGCAGAAGTGTTAAGCCCAACAAACAAAATCTGGTCAACAGGCTCAAGCAAACAGAACACTCACCCCTCTGTCATAGCTGTCTGCTCGCTCCACCTTCCATGAGAGATTTTCAATTTCAGCTTCCAGCTGGGCCTGCTGGTATTCAAACTGCAAAGAGTAAAATTAGCGACATCAACAAGAAACTAGTCTAGCTGAGCAGTTTCATACCATACATTACACTTGAGGAGCACACAAATGTGTTCTGACAGCAGTGCTGGCAGAGCAGTTTTGTCTCTCCTCCTTATCCATCTTCACCTAGATGGCGTCACCCCTTCTGGGTGTTTCTGGTGTAAAAATTCCCCAACCTGCATCACTCAAAATTACCCTAGTCAGCCTAAAACCACTGCAAGTGACAAGTATCTCCTAATTAATCTTATTTTACCATAAACAGATCACAAAATGGTCTCATAAGTAGCTCTGCAGGCATAGTGGAGGGGATTGTTAACCACTGCTGGGAGCAGCAACTTGTTCCACTGGCACAGTCAGATCCAGAAGAGAACATCTATCCAAAGCCTTAGAGAACACATGATGCCGTAAAGAAAGATTCTGTAACAGGTTTTACAGGACAGCTGAGTAAAAGGAAAAACTCTTCACTGAATTCAAGGTTATTTTTGTACTTTTTCAGCCCATGAGATGCACCAAGCCAGCAAGGAACTTATGGCGGGAATAAAAAGCAAAGCTATATCCTCATCCAAGAAAAAGCTCTTCACATGAAATACGGCCCACAGCATTGTGAAAAATCTTACCAAGAAATAAATGCACACTTCCAGCCTCAAAACATTCTGGATAAATGGCTTGTTACTGAAAGTACAGTGAAGTCCCCTGGGAAAATAATGTAATGTATAAGAGGACAGAGCTGCTGGTCGACTTGAAGTGAAGAGGGAAGGTGCAAACCCACCTATTTATCCTGTCCTTACCTCAAACTGAGGACTAATATTTCAGACACTGCCCAGCTCTGGAATTCAGCCCAGCATGCTGCCAGCTATACCCCAAAAAGTTATCGGCAAAAAAAGAACAGAACATCTTACCAGCTTCTTTCTGGGACCAGACTCCATGTAGTAGGCATATGGATATGTGTACTGCAGGGTGTAACGACACTGTCCAACAGTGGGAGGAAGAGAGAGAGAAAAGGACAGGAGTCTCAGTCTTGGAAGTCAGAACAGTCACATTTATGTGATCACTACAGGCAAGAAGCTACTTCCTGACAACTGGACACTTCCTGGTAGAATTTCCTACACCTTCCTTGGAAGAACTTGTGCAGGTCTGCATATTGTGGAGTATAACTTCACAGAGGTCACTTCCAAATGATTTTTGGTTAGTTCATGTCCTAGACCAGAGGTACTGTCCCACATAACCACAACTCTAAATTTCCTTCCTTACTTGGTGTTATGAATTTAGCATTCTGGCATGTATTCTCTTCTCTATGCCAAACAAGACACAATTACCCACCTTTGCAAGTAGTTTTGCAGCATTCTGTAGGTATTGCCAGTCTATCCATGTTCCCAAGTTGTTCATAACTCTTTCTTGGATTTTCTCCTGGATTCGTTGATATGTCTGTGCCTCCAGCTGTAGGCTTTTATTGTGATTCTCCCACTGCAAGGGGTGGGGAGACAGGGAAAGAAAAAAATGGCATGAGAACAGAGTACTACTGCTGTAAAAGCACAAGCTCTAGCAAGCAGAAATTGGAGTGGGGCAGGAGTCCAGCAAGGCAAGACATGCTGTGGGAAAGAATGGCAAGGCAGCACCTCCAGTAGCAAGTGGTGGAGGCTATAGACAACAGACTGACAGCAGCAAGAGCAGGGAGCAAACATAGCTCCCCCGAGTGGGAATGTCTTCTAGTCACACAGTGACCTTGTGTCTAACAAGGGGGAAAGTCATGGTGATTCCTCTACTTAAAGGATTTCTATAGGAAGGTCAAGAGTTTAAATTAACATTTGACATGGGCTCGGTGAACTCCAATATTCATGTGCACATTGAAAACATGGCTATTTCCCAAAGCCTGTTGGTCTGGAGAACCAGGAATGAAGACATGTATTTTATGACAGGATTTGGCTCATGCTGTGAAAAATAAACTCATTTTAATGGGGAAACTGAAACGCAGCAGTATTTAACCTCTACCGCATTCTCTTCTAGAGATGCTGCTGTAGAGTTGCTCTGCATGGCCAGGTGCATGGAGCCTGCTGTGTGGACAGAGACGCTCTGATGGCAACTTTAAAAAATATGATTACATGAAATTTTAGTAAAACTTTGCTACAGCCAATGAAGCTTTGAACATGGTAGAGTTTATTTCGTTTTTGTCTGTATAAAGATGTACTGCAAAGAACAGAAGTTCCCCAGTCCTGAAAGGAAATGATTGGAGCAGTATCTATCTACTGCAGCAGCACTCAGCCTGCAGGTACATGGTACAGTGGCACCCAGGTAATACTGATTTTCTCTAGCACAAAGGAATATAGGAGCGAATATGATTTGCTTTGGGTATGACATCACTGGTATGGATGGGACTTTCAGGGCAGGATTTTGAGTGAAAAATAACATGGCCTGAAAATTCTGCACAGATTCTCTTTGGGCAGTTTCTTGCACGGAGATTGCTGGCAATGACCTTTGCACCAGGCAGGGAGCATTAAAAGGCTACAGCAGCTCTGGCCAAGGAGATGTCTCCTACCCTCTCAAAATAGAACAAGTACTTCTTAAGGGCCTCCCTGGCCTGTGCTTGCTGACTCTGGTTTACAATATCAGGATTCTCTTTGTACCGACTGCATTCGTAGTACTCGCTGCCATGAGTCTTCCAGTCTCCCAGACACATCCAGCAGAAGTCTGCAGAAAACAGCAAAAAATGCACTGTGATGCACAGAAAAAAACCTCTGAGAAAGAAAAGCTTCAGGAGACAGAGCCCATCTGTTTTCAGATATTTCTGCTAAGCCAAGAAACACACACGTTTTGTATCATCTTGCAAAACAGAACTCAACAGTGAGCCAAAAATACCAGCCTGTCTTGAAGATTTTAATTGCACAGCCTCTCATTCAGCTATGGAAAGTAAATCATGAAGTTCTGCATCCTGTACACCAAAACCACTGGGCAGAACTGCACCTGCACCCTGCACATACTGTCACTCTGTGTTAGAGAAGAGGCTGCAAGTCTCTTTTGTGAGTTGCACCCTCCCCACCATGGGCACACTGCCCCATGCAAACCTCTGTCTGAATAAAACATGAACAAT
Source organism: Eulacestoma nigropectus (assembly GCA_013397775.1). NCBI lineage: Eukaryota > Metazoa > Chordata > Aves > Passeriformes > Eulacestoma > Eulacestoma nigropectus. Next base: position 107,577 of record VZTE01005807.1, on the reverse strand, counting down.
CAGATCCAAAAGTGAACTAAGTCATGCAAAAGAAAGTCTGCCCTCAGGTCTCTCTGAGAGGCAACTACCCAGGTCGGATGTCAGTGGTTTATAACACTTCAAGTTAGAAGCTGCTGAAATAGGAAGAAGGTAGAGTAAAGAGAGCAATAGTAAAAATAGCAAAACATGGCAATTTTCTGATTTCAGAGCGAGGCTGTGAATGTTCTGCTGGGAAGGAAAAAAGATGGAGATTAAGTTGCTACAATAAGAATCCCTTCTGTGTTACTTATGATAACGAGACAGAAATCTGTGTTTCCCAGGTTCATCAGCCTTCTCGAGTGCTAAGTCACCATGGTATCTTGGCACTTGCCTGCTCCCCCTTGTCACAGAGCTCCATCAAAGCACTTCCAGTGCTGCCGAGAACCCCAAAGCAAAGGAAATGAGAGAGAACAGTCATCCTTAATCATCTTCCCAGTAAGGTCCTGATATTACAATAATTTCTAGTGGTACACTTAACTCAGAGGGCTGAATACAACTATCTCACTCCAAGGCAACAGAAATTAATCCTGTCATGAAAAGGTAAGTGCAAGAATGGTGAACTATTTTGTAGGGCCACACTATGGGCCAAAGACACTCAGGCTGCTAATTGCACAGGGGTGGACTGAGAAGTTCAACACTTGCTGTTAAATATAACAATTCACAGCTCCTGCAGTTTCATCTGGGTTGAAGCTCATTATTTCTGTCACTAAGCAGAAGGACTTCAGCTGATCTGAGTAACTGGCTACATTTGACAGTATTTTCAGCTGATTACAAATACAATTACATGGAAAGCTCTCCAGTGAGATGGATTCCACTGTTAATATTCTGGAGACTTCTCTATCCAATAGACATGTCAGAGGGCATGAGCCAAACCAGCACTGAATCAGAATGCAGCTGATTCACAGCCAGTGGGAAAAAAAAGCTATCACATAGAAATCTGTAATTAATATCCTGTTCAGCTTTTACTAGGGGGAACATATTTCAGCCCATGTTCACAATTTGTATTCATATCACAAAAAAAAAGAGAAGGGACCATCACCACTGACAAATATTGCAGAGAAAACAGCTTCCAAATCAAACTCACCATGCTTGCATTTGGAACATTGCTGAAAAAGAAGAGACAAGAGGCACTTGGTTAGCAGAAAGTGTGGGAAAAAAATTCCACTTAGAACAAGGGAGGTTTGACGTGTTTAGGGAATTACTCACCATGTGATTGCAGCCTCCATTCTTTTCAATACAGATATTGCACTTGGGACACTGAGGAAACAGAAGCGATTGTTAGATCCAACTCTAGCAGCCTTCTGAAGAATGACAGCACTTGTGTGATTATTCCTCTCTGCTTTTTTTTCTTTAGAATATGCATTCACATATGAGACATATTCTCATATGAAAGTACTAGCATTTATACCCTGCTTCCCACCAGTTCCTGACAGCTCTATTTAAAAGAAGGCAGAAACGTAAAGTCAGGAAGTTGCACTGCAGCACTGGACTGTTTGCTCAAGAAAAGAAATTTGTTGTTACTCCTTGTAAAACTGAAGGTCTTGCTGAGTTACCACTTTGCAGTTACTCAGGCACAGGGACACAATTAGTTCATGTATGACAGTGTATCACAGCTACTTTGATTACAGATAATTGTCACTATATTCTGCCTTTAGCAGCCACTAACAAATGACATCTCAGTTACCTGCAGAGACTGTGCCTAACCACAGGAGAGCTGCACACACCCCCACTCCACAGTTACCCTAGAGTGTCCAGATACATTTTTTGGGTTGCACAGGTACAAAAGAGGAAGTGAGTTTTGCTACTTTGTATAAATTTTCATGTCAGGCAAAATATATGCCAGGACAATGCTCAATAAAACAGAATCTTATTTCTACAAACAAGTATAGCAGAAACAATACCATCACATGCTGACACCTTCTCCAGAGAAGGAAGGGAACTTGAAATCTCTGGTCCATCCAAGTACCCCCTTTCCTAACGCAACTGAAGCTTTCAGCTAATCAGCACTGTCACAATTGCCACTGGCCATGGTAGCACAAATGTAGCTAAGAACTGTTTTGAAGTCAGGCCACAAAACACCCAAAGGACATTAGAAGTTCCAATCTCAGACTGCGAATTTAGAGGACAAAGATTGTATATTTATACAACAATTCTACAAGTAGGCTAGTGTGCACAATATGTAATACTATTTCTTTGTCTTGGGTTTAAATCTACTAGAAGTACTCCAATGTCTAATTTACAGACTTCAACTACCCCATTCTGCAGTCCTTGCCAAATCAAGACTTTCTCCCTCACCCTTCAGTTCACAATACTGCACAAAGTTTTTCAGGCTTAAACACCACTGGTGCTTTATTTGGTACTGACTTTGCACTTATGACACCTTCTCCTTCCATTTTAAATACATCTCCACTGATCAATTCAAAGTAGCCACAATTCTTTTGCCTGTGGGAGGACAGTGCTCCTGGCTGTCAAAGACATTCACACCGGGTCTGGAATAAGGACCACCAGGTCCTTACTGCAGGAGGGCAGCTGAGCTTCCCACACAAAGCATTCCCAAGGCATTCAGTTGAGTTATATCACTGCCATAGGCACATAATTAGTTCACATATGACAGTAGCTTCTGACAGAAGCTTCTTGACAGTCCTTAGGGAGCTGTGAGAATTTGCAGTCTATGAAAAAGAAGAACACAAAGCTATGTGTATATAGAATTATATCCTGCTTTTCAGGCAGGGCTAGAGGACAAGAAATAACATGCAGGTGCCTGTCCTTACATCTTTAGTGTGAGCACTGATGTAGTTGGCTGTTTCAGAGTCATCTGCACACTTGGTGAGCCATTTCCGAATGGTAGCACAGTCTGTGGGTGCGTGGTACATCTGCCGACACTTAAAGCTTAAAAAGGGGGAGAAAAAAAGAAAAAGACATATCAATTTTCAAGGAAATGACTCAAGGATTGAGGTTTTTCTGACCAAAATCTGGGGGGCCCAGTGAGGGATGCAACTGCTCTTTTGTATTACTAGAGCACGAAGACCAAGACTGAACTCCAATTCCCCCTCTCTTGCGTAAAAGCCAGAGTCAAGATGAAAGTGAACCCACAAATCACACGTCTGAGGGCTGACATGTCCCTTCTGAGAGCTCACCTATGTCTCCTCTAACATGACTGCAGAGTTCTGGGGCAGACCAATCACTTACAAGTAGCCTGACTCCAGTGGCAGATATCAGGCACCTGCATTAGCATGAATTGACAGCCCCAGGTCAGTAAGGGCCATTTGCATGGAGATACCAGAAAGCTGGGTCTCTAAACTGGGAGTCAAATGTTTTGAGTAACTCAAAAGCTCAATACCAGCAGGCTATCTGGTATGAGGACTCCATGTTTACTACCAGAATCTATACCAATTACTGTGTCTGTAGGAGAATTTTTAACCTAGCCAAAATGTGAGAATGGTAGATTTGTAACCCTTTGATTACTCAAGCTCTGCACTCCCTGATTGTCAGAACACCCAAGTTCTCAGGAGTTTAGGGAGCAAGAGGACATCTGACCACATGCAGAAGTCAGATCACAAGTGTCCAATTACTCAGGCTAACTCAAGTTACAAACAACTCTAGCAAAGCATTTCAGATACTTCTACACACTGAAACTGTTGGCAAGCAAAAGGAGTGGCTCTGAGGACAGCACACACTTTCCCTGTGATCTGTAACCTTCTTTGTTTCTTACCAGAAGACCTCATTGCAACGATTGCACTGCACTCGCCGGGCTTTTGGCTCTTGTACCTGTATGACCATAGGGCAATCTGCACCAGGACACAGCTGCAGCTGGTAATGGCTCTGTGGATACACCAAGGCAGTAAGATCAGCAGTGGGTGCAGAAGAGCATTATCTGTTCAACTTTAACCACTCCCATCCTCAAAAACATACAAGGCAGTTATTTCGTATTAAAAAAGAGTGGAAAGTGTCACCAGGTCTTGGCTATCAGAGCAGATCCTGCATTTCCTAATATGGAAGAGGTTTCTTAGTTACTTACAGCTTTTCTAGAACAGGCAATTCATATGGACGTCTACAGACTAAGTCAGTACAACAAACAAAACCCCACAAAGACACTGAACAAACTATTTTACTCCATTTGAGCTCTTTCCCCATCTTCTCTTTATGTCCCAGCTGCTCTCCTGTGGTGGCCATTCCTTCCCAAAGGGTCTCTTATTGAGAAGAGGTGACACCACGCTTTCATACTGCTTTGCTGCTTTTTGAGTATCCCCTGTCTGTTCCCAGTTACCAGAATACTCCTGCATATTTAACTTTAACAACTGCTGCTTTAATTTCAAAAAAGCTCACATAAAATGTAATTGAGCAAGCCAATTCAGCTGAGCTACCCTAAGCTGAGGGACCTATTTTTCTGAACCTAAAAATATTTATGTAAGAACAAGAAGGACTCGAATAATCAGAGTGAAGTTTTGAAATTCTCAGCTGCAACACTGAGAAGTCTGAAGCAACAGCCAAGGAGTTAGTGGATGACCTTACAGCAGAATTTACTTTGGCAACCTGCTAGAGCATTTTGTCAGTGAGGCTGTCCTACAGAAGCAGCCACATCATGCCTACTGAGGACAATTTTGCTGCAGTTACTGCAGTTCTAAACAAAAACGCAAGACGCTTCAAACAAAATTTCTGCAAGTCATTTGTGACTTGACTCAGGGTATTTTAAACTGAAAAGATCTACTACCTCCACATAGTCCCTGAAGAGGTAGCGCCTGTATTTGTCTTTCAGCTCTTCGCTAGGCAGCAATGGAAACACAAAGTCTTCTGGTGTCCGGAGCAGACAGTCCTGAGCCATGCAGGATACCCCTGAAAAGAGAAAGCAACATCTTAGCACAGTGCAGCTTATACTAAGGGGTGAACACACAGAGAGTATTCAGTACACTTTCCTTGGTGCCATCTGTTGTTGTGGCAAGAAGGATACAACTGTGAAACCAATCAGGGCTGCTGAAAAGCTGAAGCCCAACTGTCTTCCCCAAAAGATGACAGGACACGTGTATCCAGGACCAGTGAGTTCTTCAACCAGTATTCACAAGGTTAGATACTTAAATTAGAAAATTACATGTTACTGCCATGCCAGCATGAAAGACAGGCTAGGAAAAGCCCAAAGCAACTCTGGCAACTACTGGCTTCTCCCCAACACAAAGGGAACAGATGTTTGCATCCACAAGCCCTCCAGGGGCATTGCAACAGTACATCATCACAGATGCGAATTCGATTCAACAGATTTGCAGTTTCTAACTTTTTACAGTCATGCTCTTGACTCATCAGAATGGCCAGTGGGGCAAATACAGACCCAGCACTGCATCCACCTTGAACTCACCAACTCCAACACCATCCTTGACGAGCACTGTACAGTGCTGCTCCCAGCAGCTGCGACAGAACTGGTGCTGACAAGCCAGAGAGAGCAAGTTCTCCTTCCGGACAAACTGCATGCACACTGCGCAGTGGTGGGAGGAAGGTACCATTGCCTGTGAGAGAGACAAATCAGCAGTACAGTGAAAGCAACCCAGAACTCCCAGAGCATTTTCAGCTCATCTATAGATACCTGCATCACCTTCATTGTGACAATGGTCTCCAAAGAGCTCCAGGACAGAACAGGTTCATAAGCAGCTGGTGTGCTAACGTGCTGCACTGCCCCAAACAGTCAGTCCTTCTCAAGAACCTCTAATCTCACAGAGCACAACAAGTTGACAGTCACTGAAGAGTTTCTGCCTCTGCTCTAGTGCTGCCCAGAACTCACCTTTACTTTTCTCATTCTTACTCTAGCCTTGTTTGAAATACATCATTGTGTTTACATATTGTAAATCCATGTCCCTGGATTTACTAATATTCTTTGTTAGCTAGGCCAGACTATCTCCACAGGCTCTGGAGAGCAGCTGTCACTGCAAACAGACTTAGCAATGCCCTTTTACCGGACAGTAATTTTGAGTAATGGAAGACACAACTGTAGAATGTTTATACAGAGAGGAAAGGGAATTCACAAACTATCACCTCCAATCTCTTATCTTCTGCCTATGCTACATTTGGCAAAACAGGCATCATCCTGTCAACTGAAAAGGATTAAGAGGGTTTGTTTCAAATCAGGCATAACTGCTATTGCTTCATCAAACCACTGAAAGTAGTCTGGTTGCCCTCTGCGTAGTGCAGAGCTGATCCCTAGACAACAGATCCAGCCTTCGACACATCTCCACTCACCGCTGGGACCTGCAGAACCAGGTCTAGTCCAGCATCATCAAAAACATGGCTCTACAAAGCTGTCAGCTGGAGTTTATGTTCCAGTTTTTCCTTTCACAGAGAAGTCATATAATCACTTTTCATCCACTTTGCTACTTGTGGAGAAGCTGGTGTGAGCCTGCCCTCAGTTTCCATGCCAATCTCTGCATGCCAGAGATGCAGAGCAGCAGCACCACAATATGCAGCCACATGACTGACAGAGCTTGATTTATGGCATGGCCACATGAAGGAGGAAGTAATGCAAATTTGTTCTAAGTGGCCTCACAGACCAGAATAAGATTCACTGAGTCTGTAATTGCACTGATTGCCTGGATCAGCTGTTCCACCTTAACAGCACACGTGCTACCTCAAACTCTTGCAAGCTGCCTCTCTGAGCTCACCACTACAGCTTCTCCCTATGGGGTCAGTCTCTCTACAGACACTCACTATGAATATCTGTCCCCAAAATCATTCTGCATTACAAGCTGAAGCACAGAGGACCTTGCTCTAGCACAGACAGACTGTAATGAATTGCCTAGCAAATCAAGTTTAAATTAACCTTTTAACCATAATATCTATCTTTCTAAAATAAAATCATAGTTTGTAGGAGACTGGAGAAATGATTAATGGCTCAAAACAACTGAAGTGTGTGTTTGGGTGGGGGCAGGACAAGTTCTGCAAAGGTGGAGTGGTCACTGCTCTACATCCCAACCACTGGAGCCCGGAGCCCAAAGTGGACCAAGCCACTGGAACACTGAAAGCCCCACCTGTGGGGAGGGACCAGAACAGATAAAAAGCCATGACAAGGGTGTGCAGCCCTGATGAGTCCCACTGCCTTGGACCTTACAGCACCTAAGATTGTACTGGATCCAAGGTGGTGACTATTGATATCTCTCTCTCTTTCTTTTTTCTTTCTTCTCCTAACTTCCTTTTTGTGAAATCTGGATGGATTTGAGTTTGCTAAGTCAGTGCCTTGCCTAACTTTAACTGGATGTTGCTTTAATATTTGCCAAGTCCTGTATGGTCCAAAGTTTGTAAGTAAAAGTTTGCTATTCAACCTCTTGAGAAGTTTGTTGTCTTCTCCTGCACTCTGCCCAGGGGTATCAAAGTATCTAAGCCCCTTTCAAACACTCATCGAGTGAGCTCAGGGTGTGACAATTTTTCAAGTGCAGCAAGCAGGGTGTCCTTGAGAGCAGTGAGGAGCTACTTTCTACTGGGATAACAGATGGAGTGCTGGACAAAGGAGAACTGTTATTCAGTCGAAGTCGAATTTTTCAGCAGAGAGATCGTGATAACCTAGGTAAAGCGTGATCTCAACTGCTACCTTCAGCTAGACTTGCTAAAAGATTATACAGCTTGTCCAGCTTTGAATGGACAGAGCTGGGCTGAGGAAAATTGGCATTCTCTGGATGCTCTTGTGGAAAAAATAAAGTATTCGTCAAAAAAGAAGAAAAAAATTGGTAAGGGCAAATTCATAGTCTGCACACTTTTAGGAGCTGCTTTAATAACTGCTCAAAGAGATAAGCATAGAGCTAAGCAATGAGATCAGGTGGTGAATGGGTCTTTGACTGAATTGGCAGGTGACCTTGGAGGCAGAACACAGTGCCCAGCAGAAAACACATAATGAGTTAAGTGCTGAGAAGAGGCTAACAGAAAACTTGCATAGTTGACTAAATGAATCCCTTGTAAGAGAAAGAGAATTACATTTGCAGATAGCCTGCTTGAAAGGGGAGGATTTGGAGAATCACGTGGGGCTTTCCAGCCTCACTAAAGAGGTGGAACTTGCTGCTGATGATGTCACCTGCCCTATCCTTGGGAGGAGCCTGATACAGCAAAGCCAGACCCCCAACCTCTCCCTAAACTCTGCCCACTTATAAAGACTGACACTGTTTATGAGAGGGAGTGTGAGGAGGCAGCACCCACTGCAACAACTGAACAAGTGCCCTATTCTACAACTGAGCTGGCTTAGCTCCAAGAAAAATACAGCAGGCATGCAAAGGAAACTGAAACAGTATGTGTGGAGGATTCCACTGATGGGGGGAGACAGCAGAAAGCTTTTGGAAGAGGAAGCACAAGGACCCTGGGGTCCCAGAGTGTCCTTCACAATGCATAATGGCAGAGAGCCCTGGTCTCTGACCCAAAGGGCAGCCTGCTGGGCAGGAGATTTAGACGCCTTGGAGAGGGGAGAACCCATCTCTAACTCCACGCCAACATTGGGTAGTCTCACCGAGAGTGTGCAATAGGCTGCTTGCCTCCAATTAATACATGAGAGAGGTCTTGTAACCTGTCAGTCTTCTCTCATGCTGTTGTTTGCTGAGCCAGAGAGAATAAACCCTGTGATTAAAGGACTACCTGACTCATTGAAGCTTTAGGCAACTCAATTGCTTAGAGCTTAGAGCTGCTCATGGAGGTGGAACACAGGCAGGACCCTGTCTTACATGCGGGCAGTTGGTAACCTATGGCAGACAGGTAGGATTTGTTGCAAATGAAGAGTCAGACTGCTGTCCAAAGGGCGAAGCTCAGGGAACGCATGGGTAGCCACAGATGCTCATGGCAGAGAACACAAAATTAACACCAGATGGAGATTCTTTCTTTTTAAAACCAGTCCAAGTGGGACTGGGTTTTCTTTTCTCTTTCCTCTTACAGGTATTTCATGAGAAGATGACTGGCCATGAGAAAATGATGTGTTTGTGTTCAGTGTAACTGAAGAGTTACACTGTTCTTCACTGCATCGATTATTTGCATGCATTTTGTCTCAGTAGTTTTGTCATGTTTATATTTGTAATGCTTTGTCTCAGTTTTGCAGTATGTATAGAAGTTTGCCTCAAGCATTGTTTTGGGTTGCTGCATTGGGTGAAAAAGATTCCTATACCACTTCCTACCTCCTCGGAGCAAAATACAAAATTACTGTAAATTAAATTTGTGAAAGTGTTTGGTCCAAACCCAGGACCCTGACTGAAATGATGTGCCAGTGGTCTTCACCTTGCCTGCCAATGAGGCTGGAATGGCCCATTGCAGGGGGAATACTTAAGTGACAGCTGATACAAGACTCGGATAAATCTTGAAATACATGGACTAATTTGCAGATATGTCAAATTAGAAAGATTTTTTTTTTCTGGACTTTAGGCAGATAATTTTAGCCCATGAAGCTTACACTCCTGTCAGCTTAGCTTTTTCACTATCTGCTAGTTACAAGACAGCTCAGATGCAAAATCAGGCTTTTAAGATCTCCTCCCCTCCACAACCCGGAGTGCTTCCCAGATGTAGTATTTTATTACTCAGAATCTGGCACGTGGCAACGTGCTCCTAGGGTAATTCTGCATTGTACCAAGACAGTCGACATGAATGAAATCTATAAACA
>VZTE01005807.1:42777-97898 GCA_013397775.1 Eulacestoma nigropectus | reverse complement strand
GGGGGGGTCGGGAAGTATCTGAAGATCTGCGTAGCTCTGGCTACAAAACACAAGTTGTTGGTCAAATACCAGCACTGACTGACTCAGCAGCAACACAGCTCACTGGGAGATTTAGCTTAAGCATCCCTGAGCTGAGCAGTGCACACAGTCATCTCAGGTAAAAGAAAAGATAAAAAATTTAAAAAATCTGTTCCACAGACAAGCTCTGTTCACTCTGTGCAGCCAGAACTTCTTTTCAGTGTCTTTTACAGAGAACAGAATTGCAAGAGGCAGCCAAGCCCATATACTCTGCTCCTTCCATTGAGTGTGCCATCACTCATGCAAAAAAATGATCCTAATTTTCTTGAAGAAAGTAATACTTGAACACTACCTGCAAGCCAACCGCAAAGCTGCTATTTAAATATTAGAGACCTCTTGAATGCATTCTCATTTCAGAAGTAAATCCAGCAATGAATTAGGGTGTCAGACCTGAGTTTGCAAAGGGTTAACATCGGACAGAGTATGCCACTAGTAATTCGATCCCCCATGAGGGGGGTCAGAGGTGTCTGCCAAGGGAACAGACCGGGATAGTTTGAATACTTACATGTTTGGATGAGGTGGGCTGAACTCGTGCTTCTACTAGCAATTGGGCAGCATTAGACTTGTGCCTGAAAAGGCAATTAAAGAATGATGAAATCAATTTCTGAATATATTTTGCATTGTTAAATTGATCCTTCTTGCCTGAATAAACAGTTGGCTCTGTGCAAATAGTAGGGTAGGTTTCAACAAGGAAAGTGGAAATGTCTCCTGTGTGAGGCTCCTTCATTTAGTGAGCTGGGCTCTCATCAACAAAACTTTATATGAGAGTTTTTTCAGAATCAGAAATACTACTTCTCCTGGTAATGGATTAACATTTGCCTTATACATCTTGATGAATATTTTTCTACAACTATCTCCCTCCCTGAAAAATTATTTTTAAGCTAAGATTTTCCATTCACACTCCTAGAGCAGCCCTAAGCCATTGTCAACAATAAGACACACCAGTGAGGCTCCTGACTGTCTCCTATTCCTCTGTAAAATCAAGCTGCCCTGGTTAAGTCTCACTTCAACTCCAGATTATGGTCTAGTTAAGTATTTACTCTGTGACAGATCATCACCCTTTAGGCATATGAAGCTGTCTATCAGCAGCTATAGAATTAAACACATTTTGCTGTTTGTGATTTCCTTCACGGACAAATGTTTATATCTCGCTGAATTCAGAAACAGCAGCATCACTGTTGTGGCCTTCTTGTAAGTCCTCCCTCCTCAGCAGCACTTCTGAGTTGTACTAGTGAGCTTTCTTTTGATAATGTCATTTTGTACCAAGAGAGAAGTTTGAGGACTACACCAACTGGAGAACAATTTGCAAATTCACTGATTTAGAAGTAAGCCTTTCCCCAAATTTCCTCTTGTTTAAGTCTCCTCAGTTAACCTGCAGGATCACCCTGAGCTGCTATTCAGGAATCTCACCCTCCTTGAACCCCAGAGAAGGGGGGGATACATACATTTCATAGGATACAGGGTAATCAAGGAGGCAACAGCATCCGTACACAGGATGTGTTTTCCATACATTCTCTGGATGAAGTTGCTGGCTACAGGGCCAAAAATGTCTGGGCAGAATGAGTCAAGCTGATATGCTCTCTATTTTCAGATAATGTTCAGTTCTGAGCCAGTATTTTCTGGAGGGGCTGCCAGCCAGCAGTGCCTCCCAATATACTTCCCACATGTTTGGGCAGAGTCCGAACCCTCTTTTTGAAATCAGTTGGAGGGCTTTGTTAGTGACAGTGACCAAACAAGGGAGCTGAGTGCTCAGTTCTCTCACACTATCTTCTCCTGCTCTCCAAGAGCTGGCCAGTTTGGGGAAAAAAAACATCACTTAACGTCAAAAGGAACAAAAACTTCAGTATGAATGTACTACTAAAGACTACATCAGTATAGGGTCAGTGCTCCTTTATGATTTATGGCTCCTAAGTTCAAAGCAGAACATATGTTATCTTTATGTCTATTAAATAAATATAGATGCAGCACTCTCAATCTGTTATCTCAAAATTTAAGATAACTCTATCTAGAGGGCTCCTAGCATAACAATAATTCCTAAACCGAAAGACATTTACTGCTACTACCCTCTCCCTGTTTAAAAATTTCTTACAGACAGTGCAGCCTCAATAAATCAGTAGTTTTCCTCTGCTCCCTAAAATGGATTGCGTGCCCTGCTTCCAGGTCCAAAGACACTTGCCAAAAAATACACCTAAGGAGAATCCTGAGCATTTCTGCAAAATCAGGGGGGAAAGCACTAAGCACAGAAGAGATAAGAATATTTACACTTACCTTTCCAAAATCTCTGAGATTTGCCAGTGGAAACTAACTAATACTAGCTTTGCAACAGCATGTGATACCTAGGTGGAAAATAAAAGACAAAAAAAAGGTCAAACTTCGCACATTTTGAAGCCACACCTCTGCTTAGGAGTATGATTTTCATATAAAAGTTGTACAAACTCAGTACAGTATCCCAGTGATAATCAATTCACAATTAATTGCTAAACGTGATGTTCACAGCCAGTACATCTGCAATATAAAAGTTGGAATGAAGTATGGATGTACCAAAAACTAACTCACGTACTTCGTTACAATAGCACAGAGAGGAAGGAATCAAGAATGCACTGGATTAGCTTAACTGCTCATGGAAGCCCCACATCCAGTCCTGACTGTCATCACCACTCTGGAGGGCCAGACTAGGCTTGGATCAGGGTCCTCATTAAATGTGCAAAGTAGGAACCCCAGGGCAGACAGATACCACTTACTGAGGTGGAGAAGCAGCAACAGGCTGCAAATGCAGGCAAATTGTGACAGCAAAGGATATGGGGAAAACACAAAACATTTTGCCAGCCCTTCACTGGAGAGAAGGAAGTTACACGCTGGAGTGGAGACAAAGATAGAAAACTACTGTGACAGGACCTGTTTCCAGGCAGAGCTGCTTGCATTACGTGGACTCCTGGCAAACACTAGTACAATCCGTGCTAGCCTGAGCACCATCAGAGTACTGCGATATGCCATTTAAAGTCAGGCTACAAGGGTACAAGCAAACAGGTTCTCCTTCATTTTCTGTATTAGTTTATTTCAGAAGAAAACAGACTTCTCTGCTTGCACAAAAAGACTCTACCCACCAAGATGACAGACATCTGCTGAGCTGATGGACCATCACCTTGCTTCCCGACCCCTTCAGGTCCTAGAGTTCAAACAAAGCAGGTGTCCTCCAAACAACAGACCTTTTCCAGGGTAATTCAGAGGGCTGACAACGCCTGTCTCCTCATTGCCATTTGTGCTAGGAAGCACCTGGGCAAGATCGGTGTCTGCACCTCTCTACTCTGCTCACAGAAAACAACTCCTTCTGTTCTGGCTGCAGAAAGAGTTGCTTTTTTTTCTCCTAGAGAAGCTGTCAGTCCCAATCATTGGCTGAAATGCCATAGGCCTTCTTGAATCGTGCTACAGGTGAATCACAGTATCTGATGTAATACAGACACACAGCACACCAACACAATCCTGGAAGGAAAAACAAGCAATGGTCACTCCTACAAAAATAGTCGGGCTCTGCACACCTAGGAGCAGCATATTCACTACTCTTCTAAGACAACCCTGCTGAAAAGGCGCAGTTTCACAACACAACTGACCTATTGCTGCCACATGATACTGGTCCTGCACTGGCATTTTCCAGTGCTGGACGGTTGGGTCAGTGAATCAAACCAGGGCACCACCAACACACGAAGCAGATGTGGTGTTTAATTGACTCTTACCCATCTCTACATTCTGATGTGCCCACTTTGCTGGCCAGTAAGAAATCCCAGTAATAAAAGGGCAAATTTCAATGTACAAATAACCCTTTTTCTAGGAGAACCAAAGCATTAGCTCATGCTGTGCAAGATCTGGCATGTCACCTTCCTCAACTTTACCAGCGATGTGATGTGACCCTCTGAAAACAAAGGCTGCCAGGCAGCATTGCCCTCCCTCCTGGCACAGAAGCCTGTGATTAGATGGAGCGTGGCACACAGGACTGCTGCTGTCAACACAGTTTGCATGGATGAAGTGCCACTGCCAGCCTGGGATGGGTTGTTATCTTAAGCCCCCCAGCCTGGCAGACCCAGACAGACATCTCTGACTTGTTTGTACAAGGAAAACATCTGCATTTGAGTCTGTAAAACAAACAAGCATCAGGAATGTGGTCTCTACAAGACTGGCTTCCTACAAATGCAAACCACATGCTAATGAATCATTCTTTAACAGTAATGAAACTATTTCTCAGTAGTAGTAAGGAAAAACTGCCATCTTGACAGAAGAAAACAAACTACTGGGCTTAAATGGGAAGCTGATTTGTAACATAGGAACATGAGTATTTTTCAGTTGGATTTTCAGAGCCTGAGGTATAGCATTTGTTGCAGCATCACAATTCCATGGAGTTACTTGTTCCCTGAGGAGGAATCAAGTACATTCAAGACTGAAGATGTATGGAAAGAGAAAGACAAATACCAGCAGACATTTCTGAAATCTAACAAACTATCCTAAAACAATCAAATGCTTTTGAGCCAAATTATATGTCAGGCAAAATGTGGAATTAATGCTCCCGAAGGATGCCAGACTAACAGATCTAGAAGAATAACAAAGCTTCTGTGACTATTTTTATTTAACTCCAACTACTAGCACTGACTGGATCAGCTGTAGTGCTAATTTTAGTACTTCCATCATAAAAACACAAAAAATTATAACATTTTCAATTCATAAAGCCTGATTCATAACATGAGACCGCTTTCATAAAAGCCCTGAAGCAGAAAAATTTTTGATACTACCTGATCGGAGTGCATGTGATCTTGCAAAACAGAAGTCAGACAGTTGCAGAAACATACGCACCATCTCCTTGGCACAGAAGCACCAGTTCTTACAGATTAAAGATAGGTAACATTCAAACTGCAAGAGAGAGGGATAGGAGAGAAGCAAACAACTGATGACACTGGGGGCTGTGCCTGCTGAGTGGTCTCACCACATGCTATGTCCTGCTCACCAACAGTAAGGCTGGGAATTCAGACGACAAATGTAAATACCATCAGGAGCCAACACTACTGAGGAGATTCCAGAAAACAAGCATGGGAAGAACAACAAACGTTTAACAAAAGCCTGCTTCTATTGATTAGCAGCACTCCCCAGCCTCTCTTCAATGACTATATAGTCATGATGACTCAATGATTGTACCAAGTCAGCCAGTTCTTCCACAATAACACCCCAGAAGTATTTCTTTGTAAGCAGGAGCAAAAACATGCTGAGCACAGAAAAATACCATTGCAAATCAGAAGTTTGGTCCATGTGTACATAATTCATTATCTTACAGTACTGAAGAAGCAGAGTACAGAAGCTGATACTGCTGGCACACTGTTCAGTAAAGCATGTCCTGGACAGTCAGAAGTTTCACACAATGAAGTAGCTCAAACTTATAAAACACTTCAGAAAGAGCATTGATTCAGTCCCCTATCAGTCACTGGGTGCCACAAGATCTCAGGAACAGTAATGCTTTGACTCAGACACAAAACACATTAAAAAAAAATTATGCCTCTGATACATTGTCTGCTTTGTTTAAACTTTCCAATTCTCATTTCAGAATGCTAAGAACCAAAAAAGGCAGTAACACAGCCCACTTGGTGTCTTGCTGGCAGCAGCTCCTTTCAGTGAAATACTTCTACAGACCCCAGTGCAGAGGGGAATGCATATTCTGGATGTTGCACTATTTCAGTATTTGCCTGCAACCCATCAATTATGCCAAATGCTCCTACATAGCCTGACTTCTCCAGAACTCCCCTATCTGGGATTAAATTTATTAAAGTTTAGAAGCTGAAAGCAATAGTCATGTTATTTTTTTTTCTTTTCCTCATTCTCATTTCTCAATTACATGCTTAGAACTTTAATATCAAATATCAGCTCAGTCCAAATCTGAACCTGGAAAATTTCTGACTGAAGACCAGACTTCTTTCTTCATGATGTGGCAGCAAAGCTGAACAGACAGAATCTCATCCAATCTGCCATTTCCAGCTTTATTTTAAAACAGGAATTTTATCACCTCCAAAGCCTCTTCCAAACCTCCACCAGTTTAAGTCTGACTTATGGAGGGCTGTTGATTGCCAGGAATGGGCACCAAATGTTGATGAGTGCACTGGAAAAGGGGCGCAGTGCCTATGCACAGAGCAAGGGTGCCAAGAGGAAACTGCTCTGCATAAGGAAAAGATTCTACAGGAATTATAAAAAAAGTCTGAAGATTTTACATTGTGCTGAACAAAATTAGGTTCTGAAAGTGGAACAAAGTAATGCCACTGCATCAAAAACAAATCTATCCATTTTCTGGAAGAGCGCACAGTACTTTTTTTACCTTTTTATTTCCATCTCCATTTATCTCCTAGGTTCTTTATTCTCCAAGACAAGCAAAATTCTCACATTTCTGAAGTGTGAAAGAGAGTCTGGCACTCTTTAGGACAAGACAATATCAAAAGAATTTGCAAAGAATCTCTGCAGGTACCTTGCTGTGTTTAGAGGGCTCTAAGACAATTGTCTCAACTTGCTTCCTTAGATAAGCCAAGGTGTTTGGAGAGCTGATGTTTCATCTCTTTACAGCAGAAAATCTTTTCAACCATGCTGCCTTGACAGTTGCTAATTCAGACAGAAATGTTTCCTAAAAGCTAAAAAAACTCCATCTTTTGTAGAGCTTATATTCTACAGAAATTGCTCATGCATATTTATATTGCATGCATATCTCATGAGCTTATTTCACTTTTCTCAAAGGGAAGGTCTATTTTTTGGAGGTGTATTTCAATCCTCATTTCTGCAGAGATATGGTATCAGGAATTTAAAACAACGATCATCACATGATTCTCAAAGAGATACAATTCAGGATGAGTTGTAGATTATAGGATCCGGCTGGAGATGACATCCCCTGGCTTTGCATCAAGCTGACAACTCCTGTTAGATCAGGGTTACACTGAAATGTCTGCCCAAGAAGAACACAAATTTGGCATAAAGAAATGTAGCTTCCATTTATTTTACTTTCCCTAATCAAAGCTTTTCATACAAATAGATTTAAGCAAATAGGATTAATCTTGAGAAGCATTTGTTTTAATCCACAAATAGTTTTTGTTAGTTCAGCAATGAAAGGATGAACTTCAAAAGATACTAGTTTGTGTGTTGCATCCAAACCTCTAAAAACACACTAAAATTCTTTAAAACAGGAAAGGCACATAGAACAAAAGCCTCTGCAATTGTTTCTGTTGGTGAAACACTATGGCAAAATAGAGACTGAGTTGAGCTGGCAGTAGAGTAACACCTTAGAAAGAAACCATAATTTGTATTGAGTAATTTCACGGAAGAAAAAAGTCCCTTCAGACATGCTTTACTTCAGGATGCTGAGGTAAGGAAAGTGACCCACAAATGGAAAAGAATTCATTTAATACTTGTTTTTCTTGTGGAAAGTAGAGCTGACTCCCTCTGTGCCCCACTGGAAAAATTATGTGACTGCCCTGTTTTTACTGGAGGGTTTCTCAGAAAACTGCAGAAGTATCAGGAATTAAGAAAGGGCAACCAAAAGCTTTTTTTTAATTTTCTCCTTTGATCTACCTCTTGTAAGCAGATTTCCAATATGTAATCCTAGTAGAAAACTCAGGAGGTTGCAGGGGCTTGAGATATGATTCACATCACCTGCCACAAACACCCCAAGTGTTCAAAGTCTTGTAGCAAAATCTTTCCTATCTGTTACAGGTTTCTGAGCATAAAGAAGGTTGTTTTCAAAACTGAACTCAATTTCATCTAACAAGAAAAACAGACAATCTTACAACAAAATCATATATACTGCATTTCTTTTTTCTTTTGTTCAGTCAAATTTTTTAAAAAAATTACAAAAAGCCCTCCACCTTTAGGTTTCATACAGAAGATTGATTACAATTTGTCTGACATTTCAGGCCCTCTCCTGATTACAGACAGCAGGCTGCAGCAGGTAAAGAAATGCCATTTAAGAGACTGTAGCTGCACCCTCAATACCACGGAAGGGTTTTGGCAAACAGCACTACATGAGCTCTGCTTCATCACACAGTTTTAATCTGTACCCCGTCACTCAGCTTCTGGCATGCAGAGACCTGGTGTCAGTCTGCAAGATTAGAAGCATATTTAGGAGGCAGAGTGCAGTTTGGGAATGACAAACACTGCTGGTGTTACACCACGGTTGTGAAGCTGTCAGTGCATAACCTAGTTGGCCAAATACTGAAGAAAGGGGATCCGGGGTTAAATTCTAGCTCTTTCTCCAAATTTACACATTGCTTTAATCCATCCGCTCTCCTACACAGAACAGCAACAATTTCAGCTGCAGCTGCCAACAAACAGGATTAGTAGGACTCAGCTAGGAAATCTTAACATACGTATTTTTCAAGCTGTTAGGCTATTCTTCCTGAGGAAATTCAGGAATAAATATTAAAAGAACAGAAACATTTAAGCAAGCTGGTATGCCAGAAGGCATTATTACAAAACAGCTATGAGATCCCTTCTTCGAAAGATTTAGAGCGAAAGAAATGCAGCAAGAAAGCTATAAGACAGCACATGGATATAAGATTGACATGAGACTCCTCAGCTGCCCTCCCTGCAGTTATTCTTTCCAAAGTAACAGTGAGAGCACCAATGCCCAGCACACGCTGCACTGTACTCCCTGAATGCTGCCAACACCCAGCTACATATCCCACCACATAGGCTCTGCCGAGGTGCTTTCCCAGCAAAACACAGGAAGAGTGGACAATTCCTTCTGGTTGACAGTGAGGATGATTCAGAAGGTGCACAGGGAAGAAGCAATGGTCAGGTAATAACCTGAATCCACACAATCGTGACCAGTGGCTCAGAACACTGGGCAGCCAACCCGAACTGGGAGCACTGGTGTGCACACAGCCACAGTGGAGCAGGGCTTAGGTAACTTTGCAGTGAGTAATCCCTGCTCAGTCCCAAATAACACAGTCCTTCATTCAACAACCCCAGCTCTAAGGGCATTTTGCTTTTGTTATACAGAGATGAAGAGGAAGAACATTTGCTTTGCAAAACAGTTTAACAGTGCACAACACAGCTTGTTTTTGCTGCACCATCCTTAACAGGCACAGCACAAATTGGGCACAGTGTTCAGCTGCTTCATGCTGGTCCTATGATCATGATGTCCCGCTGTAAGCTCACAACATGAAACAGTTACCGAGAGATTGTTTTGGCATTTTTAATGACTTCTGTCTTGCTCTACCTCCCACCAAGATCACACTCATCAACAGCTGCGAACACATTTTTTTGCTCACTGCAGAGTCATACTGACTGTAAGATACACTTAAGGTGTGAATCACATAGAAATGTGTGGGCTATAATCACTCTCCACATTTGTGGCTCATTTTTCCAGTCAATCAGCAGTCCTGGGCAATAAGTAACAAAATTGTTTTCTCTCCTCAAATGACTCCAGGAAGGTGTCACAAGGTTGCAAGGTCTGGGCTCTCCAGCCAGCTCTCTTATTCTGCTGACCAAAAGTCTACAAAAACTTAATACATTTTTAAAAAACAAAAAGACTTTTACAAACCAAAACAAAACACACTGAAGACAATTACACTCGAAATTACAGATACACTCATGCCCTTTTGATACTACTGAAGTACAGGTACTGTGACTCTGTAGGCAAAACCGCAACTTTTGCATAGCAGAACTTCCAGGATCTTTCTGTTTGGAAACAAAAAGCAGGTAAAGGATAAAGGTAAGTCTCAAATGCAAGTGCTCCTAAGGGGTACAGCTTCAGACTGGATGCCCCACATAATGTTGGCTTGGTGTTAAAACACAAAACACAGTACAGATATAAACCTGCATGTCCTGACTAATCTAGGGGTTTAAGGGTACTTTGAAACAGTGTGTTATCTTTGCCAAACAGCACCACAGGGGATCCGTGAAAAAGTCAAATTTGACTATCAGGTTCTACCATTTATAATAAATTGTATTTCAATATTTATTGCTTACTAATACTTACCAATGTTGGTGCTCATGGACTTTAACTTTGAACATATATTTTTGAAACTGTTCTTACATACATGCATTTTAATATTTCAAGGGGTTTTAATTCCTCTCCTGCACCTGAGGTACTCAGGCACAGGGAGGCTTTAATCCTGCCATTTTACATTGCATAAAGTTCCATGGAGTCATTAAGGCATTGAAAGGATGACACTGCAGCACTGAAGGTTGATTCAGATAAGCAGCACTTCACAGCATGGGGTCACGCTCTGGGCCATGGTTTGAACAGCGATACAGCGGGGCATACACACACACACCAGGGTCCTGACATGTGGCTCTTTACAGACACTTCGTGATTGCAGGAAACAGGCTCCTTTGGGAAGGGCTGCTCACACAGGCTGCCAGTCCCCACGCACATGACCCTGGGTCTGCTGAGATGGTATTTGCAAAGGAGCACTGCCAGCACTCACCAAGCAGCTCTACAGACTAACTGCTCTGTGTCAGCGCAATGAGTGTGTGGAGCAGTCTCAGAGGCTGTGTTTTCATGAGCAAATACTAATCTGGTTCCATGAAAAGATGCAACATCAGTATGGTGAGCCGGAACACATGAAAAACTGGTTTATCTCTGAAAGACCAGTAGTGCTAACATGGATTAACAGATTCAAAACTATGTCATGATATCAAATACTTTTTGCATCTACCAATATTTACTCTTCAAGGGACAAGGCTAAAAAAACCCACATCACAAGCTGTAATTTCAGGAAGCACAGGAAGTAAGTTTTTTCCTCTCTGATAAATATTAGCAGATTACTCAAATTAGTGAAGTGAAAAGTACAAGTCTTCAGTCTCACAATTCCTTTGGTTTTAGTGGAAAGATGTCAGTAGCAATTGCCTGTAAAACAACATGACTGTTTTCCCTTGCTAGCTTGCATGTGCAGAAACATCACAGCTTCCTCATGACTGACAATCAGCTAAGACCTAAATTCAAGGTAAATTTTTTTTCATAAATTCTAATTGCAATTGTTTTATCTGATGGTTTATAACACCAATTAAAAAAAAAAAAAAGAAAAAAAAAAGAAAAAAAAAAGGTAACACCAGAAAAATCCACCTCATCACTGAAACAGAGAAACTATTGCCAGTTATTTGAAACATTACAGATTCTCTAGACAAGTATGAAGACCCTCAGCAGAGCCGAGAAGTGTCATTCAGAAACAAAACCAGTATGACATCATCATACACTTAATGGCTTGCCAGTGACAGGGTCAGCTTTGTTTGTACAACTGCTGAGTATGACACTGTTTGCATGTACTGATAAGCCACTCCAGGACCCATAATCACTCAACACAACTGACAATCACTCAATGACAACTGACAGAGTTATCGCAAAAGCAAAGTTACTACTATACTGTTTAAATTCATTATTTTTGAAAGACACTGTATCTTATAATTATTTCTTAAAAAGAACTGTTGTGAATTCATTTGCTGGTCTGCAGGCAATACAGGCCACTCTGCTTTCGAGAGCATTGTCCTTTGCAAGTGTTGACAGTGGTCAAGTGATCTTTTGAGGAATTAGAAGTGACCTACTTCAATCCACAGGCCTTTTGGTCAGAGAAGAACAGATTTTCTTCTGGCATGTTTCAACAGAGATAGCCTGTCCTAATTTTAGTCAGGGTATTAACTGAACCTTCCTCAGATCTTCATATTAACAGCACTAACCAAGGAGCAAAGATTTCCTCTTCTTTTCCTTGAAAACCAATGTACTCATAGTTCTTACTAAAACCAAAATCAAGGAGAAATTTTCAGAGTAACACTTATCGAATCTCTCTAGCTTTTGTATGGTTCTGGAAAAACCACTAATGTAGTTGCTGGCCTGTCACACAGCACAGCTGGTTTAGTCTACTGCTGCTTTGTTTGCACTAATTTTTCTATTCAGATTTCTCCACCTGACAAAAAGCAAGTCCAAAGAATTTGAGGCAAAAGTTTCCTATGACAGTAAGAGATACAAGGACATACATCTACCCACATGCAGGGTCTTACGCTTTTATCAGACCTCAGATTTTGAATGAGTGTTGTCTCTAATTGGGGTAGACAAAGCAGAAGCATTTTTTTGAAGAGTTTCTCTTTCAATGTTGCTTGCAAACTTTTAAACATGTGCAGGGTGTTCACACCTGACCTGAAGTTAACCAGCCAACGCAAGGTTTGCTCAGTTCAGTGCCTTCAGTAAGAATGAGAACAAGGTCAGCTATAACTCATGGGAAATGCAAACAGCCAAGAAGGTTTCCAAAGACCACCTTTCACCACAACACTTTAAAATAAAATAGGAATTTAACAATCAGTCTGAAAAAGCTGAGCAAAACAGTTTGAAAAACAAACATTGAGGGTTAATGAGCAGAGCAAATGAAATACTATCTGTTTAAACTGTTATTAGCCACTAACAGCACAGATTGCAAATATGAAGCTGTAAAGCTCTGAAATTCTGTTTCTGGTCTTTAAAGTGTGTAGACAATGTGTCACAGAGAAAAAACCCACTCAGTACACGTGTGTGTCCCTGAGTTTAACCTTCAGAAAGTGAATCACCTAATGACAACAGACAATGTCAGAACATTCCAACACAGCTTTGAGCCCATTCATTGCATTTATTTTTAACTTGCTTTAGGGAATTATATTAATCTATTAATTTCTTGTGATAGTAAATCAGTCAGATACCAAGTCATCCGTTGGCTTCAACACTGTACCTCCTGAAGACATTCTTTAATTTACCTTCAGCTTTCCCTGCTGGGGCAACCACTCTGCCTTAATTACAAGCTAATGCTAAAAAAGCACCACATAATCAGTATTTATCATAAGGTAAAGGAGATGAAATCAAAATTAACTAGAAGCTCCAAAAGAACAACCATCACTATCCAAGGAAACCCAAGACATTGTGACAGGTAGTTTTAAAAAGAAAAAGCAATTTTTAGAGCTCGAGGAAATTAATAGAAAAGAAGTTAATATAATACTTAAAAAAATCTACCCCTGTCTACTCATATCCATTAAGTCCATGGAAAATAATGATAAGTATTTCAGCATGCTCCATTCCATTTCCTTCTTCTCTAAGCTTGCTAATTCAATACTAATTCTTTCTATTCCATTTTGTCTCAGAAAACTAACAAAATCAAAAGTTTCCTTGCAGGGTAGAGAGGAGAAGGAAGAAAGGGTTGTTGAAGAATTGTAAGCAAGTATGCCAGGAAATAAAAAGCAAATGCTGCAGATACACAACAGATATCCAAGAAAAGTGCAACTGTTGGACTACTGCTGCTGGAGAAAAGAGAGTTAATCTGGCACTTCAAGGGCTAAAGCCTGAGTGTGGCTTACAAGATCACAGCTTTTCAAACTGCTACTCAAATTCAATTTCATCTTTTCATGCACAAACAAAAGTGTGTAGCACTTAAATTTAAAAGTAAATATGCAGGCATACTCCTGATATTAAAGAAATCCAAATTTTCTCTCCTTGGGTCCTATTTGGGATGAGATTTGAGCTATCAGGTTGGCATAGTCTGGGCAACTATAATATATGCTCAATGAGACCTTCAGAATTCCTGAAAATTTTATTTTAACTCTGGAAGCCTGATTATAAAGACTAAAAGTATTGCTTTCTGTAATTTAATTCAAGAGAACAATATGGCAGGGGTCACGTTTTTGGGGGGTGTTCCATCTGAAGGCAGACAATAAGGCACAGAAAAGCTGTTCTAAATCTTAATTGCTAAGAACCAAGAGCAACTGGCAGCTGGATCAGAAGTGCTGACCAACTATTCTCATTTGTATTTTTCTGCTGCCTCCTGTTTCTGACAATCTGTAGGGAACTGCAAGCATTGAGAGCTCAGAATGCACATTTTGAAGTAATTACAGAGACAAGTTTAAGAGCAAGAAAAAGTAAAACTTCATTTTCTGAGGTGGTAAATGCTGGGAACAAGCACAACAGATGGCAAAATCATCAAATTATGGGTGCCCTTTAAAGCCTGTTGTTTATGGTTCATAGTCCTCAGGCTTTATGGTTATACTGTTTCCAGAGGACATTGATGTGCAAATAAAGATCAAGAGATCCCTCTCATTTTTAAAATTATATTGGATTCAGACCAAATGAATTGAAATCAAAACCTACCCAACACAGTTTTTTTACATACTGCAGTCATCACCTGTCCTGTTTTCAGGGGCTGTTCCAGAAAAGAGCAAGCACTAGAAGACTAGAACACTGGTTTGTTACAAAGTTGATGCAGCAGCAATTTCAACCCAGTGTCCACATCTAGAGCTTAGAAAACTCTGCTTTCCTCTGGCCTGCCTCCTCTTTTGACTGATACTACAGTAATCAGCTACAAAAAGAGAAAGAAAACTTCACAAAAGTCTTATTGAGCATAATACCATGGAGCTGACTTTGAGTGTGACTTTTCTGTGATAATGAATTAAGTCACACTTGTCCCAACAGGTGGCAAGTTCATTGTACTTGAATTGCTGTCACTGCAACAGTAGGGTTAATACCTGGCATGACAGCTGATCTGTCTTTGAAAGTCCATGATTATTCTCTCAGAACCAACCAAGAAAAGTGTTTTTGTTAGAATTACAGAGTTTTAGCATGCCTTCCTATTTGTCAGTTATCTTCTCAAACACAGGTGTACCAAACTGCACCATTTATGGATCAATTTGTTTCTTTTCTATATATCCTCTTTGCATTGTGTTAACGCAAAGAGTTATAACTCAGGAATTTTGGTCATGAAGCTCAGCTCTGTAAAAAAAAAAAGAATCAACATTCAGTAAGGAAGATTTTTCAGGCCTCAGAACCAGTATGTAACAATTGTAAACTTTTGAGTCAGTTTTGACCTTCAATAATGCTCCTCCAACCCCCCATAACAGCAATGTTGCCACAGCTTTCATTACAAACTGTATTCTCAGCATTTGCCTGTTCAACCACAGACTTGTCTTACACCTGAGTTAATGCAGAAACCTTTCCTCACCTTTAACGCGGCAGCCAAGCTGGCCATGTGCTCATTCAGAGTGCTCTCCGACTCCTTGTAAGTCAAGCAGGTGAACTGATATTCCTCTGGATCAAAGGCATCTGCTCCCTGCTGCTCCACGTCGTTAGCTACCCCATCATAATAATCCTCAATATCCCCAGGATCCTCATCCTCTTCCTCCTCCTCGCAATTAGGGTCATAATCCTCTTCATTGCTGTCAGAGCCCTGGCTGTTCATGTCCACGGACATCTTAATGCCCTGCCAAACTGCAGACCAGGAAAGCAAGCGCAGCTTCTTTGTTTTCCTCCAAACTTTATCGTTCTTTTGATTTCATCTGAGCTCTGTCTCCTAAGGGAGGAAAAACAATTTTTTCTGTGCCTAAGAAATTGTAAGAGGCGCCATGTCAACATCAAACAGGTGATCAAACAGCCAGGAACGGACCAACCCAATGGCCCAGTAAAGAGGATTCTGCTTTTCCTGGTGCACGTCCCTGGTTTGGATCCATTGTGATTCTTGCACCTCCAAAGCCAAGGCTGCTCTTACAGGACAGGTCCAAATCCTTGGAGATTGGGTTATTATACTGCATCCTAGCTCCCAGTGCAGGTCCTGAGACTGCTGACATTTGGAAACTGGCTGCATAACCTTCACTACAGATCTTCTAAGAGATAAAACTCAATTTACGACTAAGTTTTTTATCAACAGCCTGAAGTGCTGAAGAACAGCATCCTATCCATTTAATAAACAGGAAAACCACAAACCTCTTAACTATGACCATAGTAGCTAGAAAGGCAAACTGTGATATGCTGTACAACCTGCAATATTCCGTATAAATCCATATTGCTTGAGAACCACAGACATTAAGTGGGACTTAGGAAAATAAGACCAGCAAACAGATCTCTCACATGCACACAATTTAACAGTCTTCAATAGCACCTCAAAACAAATTGTGAAACTAGCTCATCCCTTTAAATTGGTTCTATTGGATGTGATGTGGCTTGGGCCTTATACCTGAAGGGGAAAATAAAATGAATTCTCTCATTTTACTGCCACTTATTACTTTCAGAATGTAGAAATGCTCAGGTGTTGACAGCTGCTATTGAAGAACAATCAGAACAGCTAACTTTTCTTTTTTTTTTTAAGATTCACACTTGTTTTGGAAAATTCACATATCTGATACTTATCTGAACTACAAACCTTCTGATTGTGTAACTGAACCATATGAATTTGAGCTCTGAAATATTCAGCAGTAAAGCACAAATCAACCTTGAATTATGGTCATCTCATATTTAGTTGTAGATTCCCATTCAACCAAATTATTTAGTTTAGAGAGAATATATTAAATACAGAAGAATTAAAACAACGCTGTAACAAAATTTTACATATAAAAACATACATTAAAATCAAAGCTCTATTTTCCACAAGCAGCATGTATTTGGTTCCTTAAATACATTCCCATTTTGCATTACTATGTTGCCAGCTCTGCTACTCAAATACATTCCCTCAGTATGGCAATTTGTAGCTGCTGGGGAAACCATAATCAAGCTTTGAGAATCCTGACTTTAGAGTACAGGAAATCTCAACCACAAATTTTCATTATTTTTCCTCAACTCATTTGTTTTCTGTTTCCAGTCACCTGACCAGGCAGCAGAGAATAACCAGGAAGAGATGTGATGTACAATTAATTTGTGGGGCTTCAGTGATTCAGGAGATACAAACCTCCAGAGAGGTTGAAGACTAGTACCTAATTACACTACTCCCTGAATTCTAGACTTCATTCCTTTCATTTGCCTCTTGATTCCTTAGCTATCCACAGCATATGCAGCACACAAATAATTTATAGCACTGCTTTCCACAGGACTTCAGAGGAACAGACACACAGTCACTCCATACTGGAAAGAGACAGATGTGAAATCTGATTTGGCAGACACAAGGCAAACCCTCGTCCCTCCCTCTACTCTGCCTAGAGTCTGGGCTTAATCTGCATTGACACTGAGCTCTTGCATAAAAGAAGCAAAGGATCTTCACCTGCTAAAACTTAAGTTAAAAGAATGACTTATTTGAGCCTCTAACCCCACTGTGGAGTATCAACAGCCCAGTGTGCAACAGCTCTGTTCAAGCACCACAAAGCCTGAGCAAGTTTCACAGGCCAGGGAACTTCTCAGACTCACTCAGATCATTCCACACTCTAGAGAGAGAAAAAAACCATGAAAAGACTGGGTCCTCTGCTATTCCAACACATGACAAGTCACATCCAAGCAGTGAGATGTTTGTAGATATCCAGGCAGAATAACGGGCCTGCCCAGTACCTCCCAGTTACACACCAGTCATGGGGAGGGGGTCAGAGGAGTGCAGAGATGCCTCTCTGTGCCACCAGCACAGTTTTGTGAGCAGAGGACCTGTTTGCACAGGCAAATGGACATATGGATTTATCAAGCAGAAAACAGTCTGCAGGAGTGGGTGACTTCCGTGACTCCTGTCCCAGAATTCTAGGAAAGAGCTCACTTCCAGCATAACTGGACACCACACTGACACAAGTGAGGGAGAGGAAGGATAAGGCATATGCTCTGTGGACAAAGCAAAGGAGGGTACTCAGAAAACCAGGAACAAAACTCACCTCACCTATGCCCAGCCCAATGCCCAAATCAAACTCTCTGAATACAAAGACAAGACAGAGTTACTACTTGATAGCACTAATTTTTAAGACAGTAAAGATGTTAAGCTCAAAAGATAGGGTCAAAACAGCAAGGATTATTTAGACTAAAGAATTACCATAACTCCCAAGACCAAACTATAAAATTTTAAATGATACTTAGATCACTTTCCTACCAAAGGGAGGATGAAGTCCTTCTTTACCACCTTTATCCAAGATACTCCTGTATCTTTACTAACACTGATACAATTTAGTCGCCTCTCTTGCTCCAGTCTCATGCAGGAACTCCTAAACACACCCACCCCTACCCTCTGCTGTCTATCACCTCCAACAGTGATGCCCTTTCCCTGACTCCTGCTTTGCAACACAATTCTTAACAAGGTCTTTTGAAACAAAATGCCTTCAAAATGCCTTCCATCATGCCACTACATTATGTGATCCCACCTCATTCCTTGTCCCCCTACATCACTCTTCTCTTATTCCCTGCCTTCTGTGCCTACCCTTGTGGGACTCCTCTAATGACTCTCTTGGCGGAGACTCTTCCAATTGGAGAATGCTCCTCCTCTTTCTCTGTTGATATTTCACAACCATTACATACATACATTACATACATACACACATTACATTTTTTTCTTCTTTCACCTCTTTATTTATCTGAAACAGAGAAAGTGCAACTCAAGTCTACCTCCTGAACTCCTTATCCATGTAACCTTTAGACAGGCTAACACTCTCCCTTTTCCCTGAAACCATCCACAGCCTCAGCTCCACGCTGGCTATCAATGCTAATTGCATCTTCATCTACGTCACCCAAACCCATAATTTGTGGATCATTCCCAAGTGCCTCCTCACATACGTAGTGCACACCTCCCTGTTCCTTCTCCACTGTTTTTTAGGTAGGTCTTTTTTCATCCAAGACCAAGAAACCAGAAGATGCCCTATTCTTTTCACCACAGACGACTCTGCAGGGACCTCCTTGCAACCGTATCACACTCCACCGTGAACATGCCTGCTTTCCTTCCTCTCGCCAGTCTTGGTTCACACTATCACGGCCGCCTTGTCCTTCCCAACTCATCTGATCCATTTCATTCCTGCCCTTTCTAACCTATCGTCGCTTTTAACAAGTTGTTGTAGGGATACCTACGTATTCCACGGCACCTCTGGGCTCGGGCAGAGCGCTACCCAGTGCATTTAAACTACGTCGGGTCCATTCTTTTGGAATGCGTGCGAGACCAGCCCCTGCGCTTGTCCCGCACAGCCAGAGCGCCGCAGACTTGTGGGAGGGCAGCGCGGGAACACCGCGGGAGAGAAGCCGTGCGGGGACAGCCCGAACGGCGGCGGGGCGAGGAGGGGCCCCCGCACGGCCGCCTGGAGCCCGAGAGCTCCCGGGCTGCGGCTTCTACCGGGGCGGAGCGCCGAGCTCAGCACCGGGCACGAATAAGCAGCCTCACATCCCTCCCGCTGGGCTGGCCCCAGCCCCAGCACGGCCCCGCCAAGACCCACGGCACGGCCCGGTCCGCACTTACCGGGCGGACGGCGAGAGCGGCGCCCCAAGCTCCTCCTGCGCGCCGGAACCGCCGGGCCCGGTGCGTCACCTCCGCCGGGCGGGGCGGGGCCGGGACGGGCCACAGCGCTGGGGCGGGGGGGAACGACTGAACCACTGCGGATGTGCGGGGGGACGCGGCCCCGCGCCCTCGGGAGCGGCCCCCGGGCCGGGTTCGGCCGCTGACAGCTCCCGGTGGCGGCGAGCGGTGACAGCGCCGGGAGCGGCCCCTCGCACCGCCGCGGTCCCGGCCCGCCCCGCGCCCGCCTCCCGGCGTGCCCCGCACTGGGCTAAAGGTCGCGGCGCGGAGAGGGCGGCATTGGCTCGGCAGGGACGCAGCGCCCCGACCCCGGTCCCGCTCCTCACCCGCCGCCGCCATGGCGAAGCAGCCGCAGCCCATCAGCCCCTTGAAGAACTTCTTCGCTGGCGGTTTCGGGGGTGTCTGCCTGGTGTTCGTGGGGCACCCGCTGGACACCATCAAGGTGAGGTGGCGCAGGGCGCCCGGGGATGAGGAAGGCGGCCGGTGCTCGGTGCGGTCCGGGACAGCGGGGAATGGACTACAGCTCCCGGCAGGAACTGGGCGGGAGCGGCGCGGATCCCACTGGGCGCTATGGCAGAACTACAGCTCCCGGCAGGCACTGCGCGGAAGGCGGGGCTTCCGGGATGCGCCGCGGGGAGGCTGGGCGTCGGTAGTGCCTAGGGCGCCCCCTGGCGACGTGGCGGCCGGGCGTCTCGCAGTCCCGGTTTATAGTGAAAAATCGGGAAAAAAAACTTTGATGTCCCAGTGCTGGAAGGAGTTGGGAGCTGGGATGCTCCTGCCAACCCCATGTTGCGGCGGGACCCTGTGCCCCTGCGCCAAGGGGAGGCCAGGAGTGACCCTGTGGGGGCACAACTCAGCGTCCAGAGGGAGCTGGGGTCGTCATCGGGACATCATCCCAGCAATTAATTAGTTAAATACATTAACTACTCATTACATTAAAATTCAACCTCTTCTCTTCTGCAAAGGGCTAAAATGATGTCAATATTTCTATCAATATCTTCAGGTCTAGTCACAAAACATACTCCATAATAGCCAGAGGGATTCTGTCAATCGAAGTTTAGATTGTAATATTTAATAAAATAATGTTTTCCTCTCCCTCTTACTAGGTCAGACTACAAACCCAGCCTAAGCCACAGCCTGGCCAGGCCCCACTCTATTCTGGGACTTTTGACTGCTTCAGAAAGACTCTTGTTGGAGAGGTACTGTGACACCTGCCAGATATATCAGTTATTTCTGTGTGTCACAGGAATGGATTGTATGCCCCCCAGAGACCATACAATTCCTGAGTTATCAGTTAAGTTGATTCTAATTAACATTTTTAAGCAGATTACAAAGCTTGTGGAATACTCAGCATGCATGTGCTCCAGGTACATGTGTCTTTGTTTTGCTAAGAAATGGTTTTGGTTCAAAATAGCATGATATTAATGTCTGAAATTATAGACTGGAGTGAATGTTGGTAGTTATTTTTTGGCCTTGTAGTTGGTGAAATCTTGCTGATATTTGGAGTCATCTCTGGAAATCCTAAAATGGGTAATGACTTCTGTCGATACAAGCAGTACTATTACTTTCTTCTATAAGATGTTATGCCACCTATGAGAAGGCAGAGGATCATTAATTTACAGATTCTTTTGTTGTTTTCTTTTTTTGAGAGCAGAGTGTCAATTATAGTAGTTGTTCAGCCTTCTCTAGAAGGTGGACAGTGGTTTTTCACTCCTGAATCATCATTATCATGTTGTTAAGCTAGTCTGTTTTGTTTTTAGAAAGGCACACAGCCTTGATTTAAAGTCTTTAAGTGACAGACAGTCCAGTTTTCTGCTTTTTAAATTTTCTCAGCAGCTCTTTACCATTTGGAAACATGGGCTGTAAAGCCCAACTGTTTTTCTGCTTGCCTGAAGTCTCATTTCTAACTGCTGGATCTCATTAGGTAACTCCCTGTTAAATGAAAGATCTGCCTCAAATCTGAAACCTACTTCCATTGTGGTATTAACAGGTTGTTATATAACCAAAGCAAGTCTTGTTTCCCTGGTCTCTCCCACAAAGGACTGGAATGTTGTGCCAGCTCTGAATCCCTGGCAGTTTTTAACACCCCTGCTGCAGCACGGACGTCAGAGCTGAGCCATAATAATAGCCTTGTGATGGGAAGTTAAAAAGCAGTGCTGTTTCTCTACTCCTACTCAATACTCATCTGTTTCTGTAGGGAAAACTATTAAACCTCTCTCCCAAGAGAGGTTTTTTTTGCTTCCCATTGCTCATGGGGAGGTTGAACAGCAGTGGCTGATCTCTCAGCCAGGTGCAATTTCATGGCAGAGCCAGTTGTGCCTGTAAGATTTCAGCATGTATTGGGATGCACTGGTTTATTGGAGCAGGGGGAAGAAAGGGGTGCATAGACCAGAAAATATTTAATTTATGTGTCTAGCCTTTATCTAGGAAGATAATTCTCATTTTTATTGAAAAAAGTTCAATTTAAAGGCAAGAGAAATGAAATTAATACAGTTGCTGGGGTCTGCATTAGAATTTTTCATATATGTAGTCTATAAAGGGAAACATCAGGAATGTAATATTGTGTGGGGAAAAAGTTTTGATTTAGGGTAGGAAACAAAAAATAATTTGCTCTTGAGCCTGTTCCAAAGTGAATTCATGTGGGGAGTGAAGGAATTCAGGTTGCTCTCCCTGGCTCTTCCTTTAGTTAAAGAGTGAATTAGTTTCAGCGTTCTCAAGTTCAGTGTCAGGATTTTACAGTACTGCACTTGACAAGTTACCAATAAAACACAGGTGCATTTCAGTGTGTAGCTGAGAGTGTTCTCTCTTGACATAATCTATTAAGGCTCTTATTCAGGTGGCTTTTAACTTCACTTCCTCATACTTGAGATGTATGTGCAGGTGATGAGTATTGTTATAGAAGGGCATTAGTGGTGCCAGTGTTTCCCAGGAAGGATAACTTGCCTCTGCAGCAGTCCCTGAGCCTCAGCTAAACATGTATAACTGCAAATGAACAATAAACCCCTTTATTCCTCTGATCAATTTGACTGTTAGATAGATCCTATCCTAGATTGTCGCCTTTCTCTTCTCAACAAGTTGAAATATGTGCAAAGTTTATGCCAAACTAAGTAATTCCTGTGATAATGTTTCTTGCAGGGAGTCCGAGGCTTATATAGAGGAATGGCAGCTCCTATCATTGGAGTGACACCCATGTATGCTGTGTGCTTCTTTGGATTTGGCTTGGGAAAAAGACTCCAGCAGAGAAAACCTGATGATGTTTTGACGTGAGTTCCTGGTTAATCAGGTGGTTGGGAAAGGCGTCCTGAGGCTGTTGCTGTATTGTCACATGTTGAGTTGTGGTGTAAATTTGTGTCTTCTCTTAGGTTATAAATATAGTTCTAAAAAATAAAACACTCATGTTTTAATGCTTCTGGAAGCGTGGGACTGATAGCACAGGCTAAAAACAGACATTGTGTGGGTAGGTGCGATGCAATTCCCTTTCTACACAAGAAGGAGCCATTAAGGACCAATTCTGGTTTAGATGAGTACAGTGAGAGTTATATAATGATTGCCTGCCAACAGTCTTGATATTAACAGAAACTATGGGAGCAATAAATTCATGGTTGAGCAGTCTTGACAACATTCACAGCCCTGATTCTCTTTTTCCTGTTAGTTATGAGTCTTCTGTGTCCCTTCATTAGGATATGAAAACAGCCATAAAAATGTTTTATTATTATTTCTGAAAAGAGGTGTTTATGAGCAGCCCTCCTCTCAGGCATGTCTGACCTTCAGGAACAGCAATAGGAAGCTGAGAAAACTTGGTGTGACTTTCTACAAGCCAACCTGTGCATGAAGAAAGCCCCCCACCCCTAAAGTACTCCTGTAATGGGTTTGCTGAGCTGTGATTTACAGCTCTACAGGGACTGGGCTGTAGCTTAGCAACATTTTATCCCATTATTTGTGTGCTAGGTAGGAGCTCTGTCAGAAAGCAGGAGCCCATTGTGTGGAGCCAGCTGTGGTGGCGTGTTTTGGTTTCTGTTGGAGCCTTGCCTGCACAGGGCTGGTGTGAGCACACCTGGCCCTGCAACACGAGCCACTGCCAACACAGCTCCCATTGCTCAGAGGGAAGCAGTGCTGAGGTGCTGGGGAACTGCTCACTTACCCTCTGTTATACCATGGCAGTGTCCTCTTGCAGGCAAGGCTGAAGGGAAAGGCCAGGGGAGCAGTAGGGACTGAACAACAAATGTGCCATGAACTTATTCCCAGCAGCCTGATCGCCTCAGTGCCTTATGTTTCATACACATGGTACCAACAGGAAGTTTTAAGGAGCAAGCTGGAGAAGGACAGCTTAGTTTTTTGAGTCTCTGTGTAGAATTCCTCTCAAGCAGAGCAGTGGAAAAGAACAAATAGTGTGTGTACTGTCACTGTGCCCAGCTGTGCTGTTGTGTGGGTGCAGATTTGACACAGTGACGGTACAGTGTGCTTGAGACATGAGACCCAAAAATAAAGGTCAGACTCCTAGTGCTTTTGTTATGGGTCTAGAGTCAGGCAGGATGGTTGTGGTTCCCCATGCTGATTTTGAAGGGAAGTTGTGGAAGGAAGAAGATTGAGAGAAATTGGAGGAACCTATCCTGCCTTTTCTGGGGCTGAATAATCCCAAGGTGAGCTAAAAACCTCAAAGCTTGGTTTGAGCAGGAGGTGCATGTGGAGTGGTGAGGGAGGTCTGAATGGTCTGGAAGATATCATGGCAATTTGAGTAGAGAAAGGTGTAAGAATTGGAATAGAATGCCATCTCTTGGGCAAGTGGAAAGAAGCGGGAGGTATGGAATTTGATTAAATTGAGATCTTAGGTCATCTTACTAGGGAAGGTAGCAGAAGGCTGGATGTAAACTTAATTTTGTGATGGAGAAACTCAGCTTGTTTAAGGGATTTGTCATGGAGACTTTGCCACGTGAAAGCAGGTGCAGAATGTGTGGGATAATGGCAGGTTGGTAGGACAGACTCGACTATGGCAGAGACTGAGGGAGTGAGAGGTTATGGAAAGGAGGCTTCTGGGTGCACAAGCAGGAATATGTGTGGAATCTGGGGTCACTGAGAAGAGTATGGGAGACTGGAGGAGGAAGAGACTGTTGGGAATGAAAATGAATGGGGAATGCTACAGCAAAAAATGCAAGTAGAAGGAATATTAGCAAATAGAATGGATATGAAGAGCTGGGTTGTGGTTGCTGTAGGAACCAGTGCTTTGAGTCCTAGAGATCTTAAATATTTAGCTCTAATTGTGCATTGACAAGGCACTTCTGCACTGATCGAAAGCAGTGGATGCATTTCAAGTTCCACTGCCATGTTCATGTGGAACAGCATAATGTGGTGATGCAGGGGTCTTTCTGCCCTTCATTTCCTGTATGCTGTGTTGTGTTAGGGTCTTTTCTGTTTCCTTGGGGCAGATATCCTCAGCTGTTTGCTGCTGGCATGTTGTCAGGAGTGTTCACAACAGTAATCATGGCTCCAGGAGAGAGAATCAAGTGCCTTTTACAGGTAAGGCATTGGATGGTGGTGATGGGAATTTAATTTTAGGGTCTTGTCTTTCCATAGCAGGAATTTCTTTGGTTAGTGCATTTACTCTTCTGTTTTTCGACAGGACTGAGACAACTGTCATTTAATGCACCTGTGTCATGAAGAAGCATTAAACAAACTCACCATGACAGTATAAGTACGCACAGCATTAATTGCTCTATTCATTTTATGGAGCACAAGCCTTATGCTATAGGGCATTATATGAGGCATCTATGGATGCCTCAGTCCACTTCAAAGTATGGAAAAGTCAACTTTTTCTGAATGAAACTTTTCCTAAAAAAAAAAGTAGACCTGCTAGATCATGAGAGTCTTTCTGGTGTAAAGAAGTTCTGTTTCTTTGACGCTTCCCCATGCAGCGCTAAGGAATTAATTTCAAAACAGTATTCCGACATTTGGGTGGCTGTTAGCTCTGCACCTCCTGTGGGGGTTTTAAAGTATTGTTGGAAAATGTAAACCTGAACAAATGAAATGACATCTTTAGCAGCTGTGGGAAGCTCTGCTTGTTTCAGACTGTGTTGAACTCTCTTAATATGGTGATGGGGAGTCACATGTTAGTTCTGACAGACAGGATATTATCATGGGAGCTTTTGTACACATACAAATAGTTTGAATTTCACTGAACTATTTGAAGACTACTTTTTGTCAGTGTGGAACTACCTACTGACTCGAGTTGTTTCAAACTTACACTACAGAAAAATAAAGGAGAATGTCTCCTTTGCATGGAACAGTAACCACGGCCTCAGCTTCAATGTGACAGCTGCTTGAGGAAGTGAGGCAGAGGTTCCCTAGGCAGGAGCGTATGCTCCTTCCTTTCTGGAAACACAAATGTGGCCTTCTAACCCTTGGCTGAATGATTCTGCATCGACCAGAAACCTTCACTGGTCAGAAACTCTCACTTTAATCCTGCAGATCCAGGCAGCTACAGGTGAAACCAAGTACAGCGGCTCCCTGGACTGTGCCAAGCAGCTGTACCGCGAGGCTGGGATCCGGGGTGTGTACAAGGGGACGGTGCTGACCCTCATGAGAGGTAAGGGATGGGGCTGTCTTGGTCCCTGCTGCAGGAGGACTGCAGGATAAGAAGTCTGACACAGTATGGGAGATCTCACTGTCCCTTTAGCCAATTGGAGGGGCTGTGTCACCCATTTTCCTTTTTTTTTTTTTTTTTCAGTCTGCAGAGCTACTCCAGTGCCTCAAAGGGCCTGAGAAATAAACATGAGATTCTCAGTGAGTGAGAAGGAGATTAGATGACAAGGATCAGAGGGATATAGGAAGTAATTAAGATCTGAGAAGCCAAGAGGAATGAGAGACTTCAGGAGAGGAGCAGAGAGAACAAAGAGAAGAGAAAAATACAGAAGTGGGCTTTTTTTAAAAAATTATTTTCTTCTTTTTTGTTTTTTTTTCTCCTTGAGAGAAGGATTGTGCCTGTCTGTGACTGTTGCTGTATAATACTGGCTGCTTTAAAATATGTGGTGGCAGCAGTTATGCTTTCTACCCTTTTGAGTCTGGGTTATTTTGGACTGGGATGTCATGAGCCCTCTCTCAACACAACAACTAAGTAATTGTGCCAGACCCAGAATCCTTTTTGTATTTCAGTAATTCCTGTTTGAAAAGCTGAAATTTCTGTATTTTGTTACTTCAGTTTAGGACTTTGTTCTACCCTCTGCTTCTCACACAAGTGTAGCAGCCTGCAGTGTAACTCTGGCAGTGTCCCTAGATAGGGGCTGGTTCTCCACTTTAGGTATGGGTTAAGAATAGGCTGCGGGAGTAGCTTAAAAAGAAACCAAAACAAGACCCATCAACTGCAGAAAAAAATCCCCAAATAGAATCATTAGAACTAATAGTGTGCAAAATTCATGAAATTCCTGCACTGCTGTGATGTGCTGTGCAGAAATTTGGACAGTTTAGAGCTCTCTCATCATTAGCGTAATGTAACCAGGTTACAGTCTGGTTTGAAAGGCTGCTGACAGAAATGTTATTTTCCCAGTTCTTGCCTTTATCACCTGCTCTCCATGCGAAAGTTCAGACTCCTCTGTCTAGGGCAGCAGCAGATTTTTATTTTGTTTGTAGAAGAGGTTCAGAAAAGGAATCTGGATGTACTTAGTGGTGTTGCTGGGCTGGCATGGGGCTGGTGTGCCTCTGGGCTTCCTTTGGTTTCCCACTCCTCACAGCTTTTGTTGTTTACCCACCAGACGTTCCGGCCAGTGGAATGTACTTCATGACGTACGAGTGGCTGAAGAACATTCTGACCCCTGAGGGAAAGAGGTCAGTGAAATCACACAGTCATCACTTTCTGAACTTCCCAGACACCGCTGATGAATCTCCCCAGTTACAAAGAGATTTAGAGTAGTATCATCTAAACAAATTTAAAAAAAAAAAAAAAAAAAGGTTGCTCATCTTGTGAGTTGAGTTGTTTTGGTCTGGGGTTAACTGAAAATTAAAATAATCCTCTGAGTTTCTCTCAGCTTCCAGTTTGGATCTTATTAGCCAAGTAAGGAATACTTCAAGTCAGTTTCTTCACTTTCACCCTTTATGTGCGCAAAGTGCTGAGGGGCTTTGTTGAATTTTCTGTGGGGGTTTGGTTGGTTGGTTGGCTTGTTTTTTTTTTTTTTCCTCAGAGCATGTGGGTGTGTATGCTGCTGAATAAAAAATTTGAATCTTTAGGGTAGAGTTGGTCCATCTTGGAAAGGTTGCTCAGATACTGCACTCTGTCTGCAGTATGTGTGCTGCCTTCTGGCTGCCAGCCAGCCTCTCTTTTTGATTGTCACCTTAGTCAAAACAATGAGTTTGACTTTTTTTCCTTTTTATATATATTTTTTTTTCTTTTTCCTCCCACCCCACTCTGATCCTGCCACAGTGTGAGTGACCTCAGTGTGCCTAGGATCCTCTTTGCTGGGGGCCTGGCTGGGATCTTCAACTGGGTAGTTGCCATTCCACCAGACGTGCTGAAATCCCGTTTCCAGACTGGTGAGTTGCATTCCAGTGTGTCACAGCCACACTCAGTGTGGTGCTCCTGGGAATGGGCTGGGCAGTGATGGAAGATGCCTTCTGGGAGGAATCATGTCTTGAGCACTGCTTGAGACAAGTGCATGAAAAACCCAGGGGTATTCCTAGCATTCTAGGTGGTTTCCTCAAAAATTTTTGGCACATCAGGCTGCACTGCTCTGTTTCTGCCTCTGATAATATAATGATCCTGATTTGAGGTACCTGATTTGAAACCTAAGCATAGAACTCATAATAATAGATTTGTCATAGATGTTTTATTACAAATGTAATTCTTTGATAGGTTTTGTTATTTCACTTCAGACATAGTTGTATAAATTGTAGCCTGTGCTATCTGCAGTTTATAGTAACAGGGTGTGACTTGCTGAGAGCATTGCTTTTGGACTGGCAGCTATGGTCTTTAATGTCTGTGGCCTAATTACAGTGAAGATGGCCCCAGGCCTTGTACTTCAGCAGAGTTTGACAGGTTTTTCATTGTTTTCTCTGCCAGTCCTGTCAATGAATATTTTTGTTAAGGCTCCCCATTGTCTTTGTGGACTCAACTCTCCACTAGACAGAGACCATTTTTCTTGAGTCACAAATCATCATAATCAGTGCAGGACACTTCATTTCTTTTTCTCTGAGCAATGGCTGCTGTGGTTGTTTGTATCAAACCAAGGCCGAGAGGGAAACACATCACAGCTTTAATCTTGTTCCACTGAGCCAGTCCCTAGTGCTGCTGTATGGATGATGTGGGTTCATGGTGGTTCTGTTTAACTGGGCTGATCTGTGGATTACCTCTTCAAAGGGCTGGCAAAGGCAGTATTTCCCAGGGCAGTGTCAGGAGAATGAAGAAATTGTTTTTTGAGTAGAATAGCTTTTAAAAAACACTTCAGCAAATCCATGTAACATCACCATTAGAACATCCTGTGCTTTTCATTTGAAGTCTGTTGCTGTTCTTGGCTGGGACATGTGATAGGATCATTTTCTTATTAACCACCTTCATCAGTTTTTATATCTGACATTCCTATCACATAAATGCAGCTCTTGGGAGAGCTGGGATCAGCAGTGTAAGTAACAGCTCAGTCTTCCAACCCTGACAAGTTATTCTCCTTTCTTCCCTGCTTGCAATGACTTGATGATGTAAAATCTTTGGTGATGGTGAGCACCTAACTTCTGTTCACTGAGCCTTTACTGAGCTGTCTTGTTTGTTTGCTATAGCAGTGTGAACCTGTTGAAAATCCTGGGCTGTTACATATGGCACATCCTTCAGCCCTTGTCACTGCCACACATCTGGGCTAATGGGTTGTGCGTCCCTTTCAGCTCCTGAAGGAAAATACCCAAACGGCTTTAGAGATGTGCTGAGGGAACTCATCAGAGAGGAAGGAGTTGCATCTCTGTACAAGGGGTTCACAGCTGTGATGATCAGGGCTTTTCCCGCTAATGCGGTGAGTATGTTGTGGTTCCGGATGAGTTTTGGGGACATGGCCACTCACAGTGACTGTTTGCAGTCTGGAGAGGACATGACTGCCTGTTTACTCTTGTACCATTTCAGTGAGGTTCTTGTCACTGCAGGTACTTTTGACTGTTGGTGTCCAGATTCTAAAACTGTACTTTAATCTAGGAGCAACAAGTAAATCTTTCTTCAAAACTTTGCATGAAAGCTCTTTGTTGACTTTCTCTTATAGTTTTTCTCTACTGGTTGTACATCCAACTGTAGAAGATGTAATAAGTTTGGACTCGCTGCCCCTTCAACAAATAATAAGCCTAACAGAGCCAAAGCTCTGCCTTTGTGTGGAGGGATTCAGTAGAATTCTTGCTTCTCGTTCAAGACCTTTTTTGTCCTCTTCCTCCTTCCATATAAACCATGTTAGGTTTTCATAGTGCAGCATTTCGAAAGCCTTGTTTTAAACAGATTTTTAGAATCATTATTTGTTCTGTGTTCTCTTTTCCAGGCATGTTTTCTTGGTTTTGAAGTCGCTATGAAGTTTCTTAACTGGGTTGCACCTAGTCTATAAAGACTAGGAAGTCTGGAAACGAGAGAGGAGAAGGAAGAGAGTACAAGTCTGCCTCAAAGAAATAAATGAATGATCACTTAATGTTTCAGAAATTATTGTTTGCCTAATACCTTTTTGCCTTCCTCACATTCTTTAGGTGGTGCTATGTGCCAGTCGGAAATGCAATGTATCTCTGACACGGAGTTGGTGAGGAGTTAGGGGTGGCAAATCTTCTGAGCCAACCACAGCAGTAATTCTGCTAACAGACAGCTGTCACTGTCACACACGCTACCTTAAGTACTTCCTCATGGAAGAAGGGGATACATCTTAAAATGTAATTCTTTATTTGCTGAAGAAACATGTAGCTATTAATGCTGAAATACTTCCTTAAAATAACTGTTTGGCAGCATGTACTTAACTCTCAGGGCATAAGTCAGCAGCTGCACATGGTTGTGTCTGCAAGCAATGTCAGACAATGTTCTCATCTCCCGTAGTTTTTCAGTTGTGGCTGTTTCTGTGTTAACACTGGTTTTAATCTTCTCTGTGTGTGTACAGCAGCAAACGCAACTCAGCAGGGGAGGCCAGAGCTATGTTTCAGTGAGTTGAGGGGTGTTGCAGGTACCATATCAGGTCTTGCATGCTGATCTTTTCTGTGGAAGTAGGACACAAAATGCATTATGTTTAACATTTGTACTAAGCTTTACTGAGGGAGCCAGTGGGGAAATGTGTTTGATTAACCTGAACTTTTCTCTCAAATCCCTTTCTGTCCCACTGAAGAGAGCTCAAATGTGATTTCAAAAGTACAGCACGGCTCATAGCAATCTGTGATATATTTGATTCACCAGATACTGTGTCCTGGGATTCAATCCCTGACATTGATGTGAAAAAATTTAACAGCACTTCCAAGAACTGAATTTCTCTGACATGAGAGGACCACATGAAGAGGACACTGGCTGTGCAGTCTTGTCTAACTTTATTCTTTCTCCTGTTCCTTGTTTTTTTCTTACTATTATTAAACATAATCACATTTTTATTTGAGAAATTACTAATAGTGAGAAGCAAAAAGCAACTTTTAATTTATTTTGGTTGTGATGCAGTGTTATTGGAACTCAATAAAACTAGCTGCTACTTGGTCACAATGTGTGCCTTGGTTCATTTACTTTTTGCATGGTTACGCATGCTTAGTTTTGCAAAAGTTTTCCAATTCTTAATTCTGAGATTCACTGGGAAATAAGTTGTGCTGTGCTGTCTTTGATTGCTAACCCCTTGCCTTTTAGCTTTTTAATTTCTGACATGAGCTGTGGAAAGGAATATTCCGCATTTGGCGTGTTTGTCATACGAGTCCTGTTAGGTGCTGCATTGTGGATGCAAATTTTTAACTATAAAGCAACACACTAAATAACACATCTTGGAACAAATAACACATACTTTGTGGAAAGCGCTTGGTGTGGTCTGTTGACTTTGTACCACATTGATGTTGTACCACGAGGACACAGCCTTCACCTTGGCTTTCCACAGGCACAGGCAGCCCTAAAAAATTCCCACTCTGTGCTGCTGAGAAGTCTTGAATCACACTTTCCTTCCCAATTCTTTGGGAAGACCAGAAGGGAACCTGCCTTCCCCAGAGTCCACCTCTTGTGTTTTACAGGGCAGGAGCGGTGGCCCCTGGTGTGGGAAAATTTCAGTCACATGGAGCTGCCTCCACATTCTTGCTGCTGCCGTACCCACCATGGGCCTTCCCCATTCCGTAGTGCTCAGGAGTGGCTGCTGTTCCTCCTCAGGTGAATGCAATACTGACAGTGTGAACACTGAGTTAGTACTGGTTTGGAGAAGTGATTACAGGATATGAACCTCTCAAATGGTTTTAAACACTGTTCTGGGTTTACTGAGGCTAAATCCCAGCTAGCTTCAAGCGGATCAGGTCTGCTCTGATGGCTCTGTGCTGCCTCACCACCAAATGCTGCCCTGTGCTGCTTTGGTGGCTGCTCTGGCCTCTTTCTGATTTCCATGCTGGGGCTGTGGTACCTAGAAGCAACTTCCAGTTTTAAGAAGTGTTATAAAGCTGAATTTTATTTCCAATTCTATTTATGTGCTCCAGAAATACTGACACTTCTTGGGAGGGACAGAAGTGCATATTCTTTCATAAAATTCCAGACAGTGATGCTTAAAGCTGCCCATTCCAGCTGCCCTGTCAACTGCATCCTGTTGACCTCCTAAGCTCCCAGAAAGCTGGGAAGAGCTGAAGCAGAGGAAGGCTGAGATCCCCAAGACTTGGTCATGAGCTGTGCACTATGGTTAGTGCTTCCTCCCATTCCAGTCCTATCAATCCTAAGTGCTGCAGACTGTGAAAAACAAAGTTCTTGAAGACCAAATCAGGGACTAGTAATGCCCCGGATTGAGCTGCTGGGTTTAAAAGCACAGCTCCTGCATATGAGCAGCAAGGAGCCCACTCTCAGTCTGTGTACTGGCCTCTGGCTTGGTGCTCAGCACTTTACCTTGGCTCTGCTGTCACCAGCTGAGCCTCACCAGTCTGTGGCCTTAAGCAGTACTTGCTCTGGAAGACTGAAATACTCCCTTCACACTCTGCTACTTCGGTTGGTACTAGTAACTGTAGACTCTTTTCCTTCTGCCAAACTATCCCTTTTAATACTGTTTTCTTAAACATTTCAGATCCTGACTTATCCTAATTATATTCTATATTCTCCCCACTCTAAGGTTTTTGCAGAGCTTTGTATTTTGCATGATAACATTCTGTTGTTTACCATAGTTGATTTCATTTGGTGCTTTTAAGCTAAGTAAAATATAGCAGAGGACAATCACGAATGAGGGGCTGCATTCCAACAGCAGTGGCAAGAGACGAAGAGCTTTGCAAAGGCTCATCAGACACATCTGCTTGCTTATTCAAAAACTGAAACCCAGGCACCCTGGAAATACTTTAAAAGCTGCTCATGTCTCTAAAGATTCTGCCATACAAAATTCGCCAATGCCTTGCCTCTAATGTGTGCAGCCTCAGAAAGAGAGAAGGATTTTAACACAGGCATAATTTCCTATACCCTGAGGACTCTTTTTCTTTCAGAGGCCCAGATTTGCATTCAAATGTTATTTTCTAATTGCCCAGGTTCTTGTGGGAATTCAGGCAGTGTATCTGCAGTTTAAGGGCACACAGTAGCAGCTGGTAC
The DNA here is from genome assembly GCA_013397775.1 of Eulacestoma nigropectus. NCBI lineage: Eukaryota > Metazoa > Chordata > Aves > Passeriformes > Eulacestoma > Eulacestoma nigropectus. Next base: position 64,922 of record VZTE01005807.1, on the reverse strand, counting down.
ACTGGTGCCAGCAAGTGATACCAATGATATTTTTCTTCATGCTCCTTGTGCTGATAACATCTGGGTTTGCTATATCAAAATCAGCATAGAGTGCCCCAAGACTTGTGCCATACATCCTCCTGGCCCTTCTGCTTTGATGCAAGTGATTTTTCCAGTGGTGATTTGAGGTGTCTGGAAGTATTCCAGAAGTAATCCCTGATAGATAAATCTTCTGTGCTTGCATTTCTCTGCCCATTGTGTGCAAGTGGCTTTTGTGCACACTCAGCATTGCTATAGTGACAGAAAAGTCCTTAGAACACCCCTGACAAGTCAGTCTTGATCAAATTTGTTTAATTAAAGGAAGCTGCCTGTGGGAGGCACATTCAGAACAGACTCTCTAGTTTGGAAAAGAACATCGCAAGGTAGATCTTACAAATGGTGAGCAACGTCAAGAAGGTGCATTTACTCATATTTCTCATGGGACAAGACATACCGTGAGGAGATCAAACAATATTTAAACAGAATGAAAAAAAAAAAAAAAACCACAGAAGAACAGTTCATCGAGATCTACTGAAAACTGATAGGGCTGCAAAGCCTTGGCACCGGATGTTCCGAACTGCCAGTTGATGGGATTTGGAGGGTGTACTAGTTTGAAAGCAAACCAGAGAGACTCCAAGTCAGAAATACTATTTAATAGGAAAAATAAAAAAAATGCAACAGTACAAAAAGAAAAACCACTGACAGAGTCAGAATACAACCTGACACCCTGTCGGTCAGGGTGTTGGTAGCAGTCCGATTAAACGGTGCCTGCAGTCTGCTGGAGTGATGGTTCTGTTGAGGCAGTGATCCTGTCAAAGGGTCTGGTCTTCCTCGGAAGGTCCAGTGGTGGCTGTGTAGCTCTTGTCCTCTGGAAATCCAGGAGGTAAGGGCTGGCTGTGGTGTTCCAACCCTCTGAGTATATACAGATGGGAACGCTTAGTTCCTCCTCCTGGGCAGAGCATCTCACAATGGGGTGGTGAGTCATGAGGCAAGGCATTGATGGGCCCATTAACAGAAGATATCCCCCTGGAGGGAGGATGGGTCATGGGAGAGATAAGAAACACTGCCCCACCTGGTTTCAACAGCTGGCCCATTAACAGGAGATATCCCCAGAGTGTATCAGGGATGAGTCATGCAGGAGGTGGGGAACACTGTACACTGCCCCACCGGTTTTTTAACAGCTTATGAAGATGGTGATAGAATATATATACTTTTGGGCACATCTTACATTGTAGCCTAGGACAGAGGGTGTGCTAGGGAAGGCACAATGAGTGTTTTATTTCTTGTGTTATTTCTATAAGCATCTGCTGCTGGACACTGTTGGGCAGTGGAAGAGAGGCCTCAAATCTGATCTTTGTCAGTTTGGCTGGTGTTTTTACAAAATTATGGGCAAACCTTGACTAGTTCTGTGGGGTCTGCACAGAGGAGGGTGGGCTGGCCATGTACCTTCAAGTAACAACATACGCTAGGATACAGCACCACCTATAGCTTTGCATGTGCCCAATTGGCCTCTAATGGTTCAGTTTTCCATTTCTACATTGTTCTTATAATCTGCTGCCTTTTGGGTAAGAGGACTCCTTTGTCAATATCCTGTTTGTGCAGGTGAGAGACCAGCCTTGTGCACAGCCTGAGCAAAGTGGTTTTCACCACCACACAGTTCACAGGATGACAGAGCAGTTGAGGCTGGAAGGCTTCTCTGGACACAGTCCAGTCCAGCCCTTCTGCTCAAAGCAGGGCCCACTAGAGCAGGTTGCCTAGGACTGTGCTCAGTTGGGTTCTTAATATCTCCAAGGATAGAAACTTCACAGCCTCTTGGGGCAACCAGTTCCAGCTACGCAGAAAACCAAGTTCTCTCTTATGTATAAGAGGAACTTCATGTATTTCAATGTCACTAGATCCCACTGAGAAGAGTCTGGGTCCATCTTCTAAGCCTTCTCCTATCAGGGATCCATACACATCAGTAAGATCCTCATGAAGCCTCCTCCATGCTGAACAATTCCATCTCTCCTGATCTTTTCATATTGCAAGTGCTCCAGTCCCTTCACTGTCTCTGCAGTGCTCACTGGACTGCTCTGGTATGTCAATGCCTCTGCTGTACTGGGGAGCTCAGAACTGGACCCTGCACTCCAGCTGTGGCCTCACCAGTGTTGAGAGCAGAGAAGGTTCACCTCCCCAGGCCTGGTGACAACGCTCTTCCTAAAGCAGTCCATCAGGCTGGCGGCCTTCTTTGCCACAAGGGCATACTGGTGGCCCATGTTCTTCTCCTCATGACATCCTGCTTCCAACCGTTACGTGTGACTGCACTGCTGGCTTGTCCAGCCCACAGGCTAAAATGCCTGCTGAGTCAGTGGCATGAAGCCATGCATGCTGAAGCACTGTGACAGTGGCACTGGGTGTGCTCTGCACTGAACGGCTTCAACGGTGCTGCCCAGCTATCCCGGCTGAAAATAGATCTGGCTGCCCTGGCAGCTGCATCCTGGGGACTTTTGCTCCTGACTCAGATGATGGCAGGGAGATGCCTGCCTTGCAGCCGGGGGCTTCCCAGGAGGGTGGGTGTAGGGATTGCTGGGATTCCTGCCTCTTCTCTGCTCTCCAGGATGCCTTTTGGGTGACTGGATCACAGGCGGCTGTGCTCATTCACAATGCCAGTCTCTGGACGTGGCTCTGTCTGACCCCATTTTACACCACTCTTTGTCTTTCTGCCCTGCAGACCCTGCCCTGAGAAAGCTGTCCAGTGAAGGGGAGAAACAGGCTGCCTGATGCTGGATGCTTGAAATGGAAAACCATTTCTAATTTAAGGAGATTTGTGTATAAAACTGAAGACATTTTCCATTACCTCAATGGCTTAGAATAGTTCTGCAAGTGTATCTCAAACCTGGTAAAAATGTAAACTTTAAGGAGACACTGGACGGGATTTTTACTAACATCTGTCTCTGAATTCAGACACTAGTTTAAGTTCAGACAGTTCAGTTTAAGCTCAGACAGATCCATTTCAGCAGTTTATGATGCACAGGTTGTCCCTAGGCTTACTAGAAGCACAGCCATAAAGATCAGTATCAAAGTTTTAGCAACAGGCCATAGATAAGCTCCACTTCCCTTTGCAGGTGACAGTTTGAGTGTCGATTTGCTGAAGGACACAGTGCTGGTGCTAACCTTTGGCACGGAGGGTGGAAGCCTGAGATGTTTGTCCGTGCAATGAGATGACTTCCCTTCTTCATCGGAGACCTGAGCTCAGGCTTCTCCCTCAGTGCTGCTGCTGCTCTGGGCCTGAGAGAAATTGCACACAAGCTCTGGATACTAAAGTAAATGTTGAGCTGCCTGGGTATGGATTCCCCAAGGCTGAAAGCATATCCCAGCAGCGACATTTCTCCTTGCGACTATTTCCTAATACTGTTTCCTAATAGTTATTTATTACTGTCAGCTACTGGCTCCTTTCTCCACTCATGCCATCAAAAAATTCTAAACTGTGATTTAGCTTTGAATGTTTGTCCTGGAGACCAAAGGCAAGGAAATCAATTCTCTGTCCCTTCCCATCTTTAATCCCTATGCAGATTTCAGCAGAACCATCTGAAATGCTGAAAAGGTGTAAAATTACAGCGAGTCCTCCTTCTCCTGGGGCTAAGCCCATATGATTCAGAAAAGCTCCTGAATGCCTGCATAGACAAATCCTAAAAAAATACTTCCCTCTGAAACATAATCCTTCCGCTCACCCCTCGCCCCTCGCCCCTCCCTGCCCGCTCACCGTTGATTCCCTATCACTCCCTGCCAGGCAATTATCTGCTTCGTTTACTGCCTCCTGGCCGGAGCCAAAGTTCAGGATCTGGCAGTCGATGGCAGGAGATCACTCGGCGGAGGGAACTCGCTGTTCTCCCAGCCCCACCACCCATTTCCCATCGGAGCAGGAGTGCTCAGCTGCGAGGCACGGCCAGCTTCTGCGGGGAGGGTGAGCCCTGGCTCCTGCCGCAGAGCTTCTCCTGGAAAGGAGCCTGAAGCTGCGGTGGGCAGGAGGCCGGAGCAGGGTCTCCTCTTGCTCTGCCAGCATCCCAGGAAACGGGCCGGTATTTGCTGCCGAGATGGGGAATGTGTGTGGGCAGAACTCTGGGTACTCCTCCCGATCTCTGTCCCTGCTCATTGCCCATTCAGGTGGAACAAGCTGGGCTGTCCCAGATCCCCCTCACCCCGCCTCCATGCAGCAAAACTCCGTCGGACAACAAAGCTCAGTTTCTCTGGGCTGGGGAGGCACCTGGGGGTGCTTTCTGTGCCTGCCAGGGATAATGGATGAGGCATGGTGACGTGGCACTGGTGTGAAATGTCTGTCTCCCTCGACATTAGCAATTCCTTGTGATGTGGATGAATTCTCTTACGTGCTGATGACAAATTGTTGGGGGTTTCCCCATTTTCTTCCCTATGGGTCCAGCTCAGAGGATGAAGCATCCACATGCAGTTTGCCCCAAATGCACAGACTGTTCCTGGCATTTCTCTCATTAATGCTCACAAAATGCAGCATGCAGCTGTCCTGCTCTCTAGTGTGGGCATGTCCAGAGATGCCAGAGCTGCCTGCTGCTTTGGGAGAGCAGCCCTTCCCAGGAAGGCAGCCCTTCCCGGGGACGGGTCCGTACTGACCTCTCCTCTTTCCCCCTGCTTCGTTCCATGCTCCTACTCTGGGCACAGGCGTGGGTTAGAATGTCTGTAGAGTTCCCAAAGGGAACTGAGTTGTGAAGCACGGCTCCTCCGCCTCACTTCCTCAGCAAACAGAATTTAATACAGCTAAGGGTACTCTTTCTGAAAAAGATAAAAGCAGGCTGTGTAACTAAGGATGGGTTTGGGCCTCAGATCGAGGGTCTCTCAGCCCAAAGCTCTGCCTGCAGTGAGAAGAGCAGGGAGCACAAAGCACCCAGCTGTACCTCCCCAGGGTGCTGCCACCAGCTCTGTCATCCACCGACACAGACTGGGATTTACTGGGCCGGAGTCTGTATCCACACCCCGAGCTCTAGGCTTGGTTTTCAATACAATTACCTTTTAGACGCCTTTCTGGGTTTGGCCTCTCCAGTATCTGATGGCAGTGAGTGGCACTGCTTAATTATGTGCTGCTTTTTTTCAGATGGGCTGAATGTTTTCACTAAATCTTGTCTTGTGAGAAATAATACCAAATTGTTCCCCTTTGTCTTTCCTGAAATAGTTTTTAACTTTCTGGGCCCTTCTCCTTTGGGTTCTTTTCCAAGCTGATGTCTTATTTAACCTATCCTGATACAATGCCTTTCCTCCTATTTTGTATTTCTTCTACATACCATTTTTTAATGAAAAGATAATAGTTTCTATCAGCCATATTGATATTTCTATTCCATTCTCTGTTATTTTCCTCTGGGCACTGGCACATCTGGTTAATAAAATGGGTATTGATTTCTAAATATGCTTAAAAGTTTCTTTATTGAGTAGCTGGCTGATAATCTGTCTTCTATAGCTTCTTCTATAATTAAATTTGACTGATCTGGAATAACCCCCCACCTTTTACTATACTCACAGAGCATTCTTTGCTGAAGATGGTGTACACATTGGGAAAGGATGAGGGGTTTAAGTTAATCCATATTGCTTAGCAACATTTACACCATCAATAAACAAGCACTGTTTTTCTGAACAAAAGACTGCCCGGCCTTTCTCCATCCTGACTCTTGTTGCTGGTGATGGCAAAACTGACAGTGTCTAGCCTGCTGCATTTAGGGTGTTTCATTCTTGCTTTGTGTCCCTTTTATTCACACTTTAACTCACCTGCTAAAGCTTTACTGAGAACAATGGTAAGATCTTGAAGTGAGGTGTCCATGGAAGAGGCTCATCTTGATTTTCATGTCTAGTTTTACTTGCTGACAGAGCTGCTAATCACATTAGTCACATGGCTGTTTTACACTCCCTGAAACATTGCTAGGAGCCTTGAAAACTGTTAAATGTTTGCCCACAAGTATTTTCCCAAGTAAGATCTTTGGGAATTGTGTGTCACTTCTGAAATTTCCTATGATTTAGCTTTTAAGGGAAAGACCTTTCCAAAGTCACTGGTATCCTGGGATGTATGTGTTAAGGAATGTGAGGGTGAACTTCAGTGCCAACCCCACCTGGGTGACCTGGTGATGAAAACAGGAAATTCAGCTTTGTTATGTACACAGATTATTTCAATGGGACATGAAGAATAACTCTGAGATTCATAAACCCTTAGATCCACAGAATATTTGGCTGAAGTGTTGTCAACCAGTGACCCACTTTGTCTGCATCATTTCATGATGGAGAGGACGAGGAGGAAATTCCCTGGAGGGGACTCTGCTCACAAGCTGTGCCCCAGCCCTTCAGAGCCTTTTCTGTGTCAAATGTCAGAAACATCTCTGGGCGATGTGGCTGCAGGTCCTTCCTCCATGGGTACGACCTGGCCCCTGCCCGAGCTGTGCACAGCCAGCCTGGGCTTAGTGTGTTCAAACCCAGACCACAGATTGCAGCTCCTGTGGGAGAGATGTGACCACCCCCCAGAATTCAGCAGTGATATTAAGCTCTGGCAGGACATGGCACTTTCTAAGACTCCATAAAGGGCTACAAGTGAACAAGGCAGTGACATATTTTTGGGGAAAAAAGACTCATTTTCACATGTAAGTTTGTTGCACACAGAATGCACACAGAAACTCAAGTGCCCCTCAAATTTAAAATCCTTGTTAGAATCCAGCTGGAAAGGCATAATCCGTAACCTCCAGTGCTCTTACGACATTCTAAATTTGTTTTTTTCTAATTTTCTTCTGAGATTTGTTATTCTTTGTATATTTAACTAATGTAACAGTGATAAATTGTTACATCTTTTTTGTTTATGTCAAAATATCTCAAATATATAAGAAGTTTTTTCAAATAAGTAAAGAACACTAGTACACATTTTTACGATATTTACTATCTACGATATTTAACTATCTTACTGAAAACACCTGGTGCTCTTGAATATTGACAATAATGATCCTTACCACTTGATTTCCATTTTCATAAGAGATCAGATTTTCTTGTCATATGCCATGAAGTTCAAATTAAATTAATTCTAAATTTACTTAAAAAAATTTCTGATTTAAAGAATTTACTTAATATTTAATTTTTTACTTATTCTTGATTACTCTTATTTTTTTCTCTGGGACCTTCTTTGCCCTAAATATTGCTTGAGCAACTTGTCTTCATAAAAATAAAAAAATAAATAGGTTTCCATTTATTGAAAGCATGGAGCAGTCATCCTTAATTTCTCCAACTTCTTCCAGTGACTGCAGTATTCATTTCCAAAAGAATGTTCCCTGAGACTTCATCTGGCAAACAAATACTGCTTCTAAGGTTTGGTCATGATTTTCCTCCTGTTCCAGTAGCTCTTGCCTAATTGGTTTGAATACGAATTTAGAGATGAATGAGAAATCTGTTATTCGATATATGTCAGAGGTAAAGTATAATCTCATTTCCCTGAGGGCAGTTCGTCTCAGCAGTCTGAGAGCCTGAATTACTGATACAGTGAGTGCCTGCTGCCTCTTCTATTTTTCCTTCTTTATTGGGTCTTTTCCTGTAAAAATATATACTGCTCAGAATTCCAACAAGAATTTGACCTTTCCCAAAGTACTGGCCTAGTTTAAAGTACATTTTAAACTATTTACTTTTGACTGTGAGCAGAATCTGAATCCTGTGATAGGGATAACTGGGCAAGCAACTGTGTCCTTTAACATGAGATACCATCACTTCGTATTCTTACACACAGCTTCAGTCTGAAGGCCACTAGTGCAGTGCAAGTCTTTTCTTTGCTCGAGCTGCAGCAAACAGCATTTGGAGCAGACCTTCCATGTCCAGCACTTGATCAAATACTTTCCTGAAGCAGGATAACAGATTTTCAGTTTTGTCATTTTTGCCCTTATTGTTTATTTCTTTGATCTTCAAATATCTCAGTTTAAAGGTAACTAATAATTATTTGGGTGTTTTTAAAGCCTCAAATCTGCTGCTTTGGATCGAGACAACCTCTGTGAGGGAAGGGGCTGCCCCATTCCTGGGGTGGGGTCCAAGGAGGTCTGCAGCAGACAAGGAGGACCATGATGACGGCAGGATGCTGAGCAGCAGAGCCCAGACCAGCTCCCTGTGCATCCCTGCTGTGCTGGGCTGTGGCCCCGCTGCCCCCACCCAGACCCCAATCATGGCCATGCTCTCTGCTTGTGCTTGGCTGCAGCAGGACACACTCCCACTGTGGGCACCTAGCACTGGCCCCTACTTTCATTCCATTTTATCCTTTCCATTTTATCTTACCTTGTCTGTCTGTATTTCTCCACCATGGGAATAGCCTCTTCCCAGTTAAACCAACCTTCCTGCAGCTTTCCTTCTAAGCACCAGCACTATCACTGTGCAACCTTCAGACTCACTAACTCCCAAGAAATCCCCCTATATAACCCTTTGTTTATTCCCCACATAGTCAAATCTCATGTTTTAGCTGCAGTTTTGCTACTGCAAGAACATTTTCTATTCTTTTGTCCTTTTTTTCCCCCTTCACTTTACACATCCATTGAGTCCCTCATTTGCCATGGCTTTTTTCAGCAGCTTCTCCCACTGGACTAGTCTTGGTGTGTCTGAGACTTGGATTTTGATCCCAAGCAACTGGAATATATTTTCCCCTTGTTTAAAGCCTCTCTGCAGGTAAAAACAGTTTTGCAAACTGAAACAGGATTTAAATCAGCATTTTTTTCTGTAGCAGATTTCTCCCTTTTGAGCACTGCTTTGATTTCCACAGTATTTCTTTTAAAGTTCAGCAGCGAAGTCCTGAGAGAACAGCAGCTTATTGCTTCTGCGATAAATTCTTATCTTTTTTATAATTTAATAACCCTGCCACTAAGTGGAAAACTTCTCTGTCAGTCTCTGTGCCTGTTACATAGCCTGGGAAGCAGCAATAACACTTACCCTGTCAGCTCTTATGACAGCTTAGAATAAACAACTTTGCAATTAAAGTGTTTACATATTAGAGCCTCCTCCCTCCTTCCTCATTTCAGGCAATTTCATCAATCAACTGTCTTCTCATTGGCTATTTTTCTGTGGCTCTCTGGCAGGGTTCACTGAGGCTTGGGATGTTTCTCCTTGGTCTGGTTGAACACCATCCCTCCCCATCAGGATCCTAGAGCACCTCCCCGTGCTGACTGCCTAAGGCCTCGGCCTGGGGTTGGGTGGGTTGACTCATCCTTCTCTGCCCCTTCCAGTCATTTCTTGTCTTTGCTGATATGGTTTCATTTCAGCCCAAGGCCAACCAAAACTGCAAGCTTGAAACACCTGTTCCAATGAGATATTTCCAATTTTCAGGATTCTTTGGCAGCAACTCTTTGTAAAGCTGTGCTGGGCTTTAAAGGGGTTGGTAGGTTTAGAGCATAAATGAAGTGAGTTTACCTTGAGCTACAAAGCTAAACAGACAATGAACAGCTAAAATAGCTAAATAGAAAAAAAAGTCTATTTCTGAGCCAAGACCCCTTTTGATGCTGCATCCTCAAATCTAGTAACTGCCTAAGGGTGTTTTCAGATAAAGACAAATCAGCCAGCTATTGAGTGGGACAGTGAAGCAAGCTGGGCTGTCAAAGGTGCAAAGAAAACCAAGACCAAACACTGTGCTTCCAGCTCTGATCGGATTTTGGTACTTGCAATGCTGTTGTAATGGCTGTGTTCCTTTGCATGGGAAACTGCTCAGAGGGAAAACATTGTCAAATGGAAACTGCAGAGTGATGGGGGCAGAATCACTCCTGATATGCTCTGGACTGCACTTTGCTGTCAGAAAAAGCTCCATTTCCTTTATCTCAAAGGGTTGAAGTACTCTGAGGCAGGGAGGAGATTGAGGGAGACAGGCCTTAATTACATTCTTCTTTCTCATATGATTAAATATGAACAAAAGAACTACTGCACTGCATATCCCCTGCACTGAGATCCTACTGCAAATGCAGAGACAGAGCCAAACTTTGCCAGCAATCTTCTCATTTCATCAACAAGTCTGTGTTCTGCATGTCAAAGTCTGCTCAGGATGACAAGAGAAAGAAACTCTACAAAATCCAAAGAAGGGCCAGTAAAGAAGAGTAATAAGAAGAGCTCCACCAGACAGGGGGCTTGATTAATAATTCAAAATAATACTTTGAACACTAAATGGTCTTTCATGTTCCTCTGAGCCATAGTATAAATCTAGGCTGAATCTTTTCCAACAGATTTGCATTAGCCGTGACTCAGAAAAACCAGTCTCCTTTAAAGAGGGGTGAAGAGAGAGAGGAAACAGGTTTTTTTTCTGCGTATTGCCTACAGCTTCTTGCTGACTGCAGGTTAACCTCAAGGAATTGACATTGCTTACGTGCATTTGAAAGGGAACCCCCACACACAACTGCAGATAACGTGGAACATCAGTGTGGGGACCGAGTGGCTTTGAGGTGACATCAGAACCTGAAATGTGTGGGTTTGGGGTGCACTCCTGGCTGTCATTTTTCACTTTCTCAGTATGCTGAAGCAAAAAAAGGTCTTTCTCAAGGCAGTTTGATTTTAAGTATAAGTGAAACACGGCAGATGAATCCCCTCAACAGGAGGGAGCATGTGGTACCATGCTGGTCTTTGTGCCCCAAATCCCCTTTGCAGATGTTTCAGGAGAGCTCTGCCCAGCTGTGGTGGGGAGGTGTGGAAAAAAACACTGACACATCTGTTTGATATGGTGTCAAAATGCTGTTAGAATTTTGGGGACAATGCTGTCAGAACGAATGCTGATGGACTTGACTGAAGATTGGTTGTAAAGGATGTTGGTGGAGAAGATAAGAAATGTGTTTGATGCCGGAGAGGAGAAGAAAGACTGAGAATTCCATAGAAAAGTAGAGTGGTGGAAATGATGTCCCAGGAAAGTGGCAGAGTTTATTCTGGACAAGGGTGAAACAAGAAGTCAGAAAAAGAGCTGGTGTGATTGAGGCACAGAAAACAGGAGGGACTGGATATGGATACGGAAAAAGCTTCAGCAGGCAATCTCTTCAGCTCTCTGCAGCGTTTTGTGAGAGCTCTGTCTTTCCCATGCAGGGTGTTCGAAACAGTGTTACAGTTTTGTAAACTTCTTGCATCTGCAGGTTGTTTTGCAGTATTGTTATGGTTCTAACTAGAAAAATATTTAGGAATAGGTATCTTAGAATTTGGCCAATCCCTTCAAGGGGTGGATGGCCTAAAGAACCAATTACCTTATGCCATTTAACACACTTCAGCGAACTAACATATAAAAGCTTTTGGAAAAGTTATTAAAGCGCTTCCGTTTATCCCTGAGCCTGGACTCCATGTCGTTTCTCTACCCGTCCTTGGTGGTGACAGCGACAACTGGATATGTGATTCAGCTGGGAAAGGGTAAGGAAAGGTTGGATCTTTCCTAGATGTGAAAGGAAAATATGACTCCTAAGGCTACTGATGCAGTTATCAGAGTCATTGAGAAAAAATCAACAAGAGGTCAGGGGAAGCAGAATCCTTTCAAGGCTAAATGATGCAAAACCGCACATTCTGAGAAACATTTCCCACAGTTCAGGAATCCTTTGTAAACACAGTTAACCATAGCTCTGATTGTAAGAAGAAAGACAGCTAATGTTGTGTGGAAAATGCATACAGAATGGCTCAGTGAGAATAAGGCTAATGTCAGAAATACAAGGATAGAGCAAGTAGTAGGGTGTAGCTGCAAGTACAGACAAGATCTACTTAAAGCTAGGTATGTTAACACCATTGAGACACAGTTCTGCAGCATATGGTAATATTTCCAGAGGCAAAAAGTAACACCAGACCCCCTGGAGCAGGCTCTGCTCTTCTGCACTGATTAGTGTAAGACTTAAAAAAAAAGTAAAGCACTGCTAACTCACAAAATCAGGACAACAGAGGCTTGTGTTCCAGAGATGGTGTTTATTCAAGGCCTAATTACAGTAGGCAAGAGGGGCTTCTTAATGCAATAGTGTGAAGGGAGAAGAGATTCCTATAGGAACAGACAAATTACAAGGAATTTACCTGTCTTGTGCAAATTTGTCTGTGCTTTATCATCTTCCTGCTTCTCAAATTGCTCTCCAAGCGTTGTGGATAACTGATGTTCATAACTGGTGTCCATGCATTGAGCTTTGAACCCCCTCATCTTACTGGCAGTTACACAGAGGGCTCCAGTGAAGTCCACAGAAGGTGTTTGATGCAGATATCCAAAACCACTCTTGTGACAAAGGATCTGGAGGCTCTTGAGATCATGTCACTGCTTTCCTGTGGGTTGGGGCTGGCCGCTGGCGTGCCTGCAGGCACACAAGAGGGAGGCTCTGTGCTCACAGAAGAAACACAGGCATCTGCCTATGTAAATTGGTCTTTAAGCTGCTGCCTACGTGGTGCTAGGTACTGGATGTGACACAGTGAAAAGCAGCACTGGACTACCCTAAAATCAATGTACAAGCTCACCTCCTTTCACAGATGGATTGTGTAACAAGAGGCAATGACTTCTGATGTTGTGGTATGTTTGCAGGTCCTGATCATACAAACCAAGGACAGTGGCCCCAGCATTTGCTCCCTTCAGCAAAACCCCTCCCACTGACATTGGCTTTCCTGCCGTCCATCTTATTTTAACACACTAGATGGTAATGGGATCCAAGGAGCCAAGCTCCTTTTGGCTGTAGCCTCGTCTCACTACCTGAAGGACCACACACATGGGTCACCCTCTCTTGGCCCAGACCCTGCTGTGAGTGCAGGGTCCTACATGTGCCAGGCCATGGACCTCTGGGCCAGAGCTATCCTGCTTTTCAGGGGGCAGCTGCTCTGAGTCGATTTGATCCACAGGCATTGCCCGCCCAATATCACCGAGGCAACAAGATCTCCAGGGAAGTGGGATGTGTTGCCACAGCAACACGATGCTCTTGGCTCCTGCTTCCTTCCATTGACGCCATGGAGGGAAAATCTGGGGCTGCTGAAAGCACTGAGTCCTACCAGAGATGAAAAGTTGGGGTGGCCAAAGGATTGTGGCAAAGACAGACATAAACACCTATTTGTAACCCTAATTATAAGCAGTTGCAATTAAAGGCTCCGGCTGCTGCTGCAGCAGCTTTGCAAGCGTCTGCATTAATGTGCTGCTCTGAATGAAATAATTTATGTCACATCCCTTTATTACTCATGATCACATGTTTTGCTTTATAGTTAAATTATGAATAATCTAAGCAGGATACATCTTAATGATGCTGTCATTCTTATTCTGGATGTATTGATTCAGCAGGTTCTTTCAACACAGACTTTCTGACAGTTAATGTAATGAGCATTTTTAAATAACAGAACACTGAAAGGGAAAGAGGGAAAATATGTGACTGTCCATAGAAACTGATGACTGCTCCTTTTCCAGAAATGGTGGAAAATATTGATTCACTCTCCTCTGACCTTCACAGGAGAAGTTCAAGGCCGTTCTAGCTCTTTTTCAGCAGGTTTCCTGCTGTTCCAAGGCAAAGATCTATTATTTTCACACTAGTAACTTCCATCAGCTGGTAAGGACAGGACCCTGCTATGTCAGGTATCACCAATCCAAGAGACAGCTTATCTAGGGCTTGTGACATATTGAGGAAAGGCTGGAAAGGGATGAACCATAAAATACTGCCAAGAAATGATGGAGTCCATGAGCCCCTTGGATACATAGAGTCCATGATGGACAGAAACTGTGCCTGGTATGCATCCTTGAACCAGCTGTCTTTTCCTGAAGCTGCAACACAAATATTAGGACAACATTTCTTGTTAAGCTTTCATAACATAATTTATTTGGAATATCTGCCTTTGTGAGCAGATAGCAATGGAAATGATCCAAGTATGAATGTACAGAGAGTTTTCAGAGTAGGGAAGGACTTCACATCAGTCTAGGACCAACCACGGTGTGGCTGTGACTCTGGCACCGCCCCTGTGTGCACACCCCGACAGAAGCACGTCAGGCTGGCTGAAGGAGCAGAAGGAAGTACTGCAAATGAAGAGCTGCTCACAGAGCAAAGTGTACAGTAATGACATGATTAATTGCTCACTGCCATTGTTCAAGATTTTGCAAAAGCAGAACAACAAATCATTTTGGAAAAACTTGGGATTTCTACAGTATATATAAATAAGTATGAAAGTAACTCTCACCATTTTAAGAATAAAGACACTTCTTTATTAAGTATCTTTCAGTGATAAAATGGAGTGTAAGAAAGAGATTTCTATCACTGAAAATATTCTTCTTTAATTAAACATAATTAGAATAATGCCTGACTACAAAGTACAATACTTCATAAGATCTGTATTGAATATTCATTGGTTCACAATTGCTTGTAGGCTCTGAGGAAAGAGATACAGATTGAAAATATTTTATAGGTATTTACAGAAAAAATTAAAAAGGGATAATATTTTTGCACTGCAAAGCACTGAAAAGGGTTCTTGGAGCCATTCAGAACATAGACACATCCATGTCTCTGATATCACTGTTAGGAGTAGGGAGATTGTTTGCATGATGTGTTTGCACCATCAGTCTCACCTACTGGCTCAATATCAATAAGAGTTCTTAATAACTACACAAGGAAAAAATCCTTAAAAATTTATAGATAAATATTGCCAGCACGGCTGTGAGGAATCTAAAGATCTTCCTGTACGGACACTAGATGTCAATGGAGAGACACTTCAAAGCAACTGCAACAAAAAGCAGTGCTGCTGCATTCTCTAAAACCAGATTTTTCTTTTCCTCTTTTTCTAATGCAACTCTTCTGGGCTGATAGCCTTGGGAATTAAAGTCAAAAACCCCCTCAGGAGCAGCACTGTACACAGAACACCTATTCAATTAGTCTCCTATGCAGACATGATTTAAGTCATAGTTGAAGGCAGCAAGCATTTTTCAGCTCTACAAACCAATCATTTCTTTGCTGAGACTGACAAAGAGGGATCTGGACATAGTGAGGTGGCCTTATAATCCTCTGCCTTGCATGATAAGACCACCTGTTTCCTTGAATGAAGACATCCAAGCTGCAGTCAAACATCAAATACTTTTATAAAACTTAAGAACCTAAACTGAATTGGAAAACCAGCCTAGAAGTGAGAAGTTTCATGTCCCCATTATCCTCCCCCTGAGTTACAGAATCCTCTATCAACATTTTCATAATGTACACCAAAGCACAGGATGTGAAGAATGACAGTAAAATACAATACGGACTGCTTACAGATTTTCTCTGAAAACTGGTTAACTGATCTTCATGCTGCGGTATGAGTTTAATTAAAAGAAGTGCTAACAGCTGTAATAAAGCCCATAAAAGGGTCTTCAGAGGGAAATACAAAAATTTGGGGATTTGGTGGATAAAGCTCATTTTTCCTGTTGCAATCTACATTTAATACTGCAATTTCAGCACTTGGTATTAGTTAACACATCTTGCTGACCTGTAAAAGGAGCCCTTCATTGTAATATTGCCCCATGTTTGTGTATGGCACTTCTGCGCCTGGGATGGATCTGTGAGCACCAAAGGGCAGGAGACAAACACTGGGAACAGTGAAATGTGTCAATGGCTTCTGGTGGACACCAAAAAACATGGCCAAAAAGCAAAGGTAACATGGCTCCTGTCTCAGCGAGACATCAGGCGCTGCAAGAGGAGGGAGAGATTGAAGTTCAGTCTGAAAGGAGGCTCAAGGTGCCCCCCCAGGGGAGATAAGCAAGATAAGGTGACGGATAGATTGTGGATATAGGGTAAACTTTGGAGGTGAAGGGAAGGGCAACTGTTGTTTGACAAGCATCTAGTGAAGATACCTGACAAATGGGCAAATGCCAAATGTGACAAATGGTTGATAACATTCACTGGACAAAGGTGACAACAGAAGATGTGAAAACAGGAGCTGTACCAACAGTGGCAGAGCAATACATGTCTGAGTAGTGGCGGGCTGGGACCCGGTACAGAAATGCTGATAACCTGAACCGCGTCAGGTGGAAATGTGAGAAGATGGGGAGGGGAAAGGTTTGTACATAGAGCAAAAGACAATTCCAGATTTGCAAGCAAAGGTTCAAGGAAGAAATAAATTTCAGAGCTCTTTGTATGACAAACCCCTCAGCATCAACAAACTTGTGTTTGAACAGGTTCTACTGGAAAACACAGACAGCAATTGATAGTCTGGATTCAGATTAGTCTTTGAACAACTCACAGGGAGGTTAATTTTCTTTCTTCTCTTAAAACAAAGAAATCTGAAAACCTCCTACCTTTATTTAGTAGCAATGTCTGTGTGCTCTAAGGTCAACACAGCCATCGAGCAGGATCATGGCTACCCAGTGAGTGACTGGCTACCACGGGACACGCACAAAGGTCAGTTCCCACCAGCTCCCTCTGCCCAGAATTTATACCAACCTCTGTGAAGAAGTTCTTAATGTAATGTTTTCAGTGCTGCGGCCAGACACTAAAGTACAACCAAAATGGGTACAGCTTCCACTTTGTATGCAAGAGAACCAAGTGCTTAGCTAAGTCCTTATTTGAATATCCCCTGTTTACACAGCAGTGCCGTTGCTTAGAGCTTCTCTGACGTGGGAACCATAAACTCTACATCTGCTATGTAGTGTTGCTCAGGGTAGTTTAAACAACATGGTCATCCCACACATCTTATGTCACAGATACTACTTTTATCTGTATTCAAACATGTGCCATTTTACGTCACAAGTATGACATGACAGTCAGAGGTATTTCTTTTTACATCTAGGTAACACCTAGGACAAATGATTTACAAAATCAGGTGATGCCTTAGGTTCTAGCTTTTATATTTTCAAATCCTGTGCTGCCTAGTGTGTAACTCTGAAGCTTCTTGTAGCCTGCTAGTTGCTGCTTTCTTATGCCAGATAGACATAACAAAGCCTCTCTGAGTGTGTTGTTCAAGGACACTTAGGCTGTCCTAGGCCCAAAGGTGTAAACTAGGGCCTCTGGAGAGGTGGAGAAACTGAGGAAATGACATCATTAGCTAAAGTTTCAATTGGTGAATTTATGCTGATATGCAAATGAACCAAAACTAGAAAAGTGTGAAGAACTCATGACTCGTCGTCCATCTTGGGGTCCATCTTGGGATCCATCTTTGAAGTAGCCCTTGGCTCCCCAGGGTGTACCTTTGAAGGCCTTTCAAATAAATATCCACCTTTATTCCATTACTCCTGTCTAGTCTCTGTTTCTAGGTAGCCCCTCAAGGCATCACAGGTATTTTAAAGTTGTTGTTTTCTACTGCCTGAAAAATTGTAATTGTTACCAACAGAATCAGTGCTTTCTGTGTTCATAAACTAAATTATGCCAATGAAAATCTGGACATTTATACAGATGTTTCTCCCAACTTGATACTTTGACATTTATCAACAAATGCAGCAAAGTATCTTTCCAAGAATTATCCAAAATATTTTTGATGGACTAAAGGTAGTGTCAAGGTAACAAATTTCAGCTGACACAAGCATTTATATGTATTTATTAAAAAAAAAGGTTAATTTTTTTCTCCTGTCTTTGTACTATTGGTATTGACAGTCCGCTATGATTTGTTGAAGTACACAGTACACAAGCTACTCACTCTAAAGGCTAACAAAAATACATACTAAATCTTGCTTACTGTCACAAGCAAAACAACTGGTTAGAGCACCCAAGTTTGGTTTCTGAGGTTTAGCATTTTCCTGAGAAGGAAACCAAAGAGAGGCAGGAGAAGCAGTTTCATCTTGCACATGGTGTTCAAGGATCTCTGCATCCTGGTGGTCAAGCCCAGGATCACTTGTTTGTTACTATTGCTTCTGGTAAAATGCAAACTCAGAAGGTTTGTGTACCTTATGCACAGAGTTATATGAAGTTTATGCACATTTACAGCAACAGGAGCAAGGAGTGGATAGAAAAACATTTGAATGTTAAACATAGAAAACTTAAAACTCAGCATGTTTTTTACAATGAGGGAGGTCAGCCAGGGGAGAAACAGAACAAGGGAAGTGGGAATTTTTTCATCTCTTTATTTAAAATGAAGACTGGATACATTCAGTTCATAATGATGTGGCAGTCAAAAAAAATCTAAGGAAAAGTGTTAGAGAACAAAACAGACAGAATAATTTTTCTGCTGTGTAAAACCAGGGTGAGCCTACATTTTGGGATGCGGAGACTGGAACTGCACACAGTGCTCACAAAAGGCACAGAGAAGTTGAGCAGCTACAGAAAGGAGAATTTAATGTGATCCTGGGGAAGCAGCTGCTTTTGGAGGAGAGACTGTTAGGATTGTGAGATCTTAATTTTGAGAGGGCTGAAGCAAGGTAAGAGGTTTACAAAATCACAAAGTAGCAAATAAAACACAGGCAGAAACATAATTTGCCAAATCCTGCAATACCAGGAGTAGGGGGCATTTGGTAAATCCGGGGAGAGTGCTCCAGATCTTAGAAAAAGAAGTGCTGCTTTATCTAACAGGTATTTAACTTCTGGAACTTGCTGCTGTGAGAAACCTTGGTCACTGGCTTCAGCACCAGGGGGATGTGGAACATGTGAGGCTGTGTTCACTAATAGCTGTCATCAGAATATTTAGTGTTTTCTTGCCTGATCCTTGCATGGAATTTGAAGGCAAGTGTAATTAATCCAAGATGTACATACGTTTATATAGAGTCTGAGCTCTGGCTGTTGCTGACAGGTTTATGACAAGTGAATTATTACTTGTTATAAAAGGATTTATTTTACTTTTTAAGGAGCCAGTTGGGAAGTTTAATCTGATTATTTTTCCCCACTGCAAGACTACACAGACTATTTTGCTTTTTCTGCTGGCAACTTTGCTGCTCCTGCCCGAGCAGGACAAGCACTGAAGCTCCACAATAGTTTCACTAATGACACATCAAAGTCACATAGATCTGAGTAGAACAGGCAGGGTAAAGGGAAGAGACCTCACCATTTGGGAGTACAGACACGTGGTATATATGGGAATAGTTTTCAGCCACTAAGATATTATTAGGAGAACTATATACTGAAATATATATATTTTTTGATAGGAATACTGTGGGAACCAGCTTCATCAGCTACATAAGTCTTATCTAACCATGAAGCAAGAGGAAAGAAATTGCATTGGTCATGCTGCCTGAATTAAAAATGTTATTATAAAGGGGATCAAATTAAGGCTGCAAGTGCATTTTCTAATTTATTTTCTACCATTCTTCTAATGTGAATGCTTATTATAGTAATAATTTTAAAAGTTATGCAAATTTAGGGAGAAAGAAAGCGTATGATGAGCTCTGTGTATGCACAGCAGGCACTATAACAATTAACTTGATCGCTGATGAGCTTCTCGCATATTTGTGCCATCCATTCTGATGCTCACCGAAAAAAAAGGTATATAAAGAAACAGGATAAACTGTGGCGTAAATCAACTTGAAAATGCACTTCGTGTGACCTTGGATGCTTTCGATTTTGTCTGTTGACCTTCAGGAAGCAGACAAACAGAGCTCTGCTCTTTACTTTCCTCTGAAGCTGATTAGTTGTGTGTGGACATACAAATATCAGAAGGCCAATACAATGTAGCCCTTCAGAGACTAAACAATATTTACTGGTAACACATTTTTTTCATATAAATAACCAGATTTATATTCACAGACACAAATGACATAAAATTATCAACAAACATTAAAAGCTCATACAAGAGCTGACTAATGCCAAAAGCGGGCAGTTGTCAAGTGGCTGGCTGTTGTGCAAAAAAGTGGGAAAGAAAAATAAGTGTATTCCCTTGGAATTAGACTGTCCCTTTCTTCCTTTGAACCTTCTTGCCAGTGCTTTTTACTGGTATTTTGTTTTACCATTTTTACAGAATTTTAAAAATTTCATTTTTACCTCTTTACCACCAGCACTATCTTCAGCACCCAACCAGCAAAGGAAAGATCTCATCAGAAATCTTAATTTTGTGGGGGGGATTAACCATAGTTTCTCATTGATCAGAACCTTTCTCTGTACCAGTTCTGTCAGCAGCTGAAGTACATATACTGAACAGTGAAATGTGCTCTTGTAATGTTTGAGTCCATCAGACAGATAGTAATGGTAGGAGTGGCAAATAAAAAATCAGTACAATTATCTTTTGAAAAAGGTGATAGAGCAACAGTTGTTCCTGCTGTAGAAAAGGATAGAAATTAAGAGAAACAGCTTCACACAAGATCTTTGGATAAACTGATGAGATGTGGCAAATCAACCTTCTGTGCTTTTAAAAAAAATTTGTTCACTTTGTACGGATACACAATGTAATCGCATGAAAAGATGGATCTGTATTACAAAGAACATCTTTATGTGTCATGAGATTTGCAACTGGCCTCCCTCACTGAGAACAGACAGTAAAAGCACTGGATGTGGTGTTCTGGGATCTGCTGCCATGCCCTCCGTGCAGCAGCAATGAACAGGCTGCCTTTATCTGGGAGAGCACTGAGAACCATCTGGATGAGCGAGGGGACTCCTTGGCACATGAGCAAATAAAACCAAAACACTCAGTACACTGCCTCAGCCAGTTCTGGGCTTCTAAGTGAAATTTTATATTTTGAGTACGAGTTGATTTCTGCTCTTTTATTGTTGAAAAAAAAGAAGAATTAAATAAAAATATGTACACTGACAACACGCAGCGGCGTCACTAAGCTAACATCCGTATTCCCCTTGAGTCATGTTTGCACAGGCCTATTTTCTCCCAAGACACCAAACCTTAAGGGCTGATGGCTCCACTCCATGCAGCCCCTGGGCATCTGCCAAACCTCCCTTGTACACACAGATAACAGGTTCTGTACAACAAACACAAGCAAAAATCTGAATAAAGCACATTTAACAGCACAGAATGGGTATGTCCAGAGCTCCCACATACTAGCAATTATGAGGGTGACAAGGCACTGGCACAGGTTGCCCCATGCCTGGAAGTGTTCAAGACCAGATTGGATTGGGCTTGGAGCAACCTAGTCTAGTGGAAGGTGTTCCTGACCACGGCAGAGTGTATGGAACTAGGTGACCTTTAGAGTTCCTTCCAACCCAAAGCATTCTATGATTCTGCGTTTCATTTTTCTGAAATTCTTTCTCTTTAGTGTTTTATTATTATCAGATCAGTACTATTGCCACCCTTTCAGACTATGCCATGGCTCTATTCAGCATTTACCAAATGGTCTGAAGACCTGCACACTGCTTCTCTTGCACTGACTTAAGAATTGCTCTTTAATGATGTAATTCTGACAAGAACCCGGGGGTCATAGGTCCTAAACCTAACTCCAACCAAAAACGGGATGGAAGTTCGACTGGATCTGACCCAGGTCAAAAAAACCTTGTTCTCCTGCTCCTGGGCGCGCTTTGAAACACCCTCACAGGCTCTGTGAGGAAAGAGAACCTCTGTCCTTGGCACGGGTGAGGCCACACCTTGAGTGCTGTGTCTCATTCTGGGCCCCTCAATTCAGGAAGGACATTGAGGTGCTGGAGTGAGTATAGAGAAGGGAACAGAACTGAGGAAGGGTCTGGAACACGATCTGATGAGCAGCAGCTGAGGAAGCTGAGGGTGTTTAGCCTGGAGAAAAGGAGGCTCGGGGGCGATCTTACTGTTCTCTACACATACCTGAAAGGAGAGTGTAGCCAGGTGGGGATCGGTCTCTTCTCCCATGCAACCGAGGAGAGGACAAGAGGATGCGGCCTCAAGCTGTGCCAGAGGAGGTTTAGGTTGGACATTATGTGGAATTCTTTCACAGAAAGGGTGATTAGATATTGCAACGGACTGCCCAAGGAGATGGTGGAGTCACCATCCCTGAACATGTTTAAGGAAAGACTGAACATGGCACTCAGTGTCATGGTCTAGATATGATGGTGTTTGGTCAACGACTGGACTCAATGGTCTCAAAGGTCTCTTCCACCTTAATTGTTCTGTGATTCTGACAAGAAATGAGTGTACGGGGTCACTGATGTGAAATCAGAGAAAAATACAAATGCAGCAGCAACGGCCAGGGCCTGCTTGACCTCCACACATCTCGCCGCCAGCTTTGGTCAAGAGGTTTTCCAACACCGCTCAAACCTGGCCCCAACCTGCCGTGACCGGGGTTTAACGACTCCGGCGGGCGCAGAACGGCGGGCGCCCATCAGTTTTCCAAAGAGCTGAACCATCTACGCACACACCGATTCAACCATCCGTCTCCTGCC